>OZ007598.1:161520592-161852212 GCA_963931845.1 Maratus michaelseni
TATTTAGAGGCCCTTCACAAAAATCTATTTAATAAAATCACATCCCCTTCACAAAAATCTATTTGATAAAATTCACAAAATTCCTTTTAATAAAATAGGCCCTTTCACAAAATTCTATTCCATAAAAACTTACTATTTATTATTTATTTATTATTTTGTGACATTTTAAAATGTGTAATTTGCAAACAAACAATCGATCAGAAATGAAAACTTCAGCAAATGGATTTAAAAAGGTTTTTGTTAATAGAGGTTTGGTTCGAATTTGAGTAACTGGATTTCAACTTTCGTTACGAAATGTTATTTTTCACAGAAATATAATAAATTTCACAAAAATAACCTTTACTTTTCACAAAATGGGCCCTAAGAAAAATAATCTGCTTTCGACCCCTGTATACTTATAGTTATATAACTGCTTCATGCCGTGTTGCAGTTTATTGGACTCTGCTATGAGCTGTTTGAATTATGTAAATATGTTTTACTTAGATGCTCAATTTCAACATACATTATTTGCCTTTCGTGTAAGCTGGGTATGAAGATTCCTGGTTTATCTTGTTTTCAGAATTGAAACAGCTGTTTTAGATATTTTGCAATTTAGAAATACTAATCGGGAGCACTGAGTTGTTAAACCCTAAAATTCTCTCTAAACTGTATTTTAGTGCTTCAAAGATTTCAGTTTCCGGTCTCCTGTTAGCTGCAAGTTTAAAAAGCAGTTCTCTGAACTGATTTATAATATTTAAAAAAGTAATCGCTTGTTTAGTTTCATGCTAAATATAAAATATGAACACACTGATGTTTTGCGCATTTTTGTTTAAAAATAGATAAATTATGTAGCTTAAGGTGGTTCTCAGATGAATTGCTCAACAACGCGAATTTTTCTGACTCACTTTTAAACGCAAAGGCATAAAATTGGCAGGCCTAACTATGGAAGCGATTTGGAATCGAAATAAGTTTTCCGTTTTTTTTTTTTTTTTTTTTTTTTTTTTTTTTTTTTTTTTTTATAAATAGATTACTTATCGAGTTATAAGCGTTCGTGTCACGTGACGACACAATTTTCGCCATTATCGTGCTGCTATGAAATTCGGTTCAAAACGCTGATTTTGACAGTATTTTCTGAAAGATCTTCTGACTTTATCAAAACTAGTCGTTGGGGGCATTAAAATATAAAATTAAAATATATCTTTGAATTGAAATTTGAATGAAATACAAGGTCATGATAAATCGAAAAGTGTGGAAAATAGGATTACAAATATCTCGGCAACTCATTATCCGATCGACTTCATTCTTTATGCAAAATTTTTGTTTTTTTATTGTCGTTTATATTGACTCCTTAAAATATACAATTTCGAAAATTTTTATATACCTATTATCAGAACGAATATTTCGAGAGTCCGAAAAAATAGTTCGGGATAACCGAGGCTACTGAAATTCAATAAGCTTCTTCCCATTATTACATACTAAGTACATACCAAATTTCAAGTCTCTATCTCAATTTGTTCGGGAGATAGAGCGTGATGGTGAGAAATACCACCATCTAGATCTAAACTAGCACACACTATAAAAAAAAAAGTATTTGGTTTTTTTTCTGCATATTAGCAGAGTATTTGGTATCATTTTAATCAGTGAACAGTGAACAATACAAATTAATGATCCATTTTAGGATCAGCGCATACAGATAGATAATTGTGGAACAAAGTGAACCACGGCAGTCAAGGAAATATTTGGTTTTCCGTTCCCACGAATGATTTAACTACACCTAATAAAAATGTCATGGAGAAAATTGTCAGAACAATAATATGACACATTTATTTATGAGAGCTTAAATAGGCACGAAGACCTCACAAGTAAAAGCATCTTTACCTCCCAGACACAGCACGGCGTCAAGAGGAATCGCTATTGTACCGACGGACCTATGAAACACTCAAGGGGAGTACCAAATTTCTCCCGCATGCCAATGGTCATCTCTCTAAAATCAGAGGTATGGCCGAAACATGCAAATTTTCAAGAAGTTAAAACGTATAAGGCCTTAATTTTATGTGAAAAGGGAAAAATGGTTCCATCCCTTTTTTTTTGCTCCACGAAAAGAATGTGATTTTTCTTGAGAGTTCAGATTCAAAAAAGATGGAAAAGTAGAAGGTTGACTGCTCTCTAACTAAAAAAACAGATTTTGAGTGTGTGTGCCAATAGATGGAAATGTACGCGCTAAGAAAAAGCGAAAACGCGTCAGCCATTACCTCCTGCTGTCAACGTTATCTAGTAATATAAGGTAACAAACAATCTTCCTTCACCATTGTTCCATTTTATTTAATTAAGCTATATTCTTTTAATAATACGAATTTAAGTGTGTATGAAGATCCTACCCCGATCTAAACATAAAAAGGCTAATCAAATAAATACTTCTAGGGTATGGAACTCTGCCTTTCAAAATCGAATTTTTTTAATTCAGTAAGATAAACTGTAATTCTCAGAAAATAAATGTTGAGAATACAGTTCTCAACTAGGATTGAATATTTTTATTTTTTTTAAACATTTATGTTTGTTTTTAATCATATGCTTATAATTACCTTGTAAATAAACTCAATTTTATATTCAATTAATTTTAGTCAGTTTTCCTTTTGTTTACTTAATTTATTGAATTAATATTAAGTCTTTTATTTTAGGAAATGTTTTCTTTAATATTACAATCTAGGTTTTAAAATAAGCCATTATATATTTAATGTTACATAACTCTCTGCAGGTAACCTTTGATGATTGTAATTGGCTCAAAGAGGATCCGAACATCAAAAATAATTCACAACGCAACTTTTTCTTTTCTATAATTAATTGATAATTTGTCTAATAAAATTTTCTAAGTATAAATTATCATATCAGATCCTTAGAGTCATAGGTGCAAAATAAATACTATACGTCTCGGATAATTTAAAATACTCATATTAATCAATTAACAGCAATATAGTGGTAAATCCTATGCAATCAGACTTAAATTCAAATAATTTAATTGATCACTCTGTAGCATTCCATCATAGGGTTTACCGAATGAAGAAGTGGTACCGTTACCTCTTTCTAAATTATTTTAATATATTAATTTAATTTTAGAAATAGAACTTTAGGTTATTGTATAATTTTTTAAATATAAAAATATATATGCAATATTAAGACTAACAAAAAAAAAATTTTTTTGGCTAACATAAATGTTCTTAATTCTAATTCTTTTGAAAAAATTTTTTTTTTCCTCTTTTCAACAACTAATTAAAAAAAAAAAAAAAAAAAAAAAAAAAAAAAAAAAAAATTAAGCATTGATTGGGGAATCTTCATACACTCTGTAACATGCATATACCTGGCAATTCTTTTTGGGTACCTCACTAAATATATAATGATATATTAAATAATAATAAGTGTTATTGGATTGATTTGTATTAACAAAGAATTGAAAATATGACTTGTGTTACATATACTGCAACAGCAGCAAATATAAAATAAATACATAATAATGCTCAAATATTGAAATGATATATATTATATATAATTAATTTCTCGAACAGTGCATAACAATTCACCATTGGGTATCTTTTATTTTATGTTAAACAATTTTTTTTTTTTTGCTCTCTCTCTATTTTATGATTTTTGTACTTTAATTGGATGAATAAGCGTAAAAGTCAAAGAATTAGTAGAATAGATACTGGTGTCAAAACTAGACAACAATTACGCGAATTAAATAATCAAACTGTAGACATTAATATTATTTGTAATAATAGTAATAATAATAATAATAAGAAAAAAAAGAAAGAGAAGAAAATTATAAATTCTGAAAAAGCTACTCCTAAAATTACTACAATGGACACCCCAAATGCAGATAGCCTAATTAATCTGATTCCATACTATGATGGAAAAAAGGAAGCAAATATTAACCATTTTTTCTTACAATTTGACAATCTCATCAATAAAACTGAATTGAATAATGATTCTAAATTAACTATATTAAAGGCGAAAATTGTAGGACCTGCTAAAGATAAATTGATGAGGGATCAAAATTTGTTCGTGGAACAGAACTTAGAAACCTTTAAAACAAAGTTAAAACAATTATTCGAACCCAAAACCACATTTCTAGAAGCGCAAAAGAAATTTTGCAATCTCAAACAAAAACCCGAACAAAACATGAACGAATTTATATTAGAATTTAATGCGGCAGCAGACCTTTATCTAAAAAAAAGTGGGCAAGATATAGGAGCTAACAACAGCTCTACATTCATGGAAATGATCAAATTATCTCAGTTTTTGGAATCAATTCGTAGTGATTTAAGTCTGGAAGTAAGAAAAAACTCTCCGCCGGACTTTAAAACAGCGTGCAACATAGCCTTAAAATTAGAGGAGGCTTATTCACATGTCAATTTAAAGGACATCAACAACATTTCCAAAACTAAAGATTCTGATTTGTTAAATGAACTGCTTAAAGTCAATGTAGAAAGTGCAGAGAATATAAAATTATTAACCGCGGAATTAAATAACATAAAATTAAAGGTAAATGCCACTAACAATGATACAACTAGGTTTTGCAAGTACTGTAAATCCACATCCCATACGAACCCACATTGTTGGTTTTACAAGGGCAACGAACAAAACAGCAGTAATTACGTGGACGAAAATAAAAAAATTCCTGAGAATATTCAAATCGAAAAACCAAATTTTTATCAAGGGGGAAACCAACAAGCTCAGGGAAACTTTCAGCAAACCCCAAATTACACGCACCAAAACTTCAACCCTATGCAATATTCTGCTCCTCAGTACATGTACTATGCACCACCCCCACCCCACCAACAATTTATGCCGATATCATATCCCAGTTTCGGAAATTATGGAGGCAATTTCAACGAACAGAGATCATATGACCAGCGAA
Organism: Maratus michaelseni; assembly: GCA_963931845.1. NCBI lineage: Eukaryota > Metazoa > Arthropoda > Arachnida > Araneae > Salticidae > Maratus > Maratus michaelseni. The sequence goes on from OZ007598.1 coordinate 161,525,484, forward strand.
GAAATTATAGAGGGCATAGAGGGGGCTACAAGCAAAATAATTATAAAAAACATGATTATACAAAAAAAAATAATTCACAGCAGACATTTGAAAACAATAAACAAGATAAAGATCATGATCAGAATTCTAGTAACAATAAGGGAAACTAAAGTCGGGACTTACATTCTCAAATACAAGGCACCCGCGTAAGTCTCACTGCGGGTCTAAAAAAAATAACAAAATTATTGCTAGTGTCAAAAGTAATGACAATTCTCAACTTCCGATTATTACTTTTGAAATTAATGGTGTTAAGATTAATGCTTTGACAGACAGTGGGGCGGCAGTAACTTTGGCATCACCTATATTGTTCGAACAATTAAAGAATGCACACGTAAAATATAAAAATCTCTGTAACCAGGTAAAAATTCAAACATTAACAAATTCGACAATCTCTTTTAAGCAATGCATTAAATTAACTTTCAAATTGGAAAACGTTTTTGTATCGGGGGCATTCTATGTTACAACTCAAGATTTTGGTCGGAACTACAATATGCTATTGGGATTCGATTTCCTCAAAACAAATAATATTATCCTAGATTTTGAAGATAAAACCATGAAATTAAAAAACAAAAACATTGCACTTCAATTTCTAGAAAATGAACCTCAAAGTCTGATAAGTAACTTAACTGCTAACTCTAATGAGAATCAAAATAAAGAAACAATACACAAAAAGAAAAAAAAACGTATCTCGCACAAAAATTTTGTTACAGCAAAACTAACACAGACAACGGAGTTACTACCAGGCGAAAAAAAAATTGTTGCATTACTATTAGATCCAGATAAATTCGCAACTACAAATACAATACTCTTGGAACCGATTAAACATAATATGAAAATTTATTATAAAACATCAATTCACGAAATTGCCAAGGATAATAAAATTCATATAATAATCACTAACAAATCACAACAAAAATTAATCTTAACAGAGGGAATGAACATTGGCAAAATTTCTAAACATTTTGAAATAAAATCAGTTGACACTGAGGGTCAAGAAGTAACGAAGCAGGTAGTGCACATTAATAATCTGAATTTAGAGCAAGTTCGTGAACGGAGAAAAGCAGAACTTAGATCAGACGACTTTAATTTACAACATTTAGACTCTGACACAGCAGAAAAATTAAAAAAAATACTTCTAAATAATGCACATGCCTTTTCTAAGAATTACGATACACTCGGACAATCTTCATTAGTCGTCCCAAGATTTAATTTAATACATAATTATCCTCTGCAGACTAAACCATACAAAACTGCACACAATGTTAAGGAGTATGCTAAAAAAGAAATTGAAAAACTTTTGAGAGCAAATATCATTCGTAAATCCAACTCTGATTACGCTTTCCCTGTTATTTTCGTTAAAAAAAAATCTTTGCAGAAAAACGAACAGGCTAATGAAGTTAAATATCGTATGGCGGTCGATTATAGACTTTTAAATGAAATACTTCAAAATTATGCGTACCCCATACCCGAAATTAAAGAGATTCTGCGGAGAATGAGTGGAAAAAAATATTATACAGTACTGGATCTACACAGTGCGTTTTTCCAAATAAATTTACGTGAAGAAGACACTGAAAAATTAGCTTTCATAACGGAGCACGGTAAATTCTCCTTTTTAAGATTGCCTTTCGGAACGCGACTCAGTACTGCGGTGTTTGCAGAATTAATTGATAAAGTGTTGGGCCACTTTAATGAAGATCAAGTCGCTTATTTTATTGACGATGTGATCCTAGCAGCCGACTCACTCGAAGAAATGTTAGATCTGTTAGACAAAGTCCTTAAAGCTTTTATTGAAAATAATTTAACTATTGAGCCTACTAAAATACAAGTCTGTATGTCAGAAATCGAATTTCTCGGTTTCACCCTAAACAGCGAAGGATACTCTCCTTCAAAAAGAAACATAGATAAAATTCAAAATTTAGTTAAACCTAAAAATAAGAAGGGAGTTAAATCTCTACTTGGTCTTTCGAATTATTTTAGATCGCTTATTAAAGACTATTCTAAAATAGTTGACCCATTAATTAATCTTACTAAAGACAAAGTGAAATTTAAATGGTCTGACATAGAAGAAAATGCTTTCAAAGAAATCCAAGCAGCGATAGTTAAAAATCCCACATTAAAACCCCCGGATTTCTCAAAAGATTTCATTTTAATCACAGACGCTTCTAAAACAGCTATTTCTGGAATTTTAGCACAAGAATACGACGGAGAACAGCTGCCAATTGAACATTTTGGGCGAAAATTAAGGGATCCCGAAAAGAACTACCCCAGTTTCAAACTCGAACTACTGGCGGTTCATGAAGCGGTGATGTATTTCAAGCATATTCTTGCAGGGAGAAAATTTAATATTTATACAGACTCCAAAGCGCTAACGTATTTTTTAAATTTGGAAAAGCAACCAGACATTGTAGCAAGGTGGTTGGACAATTTGTCCCCTTTTAACTACTCTTTTCAGCATATCGAGGGATCTAAAAATCCTGCTGATTATGTTTCGAGGAACATTAATAATATAATTTCAAGAGAAAAATTGCAAAATTCATTGTTTACGGTAAACAAAGCTCTATCAGATGAAAACATTAAACTACAACAATTAGAAGACGAAAAATTAAATAAAATAATAAACAAAATTAAAACTGACAAACAAAACAAAACCACAAAAAAATTCACTCTCAATCAAAAAGAAATATTAATATTAAAGCCAGGCTCTGATACAAATGAACTGTTAATTGCTCCGGATAAACTTAAAGCTGAAATAATACAGGAAGCTCATAAACCACATTTCGGATTTTTTAAAACTTATCAAATAATAAAAGCTAGATTCTACTGGTACGGGATGTACAGGGATGTAAAGAATTATTGTACTAAATGTATACCATGTAACACGACTAAACAACATCAAACTATTAAAGTTCCCACACAAAAAATAATCAAAGATAAAGAAATCGGATCAGTTTTGCATATAGATTTAATTGGTTTGCTTCCAATGACGCTACGCAAAAATAAATTTGTATTTATGATTATTGATTCCACATCAAGATTCTTGGAGGCTGTACCGGTTCGCAATTGTGAATCACAAACACTTCTAAATGTATTGAATCGCTATTTTAGTAATTTCGGATTGGCGCGATCCATAAAATTGGATAATGGCCGGTATTTTCACTCTGATTTATTCAAAGAATACATGGATTCTCTTAACATAGACCTAGATTTTACGTCCGTGAATAATCCACGCAGTAATGGGCTCTGTGAAATCAGTAATAAAATATTAAAAAATTCAATTGTGGCTATGTGTAAAAACTCTTTAGAATGGGATACCAGGATTGATTTTTTTAAAATTAATTATAACAGTACGCCGCACAGAGCTACGGGATTTTCTCCGGCACTTCTATTTTTCGGTAGAGAAATAAGAACTCCTTTTTCCATACACTTGCCCGACCAAGACATAATTGTCAAAACCTACGTTAAAAATAGAGTCCAACATATTGAGGAAATAAAGAAATTAGCCTTACAAAACCAAAAAAAAATGATGGCGGAGTACATCGACAGTACTCCAGTCCAAAAAGTAAAATTTCTACAAACGGGACAAGAATGCTACTTAAAAGTCGTGGGTAAACCAGGTGTACTTCAGCCAAAATTCTTGGGACCATTCGAGGTGGTAAGGAAGCTTAGGAATAACAATTACCTATTAAAGGAAATTGCATTCCCAGATAAAGCGACTATTAAACGCCACATAAATAAATTATTCTCACCAACGAAAGTGGAATCACAGACTATACACATAAATTCCTAGATAGGGAAGCGAGAAATTTTTTTTCTCTTTTATTGCCGTCGAGGCAATATGTATATATTTATTTTAAATTTTTATCGTTTATAGATGTCTTATTTTTCTTTAGTTTAGTACACATTTTATAATTTTCCATTATTGTTTATTTACAGTACATTGAGGACAGGTTACTATGTTAAAAAAATGATCATTTAGGGAGGATACTGCAAGTTTTTTTTCTTTGCTACACAGTGTACTACTGAGGGATTTGGCTCGTCAGAGGGAGTTATGAACAAACATGCACGTTAAATAAAAAATAATAATAATTACGGTAAAAATAAAAACAGAGGCAGCCTTGCCAGGGTATCACCCTTTCAAACCCATTTTATACTAATTTATATAACAAAACAAAAAAATTTTTTAATATATAACCTTACCCCCTCTACTAAAAGTGAAAATAAAAGTCTTTATATGTAGCACAAAACATATAACTAATCGATTTAAAATTACAAGTCAACATCTATTCACTCGGCGACACAAATATAAATAATAATAATACAACATTTTATATTGACCAATATTTATAATAATTCATCCTTTGCTTAAAGCCACGGATTGACGAATCCACTTGAATTATTATAACAAAAAAAAATCGGTCAGATTTTACAAAATTATTTTAGTTTAATATTTGATATAATCTATAACTTGGTTAGAACAACGCGTTTCAATTTTAATTTTAGAATAATCGTACGATTTCATATTATAAAACAAAAAAAAAAAAAAAAAAAAAAAATTTATTAGTTGTCCCTAAGGATTAACATCTCAGATAATTTAATTACAAAAAAAAAAAATAATAAATAAAAAAAAATACCATTGAACGTTTCAATTATTACAAAACATAAATTGGATGTTTAATTTATACCTTAAATATTTAGGTAAATTATTTCATACTTCAAAAATAATAATGATAAAAAGGTGTTGGATACATGTCAATGATCATTTCAGCAATTTATTGGATGTTAAAGTCTCGTTTTTGCAGGCGAAATTGAGACTATCTGCGCAGAGCATCTAATAATGCATTTAGCTGAGATATTTCTAATTAACTAAATTTCCAAACTTTACAAAAAAAAAGAATTTGTTTAATTTTTTTTTTCTAACTATATGTAATATTTTATAAAACAAAAAATAATAAGAGAAAAGAAAAGCGAACGCTCGCTTTCGATTCCTTAAATATGTATATTTACACGTTAATATATTTTAAAATAATAATAATAAGAAGAATAAATAATTAAATAAACATTTCACAATTGCATGCACATTTTCGTTTGTGCAAAGCAACGCTCGCTTGTTCTCGCTAACTTAAATTGTAACTAGAAAATCAATATTATATTAAAAAAATATATATATTATAATACATTACGTTTTTATACACAATATAAATAAATAAGTAAATATATAAATTGACGAGAAGATAGTGCGATGCAAACGGATTTGACCACGTTACACGTGTACCGATTTTTTTTTATAGAAAATATTAAACAGATATACAGATTTAAAAATACCCTTTTTTTTTTTTTTTTAAATCCAAGCCGGGTATACACGACTTTTTTTTATTTTAGTCACACATGTAATCTTATTTCAACAATAAAATACAGATAGCTGAATTTTGGCGAGTAATCCAAAATCTGCACAGACACACGTGCAATCAAATCGTTTCACTGATTTTTTTTTTCCCCACTGTCAGTAATACAGGAGTTTAGTAAACGTCACCCACAGGTGAGGAAAGATACCTAATACACGGCTTATCATTTCGCAAATCGTCCCCTGGGTACAACTGAATCCGAAGGTAGGGAGATGAGTCATTGTCCACAGGTACGGTCATCTAGCTGTCATTCTCTATCCTTCCGCTTAGCGGTGATGGATTAGAGGGAGAAAAGATTACTGTTTTTTTTCTTTTTCTTCTTCTGCCTTGTTTTTTTTTTTTTTTTTCCCAACCCCGTCCATTCCAAGGCAGGCAGTTTAAAAGGGTATTGTGTTTGACTTTATAGATGGATATTTAAATTTTTGGTATCGAAAGAAGAAAACAAATTTTCATTTTTTCGATCTGTTTCTTTTATGAAAATATATTATTATTGAGAATATCTTTCATTCAGAAAAGTAGCCTTTTCACATATTCCAAAACAATTGTTTTAGTAAGAATGATAAGATTTTTTTTTTTAACATAACATTTTCTTTATATATATATAAAAAAAAAATAAAGAAGTTTTCCTTTCTGCTCAAGAGAAAATAATTCATGTGAGAATTAGATTATAATGTTTATAATACAGATTGTAGTACAACAGACATGTGATTATATAGATGTGTTTTCTCTCAATGTTTTTCATATATTATATAATTTTTTTTTTAATTGTATGGTATTCATTATCAATGCATACAGCTTACTGATTGTATTGAGTATTTGTTTTAAATGATTCTGTATATTGTGTTTCAACGTATGGGTACCTAATTAGCCTGTAATAATTAAAATAAAAGATTTGCCAATTTATATGTATGTAATAACTAAAAATATAAGAGTGGAAAAGAAAATTAATTTTTTTTTCTTTCTTCTCTCGGGCATTTTATTTTATTATTTGGCTTATTCAAATTTTCCTGCTTTATTTGGATTTGGACCTATTAAAACTCAAAATTTTAATAAATGTTTTTGGAACAATGGAAATTGAAACCAACTACACATGATAACTTGCTGAAGAAGTCATGTCTTTCATCAGATTTTTCAACAGTGAACTTTTGATTACGCTTTATTTCACCAATGTGTAAAACTTTTTTCTGGTGTTGCAAACCTACTTACACTCCAAACCTAGTGACACCCCAGCTTATCCCAAGTTCCTAGACTTTTCCATGTGAACATTTTCAGTTTTGATCTTCAATATAATACGACGATGGACTTTCATCGAGTACTTTGTGGCTATATATATATATAAAAAAAAAGATACTGTGGACCTTTTTTTTTCTAATGTCGGGGGAAGAGATGATGGTGAGAAATACCACCATCTAGATCTAAACTAGCACACACTATAAAAAAAAAAGTATTTGGTTTTTTTTCTGCATATTAGCAGAGTATTTGGTATCATTTTAATCAGTGAACAGTGAACAATACAAATTAATGATCCATTTTAGGATCAGCGCATACAGATAGATAATTGTGGAACAAAGTGAACCACGGCAGTCAAGGAAATATTTGGTTTTCCGTTCCCACGAATGATTTAACTACACCTAATAAAAATGTCATGGAGAAAATTGTCAGAACAATAATATGACACATTTATTTATGAGAGCTTAAATAGGCACGAAGACCTCACAAGTAAAAGCATCTTTACCTCCCAGACACAGCACGGCGTCAAGAGGAATCGCTATTGTACCGACGGACCTATGAAACACTCAAGGGGAGTACCAAATTTCTCCCGCATGCCAATGGTCATCTCTCTAAAATCAGAGGTATGGCCGAAACATGCAAATTTTCAAGAAGTTAAAACGTATAAGGCCTTAATTTTATGTGAAAAGGGAAAAATGGTTCCATCCCTTTTTTTTTTGCTCCACGAAAAGAATGTGATTTTTCTTGAGAGTTCAGATTCAAAAAAGATGGAAAAGTAGAAGGTTGACTGCTCTCTAACTAAAAAAACAGATTTTGAGTAAGTGTGCCAATAGATGGAAATGTACGCGCTAAGAAAAAGCGAAAACGCGTCAGCCATTACCTCCTGCTGTCAACGTTATCTAGTAATATAAGGTAACAAACAATCTTCCTTCACCATTGTTCCATTTTATTTAATTAAGCTATATTCTTTTAATAATACGAATTTAAGTGTGTATGAAGATCCTACCCCGATCTAAACATAAAAAGGCTAATCAAATAAATACTTCTAGGGTATGGAACTCTGCCTTTCAAAATCGAATTTTTTTAATTCAGTAAGATAAACTGTAATTCTCAGAAAATAAATGTTGAGAATACAGTTCTCAACTAGGATTGAATATTTTTATTTTTTTTAAACATTTATGTTTGTTTTTAATCATATGCTTATAATTACCTTGTAAATAAACTCAATTTTATATTCAATTAATTTTAGTCAGTTTTCCTTTTGTTTACTTAATTTATTGAATTAATATTAAGTCTTTTATTTTAGGAAATGTTTTCTTTAATATTACAATCTAGGTTTTAAAATAAGCCATTATATATTTAATGTTACATAACTCTCTGCAGGTAACCTTTGATGATTGTAATTGGCTCAAAGAGGATCCGAACATCAAAAATAATTCACAACGCAACTTTTTCTTTTCTATAATTAATTGATAATTTGTCTAATAAAATTTTCTAAGTATAAATTATCATATCAGATCCTTAAAGTCATAGGTGCAAAATAAATACTATACGTCTCGGATAATTTAAAATACTCATATTAATCAATTAACAGCAATATAGTGGTAAATCCTATGCAATCAGACTTAAATTCAAATAATTTAATTGATCACTCTGTAGCATTCCATCAGAGCGTTTACAAACACACAAACAGACGGACGGCAATTTTTTTTTTCCTAAAAATATGTTTTCGGAATCTCCAGTGTCTGAAACGTGTAAATCCTTCTTTTTTTTTTTTTTCGATTTTCAAAACGATTACAAGATTTACCCTATATACTACGTATGATGGGTAAGTAAAATGGAAAACGTGTTTCGATTACGAAATTTCTTAATAAGAACACCTACCAATTTGATAGATTTGCAAGCAAAAATGAATTAAAAAATGTGTCATAGTCATAGATCAGTTTGGATTTGAGAACAGTCTTAACATCTTTTGGACCTGGTAAACCTATATTATATTTGTGCTTGAATGACACTTGTTAATTTGGTAATTGACGCTCCGTTTTTCCCAACTTTTATTGGCAAATTTTAGTTACGCGGCAGAATGGCTATTTTCCCATAGAAACCAACTTTAAAATACATAATAGAATATCAATAAAAATATCACGTGGAAAGAAAAAATAAACAAGTGGGAAATTGTACGTCAAACGGGACAAATGCGTTCTGCGTTCTTACTATAACTAGTTATATAAATATTCAGATCTTGGTGCAATAGGTGTTGCACTCTTATGCAAAAATGCATGAATACAAAATTTATTTCATGCGCAGATTTCATATTATAGATATTAATTAATTATATTTTATGAAATTAAGTTTCAATACATTTTTACAAACAATTACAATTATGATACATTGAAATTGTGCTATGCGCAAATATCCAAGATGCAAGACAATGTAAAAAAAAAATCATGGTTATTATTTCACTGAAAAAATGAATTATATCGTCTGTTATTATATATGATTAATTTCCGTAAAACATTTTATCTTTTGTTGATATTTTCTGAAAATTCCAATGGTGAACTTAAGTCTAGCTTTGAAAATTTCAGAACTAGAAATCCATATTTAGACTTTTTTTTCATTTAATACCTATTTCTCCGGAAACATCTATCCAAAGAAACTGCCGGTAGATTATAATATGATTGCTATAATTATTAAACAATTTTAGTATACAAATTAGGTTTTTAAATTCAACAATAAGGAAATAATATGACTCCATCTTAAATAGGACGTAATCACCATGGCGACCTAGAATCATTACCTGTCATAGGATATCATTGCATTAATTACGTATGATAGGATTTAATAGAATGAAGAAAACTTTTATTAATATCTTTTTTAAGTTTTGATTCGATTTTCATAAAATTTGAAATGACTCGACAAAATTCTGTAGCGATTATATATATCAAATTTCAAACCATTCGGTTGGGTAGTTTTTGCGCTGTTACATGCGGACAGACGGACGGACCAGACGAGGACTATAGGTATGCTACGTATTTATATAATTATGAACGCACCTAATAAAAATGTCAGAATTAGAGATGAGACGGTCTCAGCCCGTTTCCAACATAGTTGAAAAGTGTTTATGAATTCTGTTTCTGTATGTTCGTGCTCCAACTCTCGTAAATATACTCGGATAGCCATGAAATTTCTATATGTTATTGAGGTTTACTATAGAATGTCCGGTATTGAAAATGAAGTGTGTAGCATTTATAGTTCGTTTACAGGGACACACAAAAGAATTTTGTTACATTACGGTCTATGGGGAAAATCGTTTACGGTGCATTTTATTGATGTTACGATACTTCAAAGGTAATGAGATTGATATGTGACACTGTGAAGGACAACAACATGCTTTCTTGGGAGAATAAAAGAAAAGTATCATTTATAGTTGGTTTACAGGGACGCACTAAAAGAATTCCATTACATTATGATCTATGGGAAAAATCATTTGCGGTGCGTTTTAATGATATTATGAGACTTCAAACATAATGAAATCATCGCTGCAACATGTTTTTAATAGATTATGAAGGGCATAGCATTTATCGTGCTTTTACAGAGACACCAAAGAATTCGGTTACAGGAATGACCAAGAACGATAATTTCTGGAAGTGCGTTTTTCGCTGTGGTATGCATTTTTAAACTTATGTAGTTTTGAGTGTTATACTATTTGAGGTACACGAATGTGGAAATGTAATCTAAATTTTCTTTGCAGCTGTCGCAGACGCACCGGGTATCTTTTGAACGCCAAATTGGCGATTTATGCCTGGTCAACTCGGCGATTTTGGGTGTTTTTTTGTAATAAAATAAACTGTTTCATAATGAAATAAAATTAACATGCTGTTTCAGCAAGCCAAACTTAACAGGTACCAGAAAATGGGAGTTTTCTCGCCAAAATGACGCAAAACAAAAATCGCGCCAAACCCCGGTGCGTCTGCGACAGCTGTTCCTAAATTACATTGTTGTTGTTGGGATATACGGAGAAATATTCTATCTGATTCAGAAGTTTTTGCACGGGTCAATGTCAATAATATAAAGAAGCCGAGGGATATTTTTTGTCTGTCCTCGCATTCTGATTGAAGCCCTTTTCCTGAATTATTGTAAAAAGAACTCGTCTATTTCTGATATATTTAGTTGTACAATGATATTTTAAAATAATAAGAATTGTAACTTTTGCAGTTTTTTACCATTGGGTGGGTTATAAATAGCAAATTAGCTATTTTAAATAGATTTTCTGATACATGAAAATCGCGAAACGTTGTAATGAAGGAGTATTTAGGATTTATACGTATTTTCTATGTAAAAGGAGATTTTTAAATGAGAAAATTAATCTTTAACTTATTATTATTTTTAATGTCATTGAGCAATTTTCTACTACGCCCATTCGGTATCTGGTCCGGGCTCCGATGACACAAATTTTTTCGGGCTCGGGCGGGCTCATATTTCAAATTCGGGGGTGGGGGCTTTATTGATATAGATTTTATTTGCATGTCAGTGGGATTAAGGCCAGATTTGAATTTTTGTTTTAAGAGACAAATTTTGCACGGCTTGTGCGCTAATAAGGAAGATTTTAAGTGTTCTCCAATTAAATATTGCTTTGTAATTTTTCTTCGTCCCCTTTCGATAGTCGAGATGATTCTTTAACCTTCCATGATCCCTATTTCTTTCCATCCTCTGAAATGACATTAAAAATATATCGTTTTAAAATACAGATTAAAAATAAATTATGGTGTAATTACAAGAGAAGTAATTATCTAAATCGCACATTTTATTCAAGTGTTTAATTTATTGCTGGTTGATTAGTTTGTATTTGAAATAATAATAATTATTATAATAATAACACTGATTTAACTAAAATTTTATCTTACACAATCGGGGAGAAGAAAGAAAACAAAAAAAAAAGAAAGAAAATGCGCACATTGTTCGATGTGTGTGATATAGGATGAAAAGTGAGAAATGCGTCACTATGATGTAATTATGGAAAATTATTACATTTTATGTGTGAAACTACGCATTTTCTGCTGATGGGATGTGTCATTTTTATGAATGTGTTACATGCATAATCGCAATGAAATAATGCGTTGAATCATCGTACTGTCTGGGAAATCTTTTAACTGTGGAGGCCAGATTAAAATATGTTATTAATTGTCTCTGAAGCACGTTCCTTTTTAACACTTTCCAACCTAGTTGTTAACACTTTCCAACCTAGTTGAAAAGTGTTTATGACTTCGGTTTGTCTGGCCGTCTGCCGTCTGTCCGTGCTCTAACTCCCGTAAATATGCTCGGATTGCTCTGCAATTTTTATATGTTATAGTCGTTATCTATAGCATGTTCCCTATTTCAACGGAAGTGTGTAGCACTTATAGTTTTTTTACAGGGACACTCAAAAGAATTCCGTTACATTGCGGTCTATGGGGAAAAATTATTGACGGTTTATTTAAATAATGTTTCACTATTTTAAACGCATTGAAATTTATATATATCACTAAGGTGCATTAGAAGAAGCTTAATATGGAATAGGGTGTGCATAGCACTTATAGTTACTTTACAGGGACAGTCAAAAGAATTCTGTTACATTACGTCTATGGAGAAAAATCGTCTGCGGTTTATTTAAATAATGTTTCCCTATTTTAAACGCATTGAAATTTATATATATCACTAAGATGTATTTCAAGAGGCTTACTACAGAATAGTGTGTGTACAGCAGTCATCGTTCATTTACAGGGACACACAAAAGAATTCTCTACTGTAAGTTAACAATAATTCCTGGAAGTGCGTTTTAAGTTACTGATCGCGATTTTAATTTTAACTCGCTTTTTGTCTATTATGTGGTGTGTATAAATTCTGTATATCCTATCCTATACAGGGAAGCACAAAAGTTCGCGAACACATTTCCGTATTATTTAACTCCAGACGGAGAATTTTAAACTGTGCTACGCGTTTCCTAACTGAACTAAAATTTAACATCCTATGTAGTATATATACAAATCTATAGATCCTATACAGGGCTGAATAAAAGTATTCGGATTACTTAGATGATATCTTTTAGCTTATTAAACGGTATGATTTGTAAAATTGTTTTGGAAGCGTTGGAAAGTGTTACATAATCTATGCTTGACGCATGATTTTTCGTTCTTGTTTAATCTTTTCAGGGGTGCGTTTTTCCGTTGTATGAAATACTGCAACTCTTTTATTTATTTATTTATTTTAATTTTAAACAATTTTGTGAACTGCAGCGCCTCTATATATGCTAACCATGTTGAAGAAATATTTCACTACAAGCATAAAAGAGTGCTTCCTAAAAAGGAGGAGTTCCACCTTTTTTAAAAACAATTTTGGACATTCTTTGAATTGAAGTAAAAATGCAAAGAAATATTAGAAGCCTATAAGTGTGTTGTTGAAGGGGAGGGGGGGGGGGGGGGGGATTGAAAAATTTAATAATAAGATTGTCTCAGATATTTTTGTCTTTGTTTCTGAATTGCTGTGTAAAAGAGCCAGCAAATCAAAGGTGAGCTTATGTTATAAGCATCTGGAAGTCGTGTAAATGAAATTGTTTAAAGTGTCTTTCCAGAGTTTTTTTTTATATATATAAGTTTAAAAGGGAAGGGAAGGGACACGGACTTCGAAAAAAAAAAGCGCGAAAGGACGCGAAATCGAACGTTTTTGAGGGGGGTGGGGGGATGAAAGGTTTAAAATTAGTATTTTTTTTTTTTTTAACGGGCTGCAACGTTCAAAAATAAAACGTAAGAAATTTAAGAATGTTTTCAGTGTCTCCGTATTTCAAACGGTTTCGCCGATGCGGGATTCGGGAACGCCTCCGCGGAGATACTATTGTTGGTGGGCCTTTTTAATTGCGGTATTGAATTAATATCTCGGTTATCAGTTTCATCAGGTCCTGCCTTGGACTATCCTCATCAAAATTTTCAGACCTCTACGTCCGGTAGAATTTCTTATTCATCCACAAACAGACACACAAATATCTTTCTTTTATTATTATATAGTGTATGGTTGACATAGAATTAACACAATAAACACAAACAGTCGTAAGCTTCATAACGGAATATCGGACCCGTAAACAGTCACCTTACTTTATTATTTATTTTACATTATGTTATCCTTTTTAATGCCTTAAATCTTACAGGAATCTCTCTCAGTTTAAATTGCTCCTTACTTTAAATTCCTCCTAATTTTTCAAATTTCTTCTGTTTTGATTGCATTGTTAATAATATTGCGTCATTCTGTAAAAAGTAAACTTCTGCTTTGTCATGGACCACTTGCTTTGGCAATTGCTGCACTACTTTTGTTCACTGTTCGACATTTTCTTTAGGTTGAATGAAAAATGAGATCTTTTCTACTGGCCTGTTGAAAGGGAATTTTTGGATTAAGGCAATATTTACATTGGTTATAAGTGATGGATATTTTTCAAGCATTACGACACTGTAAATAATTGGACCGTAGCTGAAGAAACATATAATGCTCTTTTATTACTTGTTATGTGTTATGGTCTATAACAATTGAATTGAAGAAGAAAGTAACTTTCACTTAATCTTGTCATTTATTTTTACTTTCTTATATCTTTCCAAGAAGAAAGTATTAGATTCGTGAAAAATCTCTTCCGGTTTTCAACGGATTTATACGTTTTAGAAGGTCATGAACACGATTTGACTGTTTTTAGAGAAAATGTCTTGTCTGTTTGTGTGTCTATCTTTATGTGACAAAAATTTTGTGGGCGCTCTATCTTAAGAAGTAATTCACAGAATTTAATAAAACTTTAGATTCTGTTAGACCTTGATGTAAATTGGTGCTGATTAGTTTTTGGTGTAAACCGCCCAACAGGTGGCGCTGCTATGCTGCATTTTTCACGATTTTCGCAATAGCTCTATCTCAAGAACTAATGCACGGATTTTCATCAAACTTCAGATTCCGTTAAACGTTGACATAAGTTGTTGATGATTAGGTTTTAGTGTAAATCTTCCAACCGGTGGCACTGCTGTGCTGCATTTTTTTTTTTTTTTTTTTTTTTTTTTTTTGAATTTACAGTGCTGTAGTTGGGTGGGAACGCCGTTCCCAGAAATATTTGGGTTTTTTACTGTAAAAAAATAACGCGTACGAGTACAAGCCTTTTTTTTTTCTCCAGACTGTGAAAACAACAGTGGCGCACCCAGGATTTCGGTCTGGGGGGGGCTAGTGCATTTTGGAGGTCTGCACGGTCCCGGACTTCGCGGCTTCGCCCGAGGCCCGTACCCTGCAAAATGAAGGTAAACTTTAAAACAGGCCGGGCCTGCAGATTTTTGATAGGCCGTCCCGGGCCGGGCCGATTGACAAAATAACCGAGCCGGAAAAAAATTTAATGGGCCCGCGGGTCGGGTATGGGACTTGTACCCGTGAGCCGTGATTATTTCTAGATTTTTATTTGTTGAAACTTCAGTTGTTTTCATGCATCGTCAAAATAAGAATATTCGAAAGATATACATTTAACACTCTTTTTTTTCGTCTTTGAATGAAAATCAGTTCATCACTGTCACTATCACTACCAATTTAAAAATTAATTTTACGTTTAACTGTCCCGATATAAAATTTAAACGAAGCCGGTAAAATGTGATGATAACGTTCGCGAGAATAAGTATAAATCGACTTCATGAAGTGACGTTAGTTTAGAAACATCATCAATAGAGTAATATATCATGTCAAGCGTAGAGATCGGCATCGGATGTTTACATCGTGTCTGAGTCCAAGTTTTATTGTTTTAGCAGACTCGGGCCGAGCCGAGATCAGGCTTAAATTCTTTTATATACAGTCGAGCTGGGTCGGAACTGGACTTAATTGTGCCCAAACAGTTTGTTTTGTCAAAATAGTAATAGAAATAATAAGATGCAACGGATTCAGTGAAAATATGCCGTAAGTGATTCTCAAATTCCCAGTTTAACAACATGAAACTCTCCGAAACATTTTTGGACTTTCATTTTTAACTGTAAAGGCATAAAATTGACAGGTCTGACTTTTGAAGCGATTTGGAATCGAGTACTGTTTTCAATTTTTTGATAAGTAAATAACCTATTGATATATAAGTTATCCTTTCTTGTGACGATAGGTTTTTCTCCTTTACCGTGCTATCGCGTCCGGAAATTTAATTCAAAACGCCAATTCTGATAGTACTTTCTGAAAGATTTTTTGCATTTGTCAGAAAAAGGAAAACGCTATTCGATTACATAGTTTCTGAATAAGAACAACTGTCAATTTTATGCATTCCTGAAGAAAATTGATTTCATAAATGTGTCAGAAAGTAGCGCCATTCGATTTGAGAAGAGCCTTAATAAATTACGATAAAATATTTTCAAAAATCTACTTTTTTATACAGCTTAAAAGTTGTGATTTTTTAAGCCCCTTTTCCTCTTTTATTCTAAACTATATTAATTGTTAGATTGAATCTTTATTTGAAGGCTGAAAAATCTGAGTAATCATTAATGTTGCTATTCTGTTTTTTCTGTCTTGTAAACATAAGTTAAAATATATTGTAAAATTTCTCCAAAAATATGTATGTAATATTCTTTAAAAGAATCTTAATTTTATGTTGAGTAAAATCGGAATTTTTTAATACAAATTGAGCGAACTGGATAGGCCATGATTTAACTGATTTTGTTACTGGCCGGGTCGGGCCTGTTTTATTTGATTTTTGTACTTGTCGGGCCAAACTTTTAACTTTTGCAACGGGCAAGATAGATTTCGTTCGGGCCTGGCCTCAAAATTCTGGCCTGTGCAGACCTCTAGTGCATTTGCATGACACTCACGAGTCGGTGATCAAGTGATCATCTGCATTTGCGCACTGCAACAGTAGCTGAAATTTACTATAATCACTTCTGATATCCATCAGTGATACAAAATTTGTTAATTATTTATAGATATGTGCAGATTTTTTCCTTTTTTCCTTTATACTTTACGATTACTGAAAAATGTTACAAAAATGCTTTATTTTACGATATAAAGCTGACATATTCTGTAATATAATATTTTATGTAAATAGTACGGTATTCGTTGTAGTGCAGCAACGTAATGAAATTACGATGACTGCTCTTGTGCGTCTCTGCTTCATCATCAGTAATTCGATATCGTTTGAATTTGAACATATGATAAAACGTATATTATTTATCATAAATGAACAGAATGAAACATTTTGTGAAGAAAACAGAGGATTATAATTTTATAATAAAATAGTTAGCCTGTTACTGCAAATAGAACTTTGATATGAATAACAGAAAATGTTATCTACTTATTTATTTTTCAGTATCAACGGTTTTTTGCCGCTGTGTATTTACAGGGAGAAAACTATTCTTCAGTTAATTAATTAATATTATGAACATTCAATTCATTTTTAAAACTTTTTTTAATTAAAAAAAGAAAAGAAAAGAAAAGTGCCCTGTTAAACTGATGGCATTGACCTCACGGGGCTATTCACACTGATTGCGTATATTATACTCTTATTTCAAAGAATAATTCTGCATGATATTCCCATTTAGCTAAATTAAGGGGGGGGGGGTTATGTCCCCAATTCTCACCCTTTATACTTAACCAATGAACTTCCAAATCTAATATCAGAATAAACAGGTATACCAAATTTGCAGCAAATCAGATAATTCTGCATGAAAAATCCATTTATATAAATTAAGGGGGAGGGATTAGTCCCTATTCCCTCCCCCTTTATACTTAACCAATGAACTCCCAAAACTAATCAGGAAAGCGCCTTATCAGAATGAACCTATATTCAAAATTTGAAGCAAATCGGATATTTCTATCAAGAGTTATCGCGTTACGTACATACATAGTTACGTACATACAGAACCTGTGGGCACATTAGCTCTCAGGCTTTGATCGCTTGTGAGCTAATAAATAAAGAGAAAACTGCCCAGTTAAACTGAGGGCATTGAGCTCACAGGCTATTCACACTAATTGTATATTATACTCTTATTTCAAAAAATTTGAAATAAACCCTCGAAAAATAAAGAAATTGACAATATATTAACAAGGGGATCATCCCCCGTACCCCCTTATAATTAACTAATGAACCCCCAAAACTAATCAGGGAAGCGCCTTATCACAATGAACCTATAAACAAAATTTGAAGCAAAGCGGTTAGTTCTATCAAGAGTTATCGCGTTACGTACATACAGAACCGGCGACCATTAGCTCTCAGGCGTTGATAGCCTGTGAGCTAAAAACCGTTAACATGACAATTTACATCTATTGTGAATAGGAAAACAAGTCAGTTTTATAATATGGAGTCTTTTTTTGGCTTGGATACAATGGATACAAAAACAGTAAAAAATGCTAAGACGGAATTGCAATAAATCGGTGAGAAATTCCCCGTTTTCGTCTTAGGTGGTAAACTGTAAAGGTGTTTCTTTCGATGGGACCATGGAATGTTTGTGATTAAGATAATATTCCGTTATAGACAGGTTTCATTTACACTAGTTAAACTCTATACGTAAAACTTGTGTAAATAACCCCATACTGTTTAACTTGTGTAAATGAAACTTGTTTATAACGTAATATTGTCTTGATCGCAAACATTCCATTGTCTCAGCAAAAGAAACACCTCGAAAGTTTACCTGCTAAAACAAAAAGCTGTATAAAACGGAATTCTTCACCGATTCATCGCAATTTTGTCTTAGCATTTTTTATTTTTGTTTGTGTCCATGATTCAGTAAATTAGTACCTTGTTCGGCACAGGAGGGAGGGGCAGACAGCGGGATATGCCCTCTCTTGGCTATTAATAAATTTGAAACTTTATGCTTACGAATATACTAGTGTAATTATCCTTAGAAAGAAATTAATATGTATGCTTACCATGCTAGTGATGAAGTGCTGGTGAATTATTCTAATTTTAGATGATTTTCTCGAGCTTTGATGATATAAATTCTCCAAATATAAAATTTAAAACTATGGCTATTTTTTTATACGTTGAGTTAAATGTTTTAACCCGAATGATGCTAAAAAAATTGTATAACCAGAAGTACTAATAAAATAGAGATGCATTTCGCCAGCCCCTCCACCACTCATATTTTTTCGAAAATATTACCAATATTATGAATTTCGAAAATATTACCGTTTATACCTCGTTTGTACTAAAGTAATAAAAAGTTTTTAGTGTGTGTGGGGGGGGGGGTGGGGGTGGAGAAACGGCCAGTCCCCCCCCCCCCCACCTCAATGTTTTACAAAACGGATAGTGCCAAACGTTTATACCTGTTTGTACCAACAATCATTTCGTTTGTACCTCATTTGCACTAGAGTAATAAAAGGTTTTTAGTAGGGGGGGGGGGGGGGCTGGAGAAAAGGCAGCTCCCCAACTCAATGTTTTACGAAATGGATAGTGCCAATCGTTTATACCTCGTTTGTACCAATA
Organism: Maratus michaelseni; assembly: GCA_963931845.1. Taxonomy (NCBI): domain Eukaryota; kingdom Metazoa; phylum Arthropoda; class Arachnida; order Araneae; family Salticidae; genus Maratus; species Maratus michaelseni. Next base: position 161,544,588 of record OZ007598.1, read on the forward strand.
ATCTTTTCGTTTGTACCTCATTTGTACTAAAGTAATAAAAGATTTTTAGTGTAGGGCTGCCGCTTCTCCCCCCTCCCACTTCAATGTTTTAGAAAATGGATAGTGCCAATTAGTTATACCCCGTTTGTACCAACAATCTTTTCGTTTGCACCTCATTTGTACTAGAGTAATAAAAAGATTTTAGTGTGGGGCTGTCATTTCCCCAGCCCCCCCCCCCCTTCCCCCCACTTCAATGTTTTACAAAATGGATAGGGCCAATCGTTTATACCTCGTTTGTAACAACAATCTTTTCGTTTGCACCTCATTTGTACTAGATTAATAAAAAGATTTTAGTGTGGGGCTGCCATTTCTCCAGCCCCCCCCCCCCCCCACTTCAATGTTTTACAAAATGGATAGTGCCAATCGTTTATACCTCGTTTGTACCAACAATCTTTTCGTTTGCACCTCATTTGTACTAAAGTTATAAAAAGATTTTAGTGTGGGGCTGCCATTTCTCCAGCCCCCCCCCCCTCTCCCACTTCAATGTTTTACAAAATGGATAGGGCTAGAGCTCCTATAATAGTATTATAGGAGTCTTAGATAGGGCCAATCGTTTATACCTCGTTTGTACCAACAATCGTTTCGTTTGTACCTCATTTGTACTAGAGTAATAAAAGGTTTTTAGTGTGGGGCTGTCATTTCTCCAGCACCCCACTTCAATGTTTTGCAAAATGGATAGTGCCAATCGTTTATCGACCTTGAATGGGTCGTATTGTCCGTTAAACAGATGTACAACGTAGAAGAAATACCACCCTCTTTTGTACTTGAATCGCTTGACCGTGCTAAAAATATGGATGATGGATGTGTACTCAGAACTGAGAGAATCAGAGTACCGCTATAAGTCTTTAAGCTTAACGTATGTCGAAAACGGCAAAAAAAATTTGAGAATAAAGATAAAATGAGATACAAAGGTTTTAAACATTTTCTAAAGATCTTAAAAAAAAAAAAAACTTTTTATAACTTTATAGAAAACTTTATATAGTTACTTCATTATTAAGTTTCAGCGTCTGGGGGGGCTTTAGCCCCCTTAGCCCCCCCCGTGGGTGCGCCAATGCATTTCAATGTCTGAATGCGAAAGAGCATTCATCTGTAGCAATAACATCATGACCGATGCGAAAAATTCACTCCTTATCTACTCTATGAAAAGGTGAGTTCCCACAAATATTTTTTTCCAACTACAGCACTGGGATTTACACTATTTTAGCGATAGTTAGAACGATATAAGAATTAATGCACGCAATTTTATCAAACTTCATATTCTGTTAGACGTTGACATAAGTTGGGGGTGATTAGGTTTTCGTCTAAATTAGGGGTGCACAACCTGTGGCCCGCGGGCCAAAAGTGGCCCGCGATCGGATTACTGGTGGCCCGTGGATCAATTTCGCCGATCGGACGCAAAAAATCGCGAATTTCAACCATCGGGTGTGTAAAATTCACAAATTTTGCCGATCGGGTGCGTATAAATCGTAAATTTCGCCGGTAGGGTGCGTATAAATCGCGAATTTCGCCGATCGTATGCGTAAAACTCGCGAATTTTGTCGATCGGGCGCGTAAAAATCATGAATTTTGTCGATCGGGCCCGTAAAAATCGCGAATTTTGCCGATCGGGTGCGTATAAATCGTTACTTTTGCCGATCGGGTGAGTGTAAATTGTAAATTTCGCCGATCGTCTGCGTAAAAATCACGAATTTTGTCGATCGGGCGCGTAAAAAGCATGAATTTTGTCGATCGGGCCCGTAAAAATCGCGAATTTTGCCGATCGGGTGCGAATAAATCGTTACTTTTGCCGATCGCGTGCGTGTAAATTGTAAATTTCACTGATCGTTTGCGTAAAAATCGCGAATTTTGCCGATCGGGTGCATAAAAATCGCAAATTTTGCCGATCGGGAGCGTAAAAATAGTAAATTTTGCCGATCGGGCTCGTAAAAATCGTGAATTTTGCCGATAGGGTGCGTATAAATCGCGAATTTTGCCGATAGGGTGCGTATAAATCGCGAATTTTGCCGATCGGGCACGTAAAAATCGTAAATTTTTCCGATCGGGATCGTAAAAATCGTGAATTTTGCCGATATGGTGCGTATAAATCGTAAATTTCGCCGATCGTATGCATAAAAATCGCGAATTTTGCCGATCGGGCGTGAAAAAAATGACGAATTTTGCCGATCGGGCGTGTAAAAATTGCGAATTTTGCCGATCGGGTGCATAAAAATCGCAAATTTTGCCGATCGGGAGCGTAAAAATAGTAAATTTTGCCGATCGGGCTCGTAAAAATCGTGAATTTTGCCGATAGGGAGCGTATAAATCGCGAATTTTGCCGATAGGGTGCGTATAAATCGCGAATTTTGCCGATCAGGCGTGTAAAAATCGTAAATTTTGCCGATCGGGATCGTAAAAATCGTGAATTTTGCCGATATGGTGCGTATAAATCGCGAATTTTGCCGATCAGGTTCGTATAAATCGTAAATTTCGCCGATCGGGCACGTAAAAATCGCGAATTTTGCCGATCGGGCGAGAAAAAATGACGAATTTTGCCGATCGGGCGTGTAAAAATCGCGAATTTTGCCGATCAGGTGCGTATAAATCGTAAATTTCGCCGATCGGGCACGTAAAAATCGCGAATTTTGCCGATCGGGCGTGAAAAAATGACGAATTTTGCCGATCGGGCGTGTAAAAATCGCGAATTTTGCCGATCAGGTGCGTATAAATCGTAAATTTCGCCGAACGGGCGCGTAAAAATCGTGAATTTTGTCAATCACTAGGAAAAAAACTGAATATTGTCAATCACACGTGGAAAATAAATGCAAGATTTTTCTATCCTTGCCAACTGAAATGGGTTATGCTGACTAAGGAGGTGGTTGAGTATAGGGAGCTAACTCTCCTTTTATAAAATTAGCAATTTTATGAACATTTAGGCCGATTCTCTCCCTCCTTCCCCAAAACAAAATTTTGTTCACCCTACGGATGTTGGCTCGCGACAATCCAGTCATTTTTGTGACTGGCCCTCCTCTTATAAAGGTTGTGCACCCCTACTTGATATCCACATTTTATGACTGAATATGTTAAGAAGTACAATTTAATATATGTTTCTCCTCCTCTCCACCTTCATTCTTGAAAGCAGAATTTTTTTTCGGCACTGGCAATCTTTAAAGTTAAATTTACTCCCTCAAATAAAGTCAAGGAGTATTTTCACTCTTTGAAAATAATCTTAGCTATATCTCTTGTATAAATACAAACGTAAACTGTTGATATATCATTGCCAACAGTACTGAATACGTTGACTGGGAAGGAAAGAACCTAGGGGGCTAGCCCCCCCGTCACACCTCCTGTAAACAAAATTCTACTGATGGTGGCCCTCGACAACCCAGTCATTTTTGTAAGTGGCCCTTCGCTTAAAAAGGTTGTGCACCCCTAGTCTAAATCAATTAACAGGTGTCGCTGCTATGCTACATTTTTTTTTCCCCTAACAAGAAAAGAGCCTATCTTGGTAATTACAGATTTAGATTATTTTTATAGGGTACTAGCAGAACCACCCGGCTTTGCCCGGGTTAACATAAATTAACATACAATAATACGACAATAACAATGACGACAATATGATTTGTGCATACTCAACCATAAATCACTAAAAAAGACAATTGGAAAAAAAAGCTTTACTTTAATTCAACCATAGTAAAATTTCTCAGCTTTATAAATGAGAATGCACGTTTTCTTTGCGCATACAATATAAAAATATACGAATTTCCTGACAATGAAAACAAAATACCAAAAGTCGTAACATTTTGCGAAATTCGCTTTCATATGGCATCTATCTATATTATAAAACAAAAACATATCCGTGAGTAATGTCGACATCATACGGACGGTATCAACGACCTAACCATTAAATTTTGCTTGTACTGCATATTTGTAACTACTAAATATCGCATAATTTCATTTTTTAAACTATCAATCCGAAAAAAAATGCACTTTCAATTGTAGTTTGAAAAGGTTATATCAATTTACTGATTTTTTATGAATTTTAAAGTAATTTTAAAGCGTGTATATTTTTAAATCTGTGTCCAATCCAATTACGAAAGATTAACTTATTTGATCTTTATAAAGTAAAGACATATATTTCTATACTTAGCACATACAATTTTTATGCGGTCGAATAAAATAAATGTACTCTCAATGTTATTCGTTTGAAAAGCGTATCTCAATTTACTGATGATTTATGGATTTTAAAGTAATTTTAACGTAATTTAAACTTATGAAAGTAATTTAAACTTATGAATGTTAAACTTATACTTTGGCGACTAATACATTCTGTGGAAATTACGCTCCTTTGTGTAATTGCTATAAAATACTAATATTTTGTGAATGAAAACCGGCACATGATTTAAAATATGACGACACTTTCACCGGGTTCTAAATGTCAATATTTGACCGACGATTTTTGATTATGTTGATTGAATTGAATCATAAAGTTTGAATGCGCAAAAAATATGTTTTTATTTCTCAGAAAATTTACTTTAAAACAGTGGAAACAATTTGCCTTCGTAAAATTATGAGATAAGTTATTTATTTTTCTACAAACACATTTAAATATATGCACTATGTCGTTTAAAGCACTTATAGTAATATTTGTAATATGCGAAAAAAATCACAACTGACAAAATTGACGTCACTTTCAGATTTCAAATTATAGCGAGTTAATCTGAAATTGGTTTATAAAAATATTGTCCACACGCAGTTTCTTTGAATGGCAACGGGAAAGAAATTGAATTAGAAATTGAGGGAAATAAATAGATTTCTGTAATGATAAACTATGGGAAATGTTTGAAAAAAGTGGTAAAGAATTGTCTGAGAAATTTTTAAAGTTGACAGTAATTTTACTCGTGTTCTAAAGTATATGTACACCAAGTTTTGTTCAAATCGGACAAAAACTGTAGATTTGTATAAGGAACATACATACCAAGAACGGCTTTTATATATATAGATATGTTGTAGGGTAGAAGCCCCTTAGTCTCAGTTTCAACACCGTAATTTTTGGTCTATAATCCGCGGATTAAACAATCATGTTTCGACAAAGAAATTTTATTCAATAATTGAAGTAAAATATTTACTGCGATTTAGTAAGCTATGTTTTATAAAATAAAATTTCCGGGTCAAAATATTTTGTTTTATAAAACGTAGCTTACTAAATCGCTGTAAATAATTATGAAATTTGGCCTGATGTTACACGTGGAAAAAACATTCTCAGCCCGACTCGGCCTTGATAAAAAAAAGAGGGGGGGGGAGGGGGTGCAGGAATAATGAAGTCTATACCGCCACTGTCTGAAAAGTAGTGCGGGCCCGCAAAGAGTGAAGACCAGGTCCGGTCTGCCTCAAGTTTCGTGAATGAAAATTGGCCTCAGCGCGGCCCGCGTGCTGAACCTGGCTTAGGCTTCGAGCCTGATCCGGGGCCATGCAGATCTCTACCTCTAATATCAATGTTATATTTTATGTTGAAAAATAAGTATGATAAATATATTTTATTCATATTCAAGTATGCTTTTTACTTTCTTCTATCTTTACAAGAAGAAAGTATTGGATTCATGAAAATTTTCGACTTACGGTTTTCGACGGATTTATACGTTTTAGAAGGTCTTGAACACGATTTGACTATTTTTAGAAAATGTCTGCCTGTGACTCTGTCTATCTGTCTGTATGTGACTAAAAATTTAGTGGGCGCTCTATCTCAAGAACTAATGATCGGAATTTAATAAAACTTTATATTCAGTTAGTCTCTGATATAAATTGGTGCGGATTAGTTTTTGGTAACAATCGCCCAGCAGATGGCGCTGCTGTGCAACATTTTGCAGGATTTACACGATTTTAGCGATAGTCATATCTCAAGAACTAATGCACGGAATTTAATAAAACTTGAGTTTCAGTTAGACCTTGATATAAATTGGTGCTGATTCTTTTTAGTGTATGCGAAACCTGTGTGAGATAGAAGAAAGTTTTGAGATTGACACATCCAACTAGTTTTCATATGAAGAAAGTATTCTGGACGACTACTTCTTTTTTTCAAAAATTGGGTTTATTGGAACACAACCTGCATGATTCCAAACCTAACTCGAAGCAATTAGTCAACTCGACTCGAACCGAACCACGGATCAGTTTTTGTTAAAATTGGGTTATAAGACCCAACGCAGTATTCTAAGTGCCTGGGCACCTCCAGCACAAACTTTGTTGTGGCTCAGTTAAATGATTCTGTATGTTCACAATTTACAATTTAGAAAATGAAACAGTACAATTTTATATTAAGTTGTTCATACATTTTATATTCTAAAAATGTATTTAAAAATATTCTATGTATATGCAATCTGTATTCTACTTTGAATTATTTTTATGTAGCTGTTGATTATCTTATTTTTCCTTAGGAATCAAGTGCCCTGTATGTTCAAAATTTGTACCACCTGATGATGTGGAGTGCCATTTAGTTATGTGTCTTACAAAGCCAAGAATTATTTATAATGGTAATTATTTGCTTGTTTATACAATAAAAAAAAAAAATTCATATTGTGAAAATTATTTTTGTATTTTTTAAAACCCTTTCTTTAATGTTTTTCATCCAATAAGACCCTGTTTATCTTTTATCTTGTCGCTTATCTTTTTTAATGTTATTATGTAATCCCTCTCAAATTTTCTCTAATCCAGCAGATTCCAACTTATTGGACCTCACAGACCACTAAAATTCATTAGTAAATCTTCAGATCAGGGGCCACAGTGCCAATTTTGCAAGATATTTTAATTTTTGTTTCACTACGCACAATATCTAACAGCCTGAATTTAATAATCTTGGATTATATGTAGTATATTTCTACCCAAATCAGGACAAACCAACACCGCAGCAAGGATACTTTTCCCTCATGGACACATTTCCTACGTTTTGTATTATTATGTACTTCAGATGGCACAAGGTGTGACCAAAAACTACTTTACTCATTCACTTCGTTAGTGATGCTCCAAAATGTTCATTATGTAAAGCATTTAAATGCATTGTGCAATCTTCCGTAATCAGGTCCACTGCCAAATGGCATATTTTAGCAAGTGTGATTTGTACAAAAGAGTGATTCAGTACTACAATAATGCAATAAATTCATTTCTACACTAATGAGCTTATATTTAATTAATACAAAATGTATTTATTTAATATAACAAAGTTATAAATGAAAATTTAAACCATAACAAAATATTTTACGTTTAATTGAAAAAAAAATTAAAGTTAGTTCAATTACTATAAAATAATTAAAGTATATTTAAATGTTGCACACTTTCTGAGTGATAATTGTTCCAGCTTCACTGAAATAAGTTCTTGGATTTTTTGGCTTCAATTATGTTATTGTAAGATAAAAAGCTTTTTTTTATTTCAAGCTGAGACTGGCACAGAGCTTTAAATGCTGTAGCAGTTGCAAATGTTTTTTTACACAAATATGTTAGTGAAAACTGAATCAAAATTTCCATTGCTTTTTCACTCAGCAGTGGGTTTATTCAGTTTTGTGAAGACCCAAAAATTGGTGTTTTGCAAATCAATAACAAATAACATCTGTTTAAATAATATCAGTCATTGATAATTAATATAATTTTCCTAAATAAACATCTAAAATTTCAAAAATATAAGAATTTTTTAGAATATTATTTTTGTTTTATTATTAATAAAACACACACACACAAATACAAATAACTTTTAAACAAGGAAAATTAAATAAGATTAAATTACTTATGTATAGAAAACGGTTATACATTTATCTTAACATAATTACATCTGATTAAAACTTTAAATAAATAGTAGACAATTTAAAATAAATGTCTTAATTTTAGTTGTCCACTTTTTAAATTCCTACTATTAGCTCACACTCTCTATATATTTATATATATCTTGTTCAAATTTTCAATCGTTAATAAAATATTTTCTATTCATCCTATCAAGTTCAAATAAATTTTTTTTAACTTGTACTGGATGACAATTGATGTTAATACAGTTTTTTCAAATATTAATTCATTAATTAAATTTAATTAATTAATTTTAATTTTATTTCTGTTCAAAAGTATAGACTCACTCCATATTTATAGTCTCACCTTCAAACGTAAAAAGATAATGGGTCTGTTCACGGACGAAGATCAGGCGGCTCGCGGGCGAAGGAGACTATAAATGTGGAGTGAGTCTATACTTTTGAACAGAAATGAAGTATAAAACTAAAATTAAATAATAAAATTTAATTAATTAATTAATATTTGAAAAAAAAACTATTACCGTTAACTGTAACATCGCTATGGCACTTCGTTGTGAAGTTTGGTAATTTTTGAAATTCAATGTTTGAAAAACGACATAATCATTAGATTTTAAATTTATATCAAGAAAAATACAATTTTTTTAACTTTCTAACGCAGTTTATCTAACAATTTTGTGAGAAATACTTTTCGAGCTATTAATTTTTGGTATTTTAGCTATTTATTTTTTATTTAATTTTTAATACATTTAAAAAATTTCTCTTATGTAAGATATTTAGCAGGATATAAATTTAGGAATAAATACCGTCAGTGGCGAAGCGTGTAGATCGCTGTAAAAAATTTTCTATTTGACCTAAGTAGGAATTGACTTTAAAAAAAAGTTTTTATATTACTTGTTTTTAATGTAAAATAACTTCAAATTAAACTTTGGTACATATTGATCTCTGATTTAGAATGTTGACTTTAATTTCATTGTCAATTCGTATGTTAAAAAAAAAAAAAAACTGTTTTGAGATGAATGAGATATTGGACGAGAGGAGTTTTCTTTCTAAAACTTACTGTTAACAAAAAATACACTTGTGGTTTTAAAATGTGCATCAATGTCTTGAAGAGGAATTATTGGTTTATTAGAAAGTTCTATAATATTTTTTATTTATTTGTTACCTGTATTATTTTAGATTTTATAAATTGTTCAAGATCTAACTTAATGTTTTTATGTATTAACTTAACTATTCATTAGCTGTAAAAATTGGACCTGTGTGTATATCTCAGTTTTTAAAAGGATTCGTTTATTTATTTTTAGATATTAATACATTTTTAGGACTTATCTCCTACAAACTAATTTAACTTTTATTTCAATTTATCAACTAAAAATATATCTATATATGTAATTAAAAAAAAAGGAGTTTGCGGAAATATTAGAATCTTCTTATAAAAACTTTTAAACCACTGACAAAAACATTGTTTCTGGTGTGAAAAATTATACTTCACCCACAATACATTGGTTGAAGAAAATACTTTAATTAAAAACTAGATTGAATTAGTTTTTTAGTTTTAATTGCCACCAAAATCAGTCAATAAATTAGATTAAAGTTGTGTAGCTAGCTCACGAGCAAATTTGTGATGGTCGAATAGTACTAAGGATTTCGGTCAAAGAACACATTTCTTCTTTCTCCACTCTCCCCATCTCCTCCCCTCTTGCCTTGTCCACTGGTCACTGTTACTTGCATAGTCAGGAAAATATATATTTACAGTTTGCTAGATGAAAAAATTTGATCTAGATGTATATCAGTTTTATAATTATAATGTTTCGTACTACAGTTGATTCCCGTTAATGAGTCTCCATTTAAGATGTACATCAGTTTAAAAAGGATAGTTTTTGTTTTCTCTATCTTTTTCTATTTGCAATTAATGATTACTCATCGAATATGAATTTTTCATCTTTTCACAATTAATCAGGCATATTCTAAATTAGTTATGTACATTATTTTTTCAAAAGCAGCTTTGGTGTAACTTTGGTTATTGGGAGATCAAGAAATTGACATTGACGAAGAAAAAGAAAACATTTCGCCACCAAAAGCGTAGTAATATGTTCAGTGTCTGTTCATCCATAGTACCAATCAAAATGTGATGTAACAGACCAAATATTTGAGTGGGTTGAAAAACTGAAAAATGGTGTGGTAAAAAGATTATTTATTCAACCACTGCAAAGCTTACATCGTTACAATGTGGACAAAAAATGACCTCCCTTGGTCCACACTAGCAGGAGTTCACTGTGTTAATATTTTTCCTGATTTACCTCCTATAAAGTAATTGTAATTTATTATTTACAAATTTATTTGTTAAAAAAAAAATCCCCATGCATTGAAAGAATTTTTATTTGAAAACTTAAACCATTAGTTAAAACATTGTTTATTGTATTGTAAAATGTATTTAAAGTTATTTGTAAAATGTACTTTAATTTTCAATGTCTTGTTAAGTTTGAGTCATTGGTTAATTTGAGAAAATGCATAATTATATCAATCCTATTCTTTTTTTATTATTATTATTCTACATTTTGTTTTGGAAATAATTTAACCCCTTTAGCACCAGATTATTGTATCCTAAGTGTTTTATTTCATGTTTTATTATGTTATATGAAATGAAACAATATCCTTTTCTCCTTGAACACCACACACTTCAATATTATACATGATGTACAGGTAATATGTCTGTTAGTTGTGTATGATGAAATCGTGACATACACAGTATATGTCTGGTTCTCAAGGTGTTAAAATGTTACATGGACCACATTTCCTGTTTTATTGTAAAATTAATTTGCAGCAGAAATCTCTCTAGCTATTTGATCAGATATTAGAATTAAAAAGAAAAAAAAATTAACTACTAACAAAAACACATTGTTTTTGGCTCGAAAATGTTTCAAAGCTTTGTCCAGTTAAGTCACTAATAAATTTGAAGTTACAAATGATGTCATGATGTAATTAGTTATTCAGAATAAGACAACTGTTTGATTAATTGGACTGTTATCCTTGATGCCTTTGTCTGCAGATTAGTTTATGTTGATGTATTTTCTTGTTACCCTTAATTGACACTGACAATTATTTTATGGAAATTGTCTCTCTTCTTTGTGTAATACATTGCAATTGGTGGAATTACTGTTCATACGCTGAATTGATAAAATAATAAGTTCATCTGTGCATAATCGAACCACTATATTTTCATTCAACAATTATAATTACAATTTTAATGCATTGAAATTTGTTACTAAATTTATCAAATACTGTTTTCTGTTTACATATCATACTGTATTTTAGATAGCATATTTATGCTTCTATCATAAGTGTGCTTTTCTTAAAGATTTCATACACACACACACAAACAAATTAAAAGCATGTTTGTTGTGTTTTATGAAAATAAAAGTATGAATACTTAATTATTCTTCTGTAATAATTTGGTAAGGCTGTTTTTTATTATAATGAAGACTTTTAAACTGATTAAATTACTACATGTAAAACAGTATTTTCAATGTTAGTTTCTTTATTAAAGCATTGATAGTTTTCTTTAAACTAAAATCTGCATATTATTTGTAGTGTAAACAGTGAGACTTTAATTCATATTCAATGAAAAAAATCAAGATGATAGCAATGGATTGGTTGATTATGGCTAGTGTGACTAGTGCTGGTGCAGCATTATTCACTTAGCATCTCACAGTTGAAAAAATTATAAATGGTATATATCTGATAATTTAATAATTCCTTAGTGGAGATACAACGAAAATCAATGAATAAACTAATGTCAAAATACATATCATCATAATACTTTTACCTGAAAACTAATTCTAGATATTAAATGAAAAGTTTGATTTAAAAAAAAATGTTTTGAATCTCTCTTGAGACAAGTGCCATGTATATACACTGCTGTTCAAAAATTAATGGTAAGTGACTGGATGCTTTCGCTGTTTACATGGTTTGTCTAAAATTCTTCACGAATTGTCCGTGAACTTTGAGGATGTAAAGCATGTGTTTGACTTCAAAAACAGTAGAAACAGTATACTGCAATTAAAAAATTAATGTATTGAATATTTGAGATATGGACATTTGATGAGATATGGACATTTCTATGAAATAATTTTTAACTGTGCATGCGAGAACTATACCAAGGATTTTTTTTTTCTTTCATGATTTGGTAGTCATTTCTAGCTCATATAAAAAGATCAGTCAAATATCTTGAAAACTCAGAAAGATGTCAGCAAAACAGTGAGCTAATTGACAAATTGGGGGGAATCAATTGGATTATTAGATTTTTCTCCCAATATGTCAATTAGCTCACTGTTTTGCCGATACTTTTCTGATTTTCCACAATATTTGACTGGTCTTTTTTATAGTAGAAGAATTTTAGTAGATATTCGACAAACTGTGTAAAAAGTGAAAGTGTCTGGTCACTGCCCCTTAATTTTAGGACAGCAGTGTCTATGCCGTATAGGATGTGTACAGTCTACTTTTTATCACCACTATTTTCAAATAGTAAACTTCACTTTATCTCTGATTGTAGAATTTCTGTGCTTAAATAAAGGGTGTTGCGTCAATTGGTCACACACAATTCATCGCACAATCAATTCTATGCGCCGACAACTCATCGTAGCAACAATTCGTCGCAACGAAAATGTTTTTGAAGGCTGTGATGATAAAATAAAGACAATTTAGAAAAAATGTTTAATGATAATTCGTTTTTTAGATATAATCGCATGTAAATTGTTAGTTCTAATTCTCTATATCTAAAAAACTAATTATTATTAAACATTTTTTCTAAATTGTTTTAATTTTATCATCATAGCCTTCAAAAACATTTTCGTTGCGATGAGTTGTCACTGCGATGAATTGTGCGCGACGAATTCACACAGAACCTAAATAAAGCAAATATTACTATTCAGAAATAGTGGTATTCAAATTTTCATATGGGGCCCTCATCCTAAAGCGGTTAAATGTTTCTGTTGTGTTTCCTTTTTGATGTGATATTCCATATTGGGGATGGCAAACCTATGGCACACAATATATTACTTTTGACACAACATAGATTAAAGTTATAAATAAAAGTTTACTAAAATTACACAAAATGCATTAATTTAGACGAGCTGAGTTTGACTGAATTCAATGGGGTGTCATTGTCATACAGATTAAAGAAAGTGAAATGTAACATTAAAATCTTAATCTAGCTCAATATTGGCTCAACATTTTTTTTCAGATTAAGAGAGAGTTAGAAGATTATCAAAATGAAAGCATTAATAAGTATAAATGCCAAAAGTAAAATTGACACCTTGGAATTCCATTCCAGTCAGGAAGAACTGTTTAAAAAAGTTGGCAATTGCCATTTTGAAGTGTTTTTTTCTGGGATTCCTTATTCTAAAAAATGGATAATATGTAAAACTCAAGTAAAAACCATTTGTCAGATGACTCCAATCCAGATTGCATTCTTGCAAGTATGAAGCTAATATCAATTACTTGACATATAAGGTGCTACAGCTACAACAGAAATAGCATTTTTTAATTACTTTCTAAAGTATAACACCAAATATTACCTACATTTTGTTAATCCCAAAAATGCAATGTTAAGGGTCCTCTCCCCTCACGCGAAAAGACCCGCTCGCTAATGTTAATCTTATTGGACATTATTTTTCTAATATCTTGTTTGCATTTCAGTATTTTTAAACAATTTGTTTCGCATTGGATAGCTGAGACCAAACTCTATTTCTGCCATTGATTGCTTTTTCAATTTTCTTTGCAGAATTTTTTTTAAATGAAGATACCTTTACTTTCGGAACTGATTCTGAAAGTGTATTCCGAAAATCATTTAAAAATATTGAAATGCAAACGAGATATTAGAAAAATAATGCTCCATAAGATTAACATTAGCGAGCGGGTCGTTTCGCATAGAGAAGAGGACCCTTAAATTTTTTTTAATTTTTTTTTTTATTTCATTATTTGATTGACTCAATTTTTTTGGTGTTGGCACGCCATGATCACGTAAAATATTTTTGGGAAAAAGTTTGGCACATGTATGGGAAAAGGTTCACTGGTCTTATTTTTTTTCCAATCATTAATGTATATGTTTTTTCTATCCTTTAATGTTTTTCAATTGCTTGTAAGAAAAACTGATTGTATAATAGGCATTTTGGAAACATCTCTTTAGTAATTTAGTGTTCTAAAATGGAATGAATTTTAGTTCTTGTTTACTAATTTAGCACTTTTTTTTTTTAAATTCAAAACATCTACCAGCATTTTTGAGCAGTACTTTAATTTAGTCACGGAATGTTGTATGATTAAGTAAAGTAAAAATTACTGTTGAAAAAAATTTGGTTATGTTTTTGAATAAAATAAAGGCTAAATTGGCAACAATGTGTTAATATTTACAAGAACATTTAGTGTATTTTACTAATTATAGTGAAAGCTAATCAAATCATAGAAAATTTAACCCTAACCTGGTCTTTTTTTCTGTTTTTAATTATAAAATTTGAGGATGTTTCAAGTATTGCATACATTACTCAATGATTGTAGTATTATTTCATAACTCATTTTAAAACCTGTAATTGCAAAAAGATTAATAACTGTATACTTAAAACTCTACAAACTCTTCATTAATTCTTTCTTAATATTTTCCTTTGCAGAAGATGTTTTAATAGAAGATAAAGGGGAATGTGTAATTTGTTTAGAAGAGCTAACTAAGGGGGACACAATAGCCAGATTACCTTGCCTATGTATATATCATAAGACGTAAGTATGAAAAGTCTTATCTTCTTGTATCCATAATTAGGAATTATCCATTAATTATGTCATACAAAGTTTGAGTTTTTATTTTTAACCACTTCCCTTATGTCCCTTTTAACTTCCCTTATGTCACAGGTTGTTACATTTGATTGTGACATCCCTCTTGCAATGCCACATTTTCTGAAACTCTTAATTTAAAGCTAATTTCATGCAAAAAAAAAGAAAAGTTATAACGTGATTTATTACCTATTGATATACATATTATAAAATAATCCTTATGTAATAATCCTTATGTTTATGATAAAAATTTTAGAATTTCATTAACACATCTATGTATCTTCTTATTGATATGTATACTTGTAATGAGGCAATCATTTTTAATTGTAAATATATTCATATATACATATAAATAATATAATGCATATAATTATGTGGAAAATTTTATTAGTACTACTGTAAAATGTTCCATCTAATTATTGTATTATTTTGTATTTTTCATACTAAACATGTGCTCACATTTTTTACATGCTAAAGGATTCTTTCTATTTATTATGTGCCTACTTTTATGTTAATAGAATTCAAAAGTTTATTTTAATGAATCTTATTTTAATTTATCTTATTTTTGTACTTTTTTCTTTATTTACTTTGTATCATTTTTTATAAAATGTTCTTTGATTCACAACTCAAGTATTATGTAATATGTTTAAAAATGCATAATATGTATTCGACATAAAACTTCTCATTTCTTTCTTTGTTCCTTTTTGTTTGCTATGCTCACCCATAGGCGTAGCCTCGGGGGGGGCACGAGGTCTGATTTCATTGATTTTTGCACGGACCGGGCCGAACTGTTAGTTTTTACATCGGCCCGTGCAAATCTCTACTATAAAGGCATTCCATTATTGGCAGTAATGTCTTGTGCATAATTAAATATATTCCTTTCTCTTATTTATTATTATTTATTTTATTGACGGCACTTAATCTTCTGCTATACCTTCGAATTTTTGAGGTGCAATGGTTATGTTTTTTTTTCAAAGTGTGAGCCTTCTTGAATGAGATGTTTTAAAGAATATACAGCTGTTCCAGAAATACTGCTATTAACCCTTTCCGGAGTCTGTTTTTAAAATGAAAATATCGACTGACACCAGAATTTACAAAAGAATTCATTAGAAAATATAAACTTGCTTATTTTTCCGTACTTTATAAAAGGAAAAATTTAATTAAATATTCTTGGTGCCGTTTGTCAGTTTTGGAATTAAAATTAGGTGTCTTTTTTTGTGGACACCGCCCGCTAAAGGGTTAAGCAAAACCGTTGCTATCCAAGGTGCAATCTTTCAGGCGCATATACGTTAAATGATTAGTACTTCTTAAAAGTGCTGATTAAAATTATTTAAAATGTCTTAGAAGTTTGATAAACGACTTTTATTTATTATATTTGTTACAAAAATATTAATTTCAATAAAAAGAGCTAGTGAAGCTTGCCTCATTTCCCTGTCGGTTATTTTTCCAAGTAAACCTCGAATTAAATGAACCTGGTATTGGGGCCTATACTGAAGTCTTGCAGTGTGGAATATTTTGGAGTTTTACTTTTTTTAAGTTCCATTTTCGTATGTGGAGATATTCCCATGTTGTAGTTAAAGGATACATAATAATAAGCATCTCTAGCAAGCAAAGGTAGTTGTTTTGTTCTGTTGTTACGTAAATGCACTATGGTTAGAAATTTTACATAGCACCGGAATGGGCCACAAGTGAACAGGAGCAAGTCTTAGAGCTGAATGAATCACAGACCGATGAAAAACAAAATGCCAAGCACATAAGTTTGGCGAATTGGAATTTGGACGGAGCAAGGATTACGAGTGGCGGTTAGATCTAATTAATAGTATATTCGTTTTATGCGCCTGGCTCACAGAGAAAGAATGTAGAACCGTTGAACCTCTACACCAGCCATACTCAACCTGCGGCCCGGTGATCTTTTATGTGCGGCCCGAGACACATAAGCATTAATCCATATTTAGAAAATCAATTGAGATATGCATTAAAAGTATTTACTGATGTTTTATATATTTTCATGAGAGACAAAATCTGTCCTGTTATTTATGATTAATTTAAAATCATGTTAAAACATTTTTAAATGCCGTTTTCTAAATTCTTCGAATTTACAAGGAGACCGCCAAACATGATGCGCATAGATTTTGATGACTTTAAAGTATGTTGTAGGGGTCATACCCCTAACTATTCAGATCAAAGGTTTCCTTCAAATGGGCTTTAGTTTTCGAGAAATTTCGGGTTAAAGTTCAGGATGCATTTCAAATACCCATTAGTTCATGGTCTTGAACGAGGTCTTCGTGGCTCTGTGGTAGCGCACGCGATTTGAGAGCCGGGGATGAGGGTTTTGTCCTCTCATGTGACTTTTACCTTTTTTTAATAAATTTAATATATTTATCGTGTTATAAGTTTTATGCAGAATTATGAATTCTGCATCTTTGAACTTTTTGATATTTTCCTAATAAATTCCATTTAAATTTTCGAATTTTTCGTGATAATTTACTTTTTTTTTTTTTTTTTTTTTTTTGTGCAGTTTTGAAATTAATATTTCACGAAATTCCAAACTAATTTAAGTCTAGATTTTGTTTATTTTTTTTTAAATTATTATTTTCCTTTTATATTTTAATAACTGTTCTAAAATAATACTTTTTTAACTTTATGAAATTTTAAATAAAAGTTTATATTCTTTTATAATTTATATAAAATATTTTTTATTTCAAATCTTCTAAAGGTATGTATGATTAGGTAATTTCAACAACATATCTTGAAAGGAGTAATAAAATATTAAAACAATAACGCTTATATCCAAGTTTTAGCCAGTTATGTATATATATATATTGTTATTTAAATACATTTAACTGTAAAGTTCAAACTCAATATCATTTTAGATTTGCCCAAACAAAAAATAATATATTACAATTAATTTTTTTAAAATTCTAACAAGTCGATGCCATACAGAAAAACTAGAAATGAAAAATCGTTTGTAAATTACAATAGATATAAAAAATCGTCTGCAATGACTTTTACGGTAATATCAGAATAAATAAAATTTTATTTTTATCCATTTCGTTTAATCCTTTGCATACAATTACCACGTTTTGAAATAATTTCTTTTCCAAATTTAATGCATTTTTTAATATTTATCACAATTTAAGAATTTTTAAAGACAATTACCACGTTTGAAATAATTTCTTTTCCAAATTTAATGCATTTTTAAATATATTTATCACAATTTAAGTATTTAAAGAATATATAATATGCTAATTTATACATTCTTCCAATATTGTTAAAACAATTTACGTAAAGAATATATTTAAAGGCGATTTTTAATGCGGAATTTGTTTAGAATATTTTTCCGACATGCATCACACAATTAGTTCCATATTTAATAAACTAAAAATGTCGATGTCGGTAATGATAAATATTTTAGTACTTCAGCAGTTAACATATTTCAATATATTTAGAACAAATCAAATATTAAAAGGATGCATTATTTTGTTAATTTTTTCTTAATCATTTAAATTTTTGTAAATAGAAAATGCAGCTAAAAAAATGCATTATTCATAAATACGATAAATAAATAATTAAATATACATAAATGTAAAGAAGAATAATTTTAAAAAGACGAGATATCAAGACTTAAAATAGTTTGGATTTTCATCAACAGAAATATTAGAATAAAAATTGCGCAAAATCTATAAATTTTCACGAAAAATTCGAAAATGTAAATGGAATTTTTAGGAAAATATCAAAAGGTTCAACGATGCAGAATTCATAAATCTGCATAAAACGTATAACGCGAAAAACATATAAAATTTATTAAAAAAGGTAAAAGTCACATGAGAGGACAAAACCCTTATCTCCGGCTCTCAAATCGCGCACGATACCACAGAGCCATGAAGACCTCAATCAAGATCGAGAACTAATGGGTATTTGAAATGCATACTGAACTTTAACCCGAAATTTCTCGAAAACTAAAACCCATTTGAAGGAAATCTTTGACCTGAATAGTTAGGGGTATGACCCCTACATCATACTTTAAAATCATCAAAATCTGTGTGCATCATGTTTGGCGGTCTCCTTGTTAGTGCTATTTATGCTACAGTGTTGTATACATTTTTTAATCTTCAACACTAATAAAACATTATTCCAAATTAATTAAAGTTTTTGCATTGGTCAAAAGGCTGATTTATTAGAGAAAAATCCTTATTTTTTTTCTTTTGAACTTGGAAATTCAGCATTCTTATATTATAATGTCTTAAGCTTATTATATAGCTAATACTGCTTTTTATGGGTGAACGTTTGTCGGGCAAAAATTTTTACATTACTATTTCGAAACAAGAAACTTCGCGGAATATTTCTACAACATTTGCAATAGCGCAGTTTATTGTTTGGAAATAGTGGTGTTAATGTTTTGGGTAATGTTTCTTCCGTGACAAACATTCAACAGTACTAATAATAATTACTTTGTTATATTGCTCAGTTGTATGACTTTTGTTATCTTACTACTTTAGTTACCCTTTTTTAAGTGTGTTGCGGCCCGCAAGAATTCGAAAACATATGTTTGCAGCCCGCGAGGTAAAAAGGTTGAGTATGGCTGCTCTACACTCGTCGCTGTGAGAATAAGAAACGTATGCAATACTTTTTGTGTGCTGAAACACATTTTAGAGTCTGAAAATGAATTAGTCAAAATATAGTCTGTCACGATAACCGTAGATAATTGCCATATAAGATTTATTTTTGCAGCTACCCTTAGTAACATCGAAAGAGAAAAAAGATTTCTTTTATATATATGTTTTTTTATTTTTGCTGCAAGCATGACTCGGAAATAATTTTACTTGAGAATTCAAAGATTAAATGCCTGAGAAAATGAACAGCGAAATATTGCAGTAAAGAGTTAATTTTAACATTGAAGAAAAAGGGAAAAATAAACAAAAATAATTTAACACAATAAAATTAATTATTCTAATTTACGATTAATTTTGATAAACGAAAACACTATTTTAACAATGTGATAAACTTCATCACAGGGTACAAGTGCTATCAACAGCGTACACACGTGCAGGCTACGCATGCTCTGGTCTCGAAAACAAACTAACTATGAATTTGATTTTTTCTATTTCGACCCATATTAGTTTAATATTTTGAGCATCGTAGTTCGTGTTACGACGATTTTGTATTCTTCCAACTTTAATTTAATCTCAGCAGAGCAAAATTTAACAGAGAGTTAGTTCTTTCCGTTTCGAGAAAAAAAATGTCAAAAATTTGCCGCTAAAGGCGAAAAAACACTAAACAACTCGCGAAATATACTAAATTTACAAAATATACTATACTATATTGGTCTAAAAGCATGAAAACGGATTCATTTTACAAGTGTTAAAAAATTACCGCTAACCACGAAACATCCCGGAAAATCGCATAAAAAATTTTATGCGATTTAAAAGCGAAAAATTCAAAAATTTCAGAGAACAAAATTTATTGTATTTGGGCATATATTATATTGATTATATTATATTATTTTATATTGAAACTGATTTCCTTTTTATGAATGTTTAAAAAACGGCACCGCGGAATGCGAAAAAAAGCTTAAAATCTCATTTTTTCAATCACAGAAGACAAAATTTACTATATTGGGATGAAAAGTAGATACCTGTAACAAATATTAAAAAATTGTAGCAAAACGCGAAAAAACGTTAAATCGCATGAAAAATTAAAGCCATTGTTAAAATCATTCTTTTAATTCCGAATAAACTTTTTGAAACGAGAAACAAAATTACTCTATTGGACTAAAAGTTTGAAACAAGATTCTTTTTACGAATGTGAAAATATATCCACGAAACGTGAAAAAAATCTCATAAAAAAATTCTCGAAAAATTCAAAAATCGCAGAAGACAAAATTTACTATATTGTGTTCAAAGATTGAAATTAGATTTCCTTTACGAATGTTAGAAAAATCGCCGCAAAACGCGTAAAAACCGTAAAAACTGCAAAAAATAATCGCGAAAAACTTAAAAATCGCAGAGAACAAAATTTATTGTATTGGGTTAAAAGGTTGTAGCTGGAATTCTTTTACAAATGTCAAAAAATCGCCGCGAAACGCGAAAAAAACGTTACAATTGCATGGAAAATTAAAGACATTGTTAAGATCATTCTTTTAATTCCAAATAAACTTTTTGAAAAGAGAAACAAAATTACTCTATTGGACTAAAAGTTTGACACAAGATTCTTTTTACGAATGTGAAAATATCTCCACGAAACGTGAAAAAAAAAATGAAAAATCACATTAAAAAATTCAAAAAAGTTAAAAATTGCAGAGAACAAAATTTACTATATTGAGTTAAAAGATTGTAACTGGATTCCTTTTACGAATGGCAAAAAATCGTGGCAAAGCACGAAAAAACGCTAAAAAACACTTAACAAATTAGTGAAAAATTCAAAAGTCGCTATACGAGTTTCGAATAAATTTTATTGAAAAGAGGCTAACATTTACTATATTGGGCTAAAAGGGTGTAACAGGATTCCTGTTACAAATATTAAAATCTTCCACGAAATGCAAAAAAAAACCCCGCAAAAAGTCGCATGAAAAATTTGCGAAAAGTTAAAAAATCCCCAGAGTACAAAATTTAGTATAATGAGCAAATGCGTTAAAAGATTGAAGCTTAACTCTTAACACAAATGTTAAGAAATTGTCGCAAAACGCGAAAAAAAGCTAACAATCTCAAACATTTCGCAAAAAATTCAAAAATTGCTGTACGATTTCCGAATAAGCTTTTTTGAAACTAAGACAAAATTCATTATATTGGGCTAGAAGATTGAAAATGAATTACTTTTACCCAATGTGGTAAAATTGCAGCAACGTTGTTAACTTCGGCTATTTTTAACCAAGAAACCACCGTATATATATATGGCTATGTGTGCGTGCGTGTGTGTTTAATAAACATTTGTGCCCCCCCAAAATTTTCGGTCACACTATGCCTATGTGCTCACCCACCCCCATTCAGACACAGCAGGCTCTAAAAACGTGCTAATTTACTCTGTTTTAAAAAGATTATCAAAGATTGTTACTGATCATTTAATTATAGTTCAATCTTTTGTAATTGGGTTGTGATTCATTTACCTTTGACTGGAGGATTTTAGGCCGAATCAACTGCTGTCGCGACAGGTCACAGCTGTTTTTGTGATTGATTAAATAAGATAAATTAAACATTTGATAATCATCTTGTATAAAATGGTTAAGTAAAGAATGTTACTGCCTCCTGAAATTATATAGAGAAGCTATAAGAAAATTGTTTTAAATAAGACATTTTAAATGTATCATTTTAAATATGGTACAGTTTTCGCCAAATTTTTCTTTCCTTTTTTTTTTTTTACGTGCAAATACATTTTTAATTAAAAGGAAATATTATTTGCACTGTTTTAAAATTGGTAACAATAGGTGAAAGACTTTCAAAATATGAAATAAATCTCCTGTGTAAATATATTTTTAAATTAAAAATATATGGCAATATTATTATTTATGTATTTTAAATATAACATAATTTTTCTCATTTACTTTTTTTAATGTGTAATAATTTAATTATTTTAAAGTTTTCTTTCTCTTTTAGTATTCATGTGTAAATACATTTTTTATAACTTAATTTTCCCCAAAAATTTTGATTTTAACACTTAATCATTTAATTTGTATTTTAAGTTCTCTTTTTGTTTTTAATAATCACATGTAAATACATTTTTTAATTGAAAGGAAATATTATTATTTGTGCTGTTTTGCAATTTGGCAACAACATGAAAAAAATTTCCCTTTCAAAATTTGAAATAAATATCTATTGAAATTTTGAATAAAAAATTGAAATTAAAAAATCCAAAAAATGTCAAATTTGAAAAATTATTGCACACACTGCATATCGCAAGCTAGTCAAGTATTTCCCTGCGAAAGATGATTAAATTGCTATGCATAGTTTTTGCTCTTATAAAACTTTTTTTAACGGAATTATTTTGACAGACTTCAACATTAAATAGCGCTTAAAATAATTCTTCAATTTAAAAACTGTCTGCCTCAGCTTGTTTATCTCTATAAAACTACCAATTTTCATATTATCATTTGCAAGTTTTCTTTTAATATTAGCCAAGAAAGACCTCTAGTCACAAAAATTCTTTTACAGGGGTGACTGCATTAGTTACTTTTTAGGTAGATTTCGTAAGAAATACTACCTATTACATTCTCACCTAAGTTGGAAATTTTGAAAAATTTTTGCAGATCTACGCCGATTATGACTCCCAGAACCCAAAACCACCCCCAGATATATATATATATATATATATGTCACTTTTTTCTGACCACGATAACTGGAAAAATTCTGCATTAATCTTTTACAAACTGATACATAAAATCAAGGGGCATAAAATCTCGGTCAAGTTCGTTAATGGGCAAAATCGAACCAAGGGGGGGAGGGTGGGGGGGCTTTTTGTGAAAACAGAAAAAACCCCATAATTTCTTAATTATGATACGTATCGAATCCGTTTAAAGTTATTATTACTTCTAGGAGAAGGGTCGAAAATGTATGTATGACAGATTTTTGATATAACTAAAAATGGCCCCAAGGGGGGGAAAAAAGGGGGGTTTTAAGAGAAAAAAAATCATAGCTTCGTCAATTCCCAAGATATCAAATTCGCGTAAATTTATTATTAATCCTCTTAATATTATCTAAAACTTTTATATTGACAAGTTTTTTATAGGACCAACCGTTATAGCAAAAAAAAATTAAAAACAAAAAAATCCCTGCCGGCTCCGCCTGCAAACAAGTTATTTTTCGAAGTAGGCGGTTCCAACTCCCGCATCTTTTCGAAACTGATACATAAAATCAAGGGGCATAAAATCTCGGTCAAGTTCGTTAATGGACAAAATCGAACCAGGGGGGGGGGGGGGATGGGAGGGCTTTTTGTGAAAACAGAAAAAAACCCATAATTTCTTACTTATGATACGTATCGAATCCGTTTGAAGTTATTATTACTTCTAGGAGAAGGGCCGAAAATTTATGTATGACAGATTTTTGATATAATTAAAAATTGCCTTAAGGGGGGGGGGGGGGGGGGGGTTTAGAAGAAAAAAATTCATAACTTCGCCAATTCTCAAGATTTCAAATCCGCTTAAATTTATTATTAATCCTCTTAATATTATTTAAAACTTTTATATTTACAAGTTTTTTATAGGACCAACCGTTATAGCAAAAAAAAAAATTGAAAACAAAAAAATCCCCGCCGATTCCGCCTGCAAACAAGTTAGGTTTCGAAGTAGGCGGTTCCAACTGCCGCATCATCGTAAAAAGGTCATTTCTTCCGCAATTCCCGACAAACAGGCGCCCCACGGTCTGCGTCTTCGAAATTTACCTGTGCCTGTAGGCCGAGCCGTCAGGGATTTTTTTAGAATAGGGAGATATCTTGCAAACCTAAATTATCTTGCATATATATTCATTTTTATTTTATGCAGTATTTTTCCAAACTTTAAAATCAGTAAGTCTGACTTGACTAATTTTTCCTATATATAATCAAACTGCTTTTTTTTTTTTAAATCCAACTTAATTTTTAAAGTATTATACCACAAAAACAAGAAATAAAATATCAAATGCCTAAAATTTTAAGTTTGTGTAACTTAATAGTAGACATAGCTGCAACTTAAAAACTACACAATAGAATCTGAAAATGTGACACAACAATACAATTTTTTTTTTTACAAAATAACAGTAACAACTTGTTCTAAGCTAAAAAGTATTACAATTTCAGAGTAAAATGAAAATTACTTTTTCAAGATGTTAAATAAAAAGTGTGACACTACTTCCATTTAGGGGAAACCATAGGTAGTTTAAAAATGACACTCTTCCAAATAAAATAAACTAATAACTTTGAAAGATAATGTTACAGATATCTCAAAAATGATAATTCTGACATGTAATTCTTGTCGAAAATCAACAATATGTTCACAATTGCTCTATTACTAGAAAACCCTAGTTTTTGATTCTTTCTTTTTTTCTTTTTTATTTTATTTATTTAAACCTGCACAAAAATTGTAATGACTAAAAATAAAAATTATTTTAATTTCCTTCATTTAGTTCTGTGAAAAAAATTTTGTTGCCACATTAACATTTCGTTGTGCATTGCAGTTCATTATCTGAAGCTAGTGGTTGTGTTTTCTTTTCATAAATATAATTTTATGATTGGCTTTCATGTATGTATATAAATAATTTTCTCATTGTCAATACTCTTTTTTTCAGTTGTATTGATGCCTGGTTCAAAGTCAACCGTTCTTGCCCCGAGCACCCTCTGGACTGAGACTCTACCTGAGACTAATAGATACATCTGTGATTAATGGCTGTATAGTGTGTGTAGATTACTGAAAAGTTCTGCTTTCTTTGCCATTTTGTGCTCTCGTTATTTTTCAATCAAACAACCGAACAACTCGTCGTATGTTACAACATGATATGGACTATATTGTTGAGACTGTTTTTTGTAGCCTCTAAATGTGTGCTTCTTTTTTTGTAAAGCACCTGCATTTTTGCAGCATTCGATGCTGTTTCATAAGAAATAGTATGACACATTTGCAGAAAATTTTAGAGCTACTCAGAAAAGAGTTTATGAAAGAAAAAATGATGTATTCACCATGGGCGTCCGCGAGGTGAAGGCAAGGGAGGGCAATTGTTCTCTCCTGAATTTTCAAATTTAATTAACTAAATTCTCTTTCTCTTTCTCATGATTTTGAAAAAAAAAATTACTATTCTCAACTGATTTAAAATCATTAAACACTAAGATAAAAAGGAACTAATAAAAATTTTTCGTCGGGATGCTCGGGTCCTCTGAATCCCTTGTGGAAGACAATTTTTAGTTATCTTTCTTTTTATGTTCATGCTTTACAAAATATTTTAAACATGGAATTCAGCAAGGCTCTGCCCCCCTGAATTTCTTTTTATATCGATATATTTAAAAATTGTCTTCACATAGGATTCTGACACACAGTTCTTAGTTTTGCTTATTTCATATGTACATAGGGTGTTTCTACGATCAGGGGACAAACTTGGAGGGGTGGTACAGCTGACTAAAACAAACAATTTTTGTATAGGAAAGCAGGATCGGAGATACATTTATATAGTAAAAAATACAAGGCGTCTCATTCCAATCTGAAGTTGCGTTTTTGTTCATAACTTTAACAGTAGTGTAGATGTTTTGACAAAATTTGTAACAGATTGATCTTTGTATGAATTGTAAGCATATTGTTAGGATTTCGTTAAAATATCTTCACTACTGTTAAAGTTATGAACGAAAACATGACTTCGGATTGGAGTGTGATGCCCTGTATTTTTAACTATAGAAATAGATGTCCGACCCTGCTTTCCTATACAAATATTTTTGGTTACAGTGTCCTGTACCATCCTTCCAAGTTTGTCCCATGATCGTAGAAATACCCTGTATATATACATATGTTTAAGTACAGCCTTGGGAGTTAACAAAAGGCACATCTGTTCAAAATCTTGTCCCTTCCTGAATTCTGTTCTGCAGGCGCCCATGATATTCACTTGTTGAAATTGTTGTATAATTAATATTACTCCTGTACAGTGCAAAATGAGAAAAAAAGAAAATCATAACTCTTTATATCTCTTTGAGTGTTTTTATCTTTTCACAGCATCAATCTGGTATGCCTTAAGCATTGTTTCAATATTAACGATAATCATCAGAGTATAAATCTTAAACTTAGCAATTAAAAATTTGAGAAAAAAAAACATCATTTTTCTTTATTTCTAGCCTATGAGAAGCTCTAATTTTCAGAGGAAGAATTTTGTATGAATCATTGTAAATTTTGTGCTTAGTAAATCGTTCTACTCAAGGTGCATTGTTGGATTTTTATTGAGTATCTTTATTTTTGTAACAGTTTTCATTTTTTATGGAACACAAATGCATATTTGTTTACTATATAGTAATCTATATTTAATGATCTTTATAAACCATGAACATTTTCAAAATCTTACAAATTATGTTCATAATTTTATTGTCAGATGAAACAAAAATTATATGAATGGAAGTTAAATTAAATTGAACTAGAAATAAAACAAGTTAATTTTTTTTCTTGTGTGGCATTGTCGCCGTGTTCCCTGTAGTTATTTTATTACATTGTGAAGTATGTTTCAATGGCAATATCTATTCATTATTAATAATTTTTAGATGTGTTCGTAACCATATAAATATGTAGCACCTATAGTCGTCGTCTGGTCCGTCCGTCCGTCTGCATATAATAGTGCAAAAATTACCCAACTAAATGGTTTGAAATTTAATATATATAGTCGTTGCAGAGTTTTGTTGAGTCATTTCAAATTTTATGAAAATCGAATCAAAATTTACAAAGATATTAATAAAAATATTTATTAAGTAAGTTTAATTTCTTAAAAATCTGTATTTCCTTGTTATAGTAGTTTCCGAAGATTAATCGTCAAGCGACTGAGATGTATTGCCAAGTTATCTGACATGTATGACGTTATAGTCATATATTACGTATATGACATTTTATAACCTGTATGACCAGGTCACATTCTTCATTCTATTAAATCCTATTATACATAATTAATTCAATGATATCCCATGATAGGTAATGATTCTAGGTTGCCATGGTAATTACATAATATTTATAATGGAGTCATATTATTTTCAGATTACTGAATTAAAAACCGAATTTGTTTACTAAAATTGTTTAATTATAGCAGTCCTATAATCTACCGACATTTTTTTGGATAAATGTTTCCAGAGAAATAGATATTAAATGGAAAAGAGTCTAAATATGGATTTCAAGTTCTGAAATTTTCAAAGCCAAGCTTAAGTTTTCCATTGGAATTTTTAGTAAATGTCAACAAAAGATAAAATGTTGTCAACTTAAAATGTACTTATTTTATTAAGAAAATGAATCATACCATAATATCAGACGGTATAATTCATTCACTGAAATAATAACAGTAAGAATGCACCTCATTTGTCACGTTTGACAAACAACTTCCAACCAGAGCTATCCTTTGCAGAAGCAAGGTCGGGTGCATGAATTTTTGCGAGGCCCTTCCCTGTCAAACTAATTAATCCCCTCCTTTTCTCCCCAATGTTACCAATTTAGCTAACTTTTTATACATCAAATCAGGAATTTCGAACAGTAATTTATTTTTATTTAATGACAGACATTATGTGATTAAATAAAATGAAGGTAACTATTCAGATTTTTTTTTTAGATATTTTTAATAAAAAATTACTAAATTTGCAACATTACTTTCCATAACACAATCACCTTTTCCAAAAAAAAAAAAAAAAAAAAAAAAAAAAAGCTCAGATGACATAAAGTGATGGACGGACCCAAGATTACGCTATATTTTAATTATTTATTTTTTATTTTAATTTTGTGTGTGTGTGTGTGGGGGGCGGGGTTATACCTCTACTAAATTTACTACTCAATTTCCTTGCATAAGACTCGGGACTATTATTTTTTTTCTACAGATTTTAGCTGTGCTGAAAATTCATTCTTGCCGTGTTATGCCAGAGCGGCTTTGCATCTTTGTTCCTTTCTTTCTTTTCTTTTTCTTATTTATTTATTTATAAAGTAGTTCCGTAGTTCCATTCTACAGTCATTTAAAAAAAGAGGGGTATAGAACATCCAAATATTTTTTAATCGTCAAATTGCCGCAGAGAGATGCTAAAAGCACTGCTCAACTGGGAATTGTGTCTACTTTTCGAATTTGAGTACAAATTTTGAAACAGAGGTCATCTACATATTAAAAAATTGTACCTACTTTGAACTTTCCAGTGGTAAGATCTACTTAAGATTTCTTTGATCAAGTTTTTCATAAAAAGGCATTGATTGTATAATTTTTCTTAAATCTTCACGGAGTTAGATGAGTTCAAAGTTTGAGGATGCTAATTTGCGCTACAAATTTCTCTTCCCAAAAATCATTGGCTGTTTTTGAAATGTTTTTCTAATGAGTTAAAATGCATAGATCCAAAGATATTTTAGGCATTTTTAGTTTCTTCTATCTATAATAGAAGAAAGTATTCTAATCGAAATTTTTTTAGACTTCCAGTTTTCGACGTATTTACATGTTTTAGGGATCAAAGATCCCCAAAAACATGTTTTTACAAAATATCTGTTCATGAGTGTATCATCGCAAAGTGTATGAAGTTATGCATAGAATTGGACTAAATTTCGTTTAAATGTTTGACTATGGCCAGCATGTCTTGAGTTTGGGGATATTTCACTGGAAGGGAGTTCTGAGATAGCAATTTTTGTTCCATTTTCATTATTATATCATTGAAAGGTGTATTATGAAGTTATGCATAAAATTGAACCAAATTTAATTTATATGTTTTATATAATCTGAAAGATGCTGTACTTTAAAATGTTTTCTTAAATATGTAATAACCTTTGAAGATTTTTAATTTTAGTATAATACTGGCTAAGAAATATTGTAATTTTTTTTTTTAGAAATTGAGTCGGTTCAATCCGATTTTAATAAATTTTGCTCGGTTAATGTCGGGATCGAGTTTTTAGCTTTTATACCAGGTCAGAATAACTTTCTCTGGCCCAATGCTAGGTCTGAAATTTCGTCCCATGTAGACGTATATTTACGGGACATTTATAAGCAGGTGATCAGTGATCAGCCGATTGTCAGTTAAAATTATGAAAATCAAGCAGTTTGTAAAATAATTTTGTGGAGAAAATTGTTAATCCCTTTTTGATAATTTAAACAAAAACATAAATAAAAAACAATGTTTCATATATTTATGTATTTGGCTATGGCGCTATGTGTACCATGAACGGATAGCAGGACTGTCGGTAATAGAATATTTTCATATTCTATTCATACCACTACTTACAAAAAAAAATTTATTTTTTGTAGATTTATCTTGAAATTGTCATAAAAGTGTATGGCAAAGATTAAAAAAAAAAAAAAAAAACTAGTCAGATGTGTCAATCCCAAAACTTTATTTTATCTCATACATGTTAATACTTCAAAATTAATATTGCATCGCCAATAAAATCAATATTTTTCGTCATTCTGTTGTACGTCAGCTGCTTGCGAATTAACAGATTACCTGGTTGCGAAGCATCCGTCATTGTACAGGCAGCCGATGTACAACATGACTACAAAAAGTCCATCTGGCCTGTACCAGTGGGAAAAGATAACCTCCCTATTCCTTGGTTTTAAGGTTTTAGCTAATTTTACTGGAAACACTAAGCTAAAATGCATGGAACTCAATTACACAAGATTCATTCCCATTTCTCATCAATATTGAATTTGAATCAGAATTTCACTAAATTATTCAGCTACAGCTAAGTTGGCTTTATTTATGGCTACCTATTTTTGTCGCCAAATTTGGTGATATTTTGCCGAGTGTTGCCAAGCTTGGCGAAAATGAATATATAGTTTTAAGTATGTAACAATTGGAATGATGATTACAACCATAAAAGAAACTTTGCCGAAACCATATTCATTAAAACTCATAAATTAAACCTGTTTATGGATGAATTCTGCTGTCTTGCTTGAAGATGTCAGCCATTTTTTAAGATAGAGGCAAAACAATAATGAATTATCTACATAACTTTATATACTTTTCTATGATACAATAATAAAAATGGAACAAAAATCGGTATCCCAGCGCCCCCTTTCATCTGAATATCCCCAAATTCAAGTGAGACTTGCTGGTCATAGCCAAAAACCTATAAATGAAGTTTCGTTCAATTCGATAAGATAACTTCATATGCTTTTCAATGATACAAAGAGGACACACACACGGATTTGCAAAAACATGTTTATTGGAATCTCTGATCCCTAAAACGTGTATATCCGTTGAAAACCAGAAGTCGAAAAAAAATTTCGATTACAATACTTTCTTCTATTATAGATAGAAGAAAATAAAAAAGCTTAGAATAGAATAAAAAAAATTTAATTCGTAGTAAAGAGTCAATTCATAGTCAATCGATTAAATTACTTGATCAGTCTACTTTATATTATGGCAGCAAAAAGTGTTATAAAGATGAATTTTTTTATCTAGAAGTTCTATTGTTTTTTGAATTGTAATGTGTTTAAAGTGTTTGATTTAATTAGCAAATATTAAACATGTTAATATTTTTAACTTGTTTGATATTTTTTATTTAATAAGAGAATTTTAAAATGGGAAAAATATGAGTTAAAATCAAACCATTTCCCAATATTTTCTTTTCCCGTAGAACCTTTAAGGGTGATCATCACTTATATTTTCCCTATACTGCTAATGTTATATTTTTAAAATCAATATTGCGCATTTACTAATGAACTGATTTATTTTTAAAAAAATTTGGTGATAGATATGACTTATTTCTTTGAAATGACATAAATTTTATAAGTGAGATGTAATTACCCTTTTAGGTAGATTTCGTAAGTCACACTACCTATTACATTCTCACCTAAGTTGGAATTTTTGAAAACTTTTTGCAGATCAACGCCGAATTAGACTCCCAGAACCCAAAATCACCCCCAGTTCAAAATTTTATATATATATATATATATATATATATATATATATATATATATGTCACTTTTTTCTGAACACGATAACTGCAATAATTCTGCACAGATCTCTTCGAAACTGATACATAAAATCAAGGGGCATAAAATCTCGGTCAAGTTCGTTAATGGGCAAAATCGAACCAAGAGGGGGAGGGTGGGGGGGCTTTTTGTGAAAACAGAAAAAAACCCATAATTTCTTAATTATGATACGTATCGAATCCATTTAAAGTTATTATTACTTCTAGGAGAAGGGCCGAAAATGCATGTATGACAGATTTTTGATATAATTAAAAATGGCCCCAAGGGAGGGAAAAAGGGGGTGTTTTAGAAGAAAAAAATTCATAACGTTGTCAATTCACAAGATATCAAATCCGCTTAAATTTATTATAAATCCTCTTAATATTATCTAAAACTTTTATATTGACAAGTTTTTTATAGGACCAACCCTTATAGCAAAAAAAATTAAAAACAAAAAAATCCCTGCCGGCTCCGCCTGCAAACAAGTTATTTTTCGAAGTAGGCGGTTCCAACTCCCGCATCTTTTCGAAACTGATACATAAAATCAAGGGGCATAAAGTCTACGTATCGAATCCGTTTGAAGTTATTATTACTTCTAGGAGGAGGGCCGAAAACTTATGTATGACAGATTTGTGATATAATTAAAAATGGCCCCAAGGTGGGGGGGGGGGGGGGGGGAGGTTTCAGAAGAAAAAAATTCATAACTTCGTCAATTCCCAAGATTTCAAATCCGCTTAAATTTATTATAAGTCCTCTTAATATTATCTAAAACTTTTATATTGATAAGTTTTTTATTGGACCAACTCTTATAGCAAAAAAAAATTTTTTTTTTTTTTTTTTTAAATCCCTGCTGGCTCCGCCTGCAAACAAGTTAGGTTTCGAAGTAGGCGGTTCTAACTGCCACATCATGGCAAAAAGATCATTTCTTCCGCAATTCCCAACAAACAGGTGCCCCACAGTCTGCGTCTTATAAATCTACCTGTGCCTGTAGGCCAAGCCATCAGGGATTTTTTAAATTTAAATTTTAAAATTTTTAATTTGTTTCCAATAGTTTTCACCAGATGGCTCTACCAGTGCTGTAGATTTTCTGCATAGCTTACAAAACGACTGTTTATGCTAGTTTTTATATATTTTCTTGTTAATTGTCATCATTATCTTGTTATAAATTTAATAAGGGGCATTTTTTACACAATACTATATAAAATATATCGTTCAACAAACCTTTTTGTTTTTGCTGTAGTAATTTTATTCTCATCTCCCATACTTCAACGAAAAATTCTTTCAAATTTGTAGTAAACCTAAATACTTCCGTTGTGTGAGGGATGCATCGTTCCTGAGTGAGATCTCCGATATCACTTGTGACTTTTTTCTCTACCCTTGCCTTTGAAAGGGAAGAGGATGGGAGAAGACCCCAACCGACCCCGCTGAAGGGGGGGGGGGGGATTTGTCTTTGCTTTATAGGAAGTGTAAGCGAAACTTCTGATCATTTTTCCTAATGCAAAGCAGATATTTAGCAGCTTTCACTAGTACCATTTATTGTGCACTGATTTGTCTAAAAATATGCCCAGTATTTGTGCTATGCATGCAACATGTACTAATCGTTCGGATAAAATGGAAATTGTTTTATCCTATATATTGCAAGGATTGTATTCAATTGAATTGCAATTGATTGTATGCATTGTATGAAAACGAACATATAATAACTTTAATACTGAAAAAATCCAAATTTGTTCTGATCATTTTGAGCCTAGTGATTACATGAGAAATTCGGTATCAGCATTTTTGGGTTCCGTACCTGCTAAGAAAAATTGCCAATTTTAGAAAGATATTGATATCGTCTATCAATGAAAAAAAAAAAATACATTGCTTACGCATGGAATAATTTATTATTATTATTATTATTATAATTATTACTTATTATATTATTACTATTATACTTCTGCAATTCTCTATAAACAAGCACCCCACGGTCTGCGTCTTCGAAATCTACCTGTGCCTGTAGGCTGAGCCATCAGGGACTTTTTTAGATGCAGGTGAAACTTCTAAAGAAAAATTAAGGACGAAAATATCTGCAAACAACATTAGTCAAGCCAGCATGTCATTTATTCCCTCAAAGTTAAAATAAAAACTGATCAAAGATAGCAAGAGGCACGCACGAGGAAAAAAAAACAATCGTATTTTAACTTTATCATAGAAACTCGACAGAGTTTCTCGCCAAGCATAAGAAACAGCAATGCATTACACAGTAAATGAAAGGAATTTCCGCTAATGGATGCCAAACGATTTTAAATTTTTTTTTTTTAACTCTGTCTAGTTTATATTTTGCGGACGGGTTTTTGACACATCTATATCTCGCGTTCTATTTATGATAGAAACAAAATTCTTGATTCTATGGAATGGGGCGTGCCAAATGACTAAGAAATCAAAAGAAAAGCAAGATCTGTCGAATAGGTTTTCAGGAAATGCAATTTTAAAAGTGCTGTTTTTTGCCCTTTTTAAATCTTGTACAGACCAAAAACTGTTGACAGGGCTACAGCAATGTGTAATTATCGGATTTTTACGTGGTTTACGTCATTTGAATTGTTTTTATGAGTAGTTCAAACCTTTGTAAGTTTCATAAAAAAATATTAATTAGTTTTTGAGTTATATCAGTTTAAAGTTATTGATTCCTATACTTAACATGTAGCAAAAAAGTGTTGACAGGGCTACAGCAATCTGTAATTATCGGATGTTTACGTGGTTTACGTCAATTGAATTGTTTTTATGAGTAGTTCAAACCTTTGTAAGTTTCGTGAAAAAATATCAATTAGTTTTTGAGTTATATCAGTTTAAAGTTATTGATTCCTATACTTAACATAGAGCAAAAAAATAATTAATGACCCAACTCTTTTAGAAATGGTCGTATACACATAATATTAAGATATGTTATTACAGTCGACCCAAGTAAGCTCCCTATTATAAAAAAATAGTAACATTTAAGGTTCGTTTACAGGTTCTCACAAAAGATCATTTGATATAGGGCTAAAGAATTGTGTAATTATCCGATTTTTACGCGGTTTGCAACAATTGCATTGTTTTTATGAATAGTTCAAATGTTTAATATTTTGTGTAAAATATGAATTAGTTTTTTATATATATATCACTTTAAAGTGATTTATTCCTATACTTAAGATGAAGCAAAGACACATTAAATAGTCTAACTCTTTTAAAAAAGAATGTATGCACAGGATGTTAAAATATGTTACTACGAACGACCTAAGTTAGCTTCCTATTGTGAAACAGAACTGTAGAATTTAGTTTTTGTTTACAGGATAACTCAAAAGATTTTTTAATAAGATTAATAATTGTGTAATTAGCGAATTTTTACGTTGAAGTACTTGATTCCTCAACACACAGGAAAAACAATAGTAAATAGCATAATATTTGTCAAAGTTGCTATATACACAAGATATTCAAATATGTTACTACATCCGATTCATTTAAACTCTCTATTACTCTCTACTATTGTTTGTATTGTTGAACCATATACGTTTCGTTTACAGAGTCTCTTAGAAGATCTTGATTACATTACAGCCGATGTATATTTACTGAGTGAGAAGTATTTTAATGATTTTATACTGTTTCAATCTCTGTAAGGTTTTATTATCTTGCTTTAAAATTTAATACGGGTTCATTTTGTCTGTCTGAAAGCTCATCGATCTTAAGCTCTAAATCTATTAAAATATAGTATTTTCATCGATTAAAAAAAAAACTGTGTTTATTAATAAATGTATCAGGAATTGATTGAAAAAAGCGATTAAAAAATTCCAACTTTACATTCATGCGCTGAGTAATAGAATGTAAAAATGTTGCTAGAAGTTTTGCGTTTAAATATTTAACGTTCATCGAATCTCCGGCTATGACGAACTTAAAATGCTCTAAAAACAGGCCTAAGAGCACAATGAAAAGGAAATAATTTCTTAAATTCCTCATAAAAATTAAAAATGCTATATTTCGTATACAATAGGCATGCCTGTTTGTGTTCCGGGGATTTGACAAAAAGTGCCCCGGACAAAAAATTCCAGAGTTACAATGCAGCTGATCGGCATCATTTTTTTTTTTTTTTTTCACTTTTCTAAAATCTTTCATCCAGACGTTAATAGCTGAGAAGCGTGATTCGAAAACAACAAATCACAGCGAACAAGCGGATAAGCTACGTCAAAGTGACGAAAGGCATTTTCACCACTAATGGATTCTGATTGGTTACTCGGAAACCAAGTTTCCTAGCTGCTAAGGTCTAGTAGCTTTTGTTCCGAAAGATCGCGTCAAAATCTCTCCTTGTGTTCTCCCACTGAAAGGGTGGGACTATCGCTCTCCGCATGTCAGCCAATAGCAGGCAGGAGAGGGTATGATCTTCCAGAGCACAGATGTAGAAGAGAACGGAAACGCTGGTCCACAGTCCAGTTCGATTTCTTACGCTGTGCAGGGGAGAACCATTTGTTCAATGCGCTAGTTGTGAGAAATTCTTGACTTCTTGCGCATTACGTCACCTGGCAGACAGATTCTCTTGTTTACGTAGTCATGTGCCGTTCTGCACGGAAACTTTCTTTCCGTGAAGGTCTTTAGTTATTCTGTTATTCTAACAGGCTTTAATGTAAAAATGCCTAGAAAATGATCCATATCAACGTGTTCCAATAACTAAGCGAAAACAGACAAGTCTGTATTTTATAATATAAATAAGAGAGCTGTGTATTATTATCCAATCCAATCGAGGGGATTCTCATTTTAATCCTGATACTTCTAGAGTGTGCTCAGTTTTATGCTTACTATTATGTAAGAAACTGCTGAATTGCTGGGTTTTGTTCCTGATAGAAAAGGGATAATTTAACCCTTTAAAAAAATTCCTTTCCGAAACTAACTTTGGTGACTTTCAATTTTTATGCATACTTTAAAATTCTGCATTCCGGTTTGATATCAAAATACGAAAACAAAAAAAAGTCGCACTCGCTACGCTTACATTTAGTTTTAAAAGTACGTCTCCTGATCTGGTTAATGACGAAACAAACCTTCCACATCTGGAAATCAAATGAAAAGAAAAATCAGTTCCATAAACTCTTCTTCTAAGAAACAAAAAAAAAAAAAAAAATAATTCCCCCCATTTTTTTAACTTGTATATTTTTCATTGTATTAACTGTATATTAATGTTATATTTTTTAGGACATCTTTCAATTGTTTTCTCTTGATATATTATCCATAAAGTAATTTATGTAATTTTTCATTTATTTCTTTTAATATTTACTTTCAAGTTGTACTTTTTATAAATGAAATTTGGATTTAAAATCTAGGCTTCAAGAAATCTTCTAAGCTATTTTGTTTGGATTGTATGTTAATCCTGAAATAAAATAGTTAATTTTACTTTTTTTTTTAAATTGAAACCATAATTGAGATAAAATTTAAAACATGTCAAAATTTTAATTTATTACTTTTGCTGCAATGGAAATTTTATGGAAGTGACCACTTTAATTTATTTTTAAGGCAACTGTAAAATATTTTCTTAAGATTATTCATAAAGTATAATTTAACATTTTTTTAAATTACCGATTACAAACTGTACACATTTCATTATTTACTTCTTGTGGCAAATTTTAATTAAATGCTGCATGTTTTGCATTTCATAAAAACACTATTGTGATAATTGTGCTTACATCCGACCAAAGTGATGACGGAATGATTGCATCAGATTTATGGAGCTTTTTCTTTTTTGGTGGATAAGAATAAATGTGCAAGGGGGGATAAAGGTAATTAAAGTTTTTTGATGTTTTTATAGTTCATAACTATTATGGGGGGGGGGGGGGGGGGTGAGGAATCCACAAAAGAATAAAATATTTGCATGTTAAAGACAATTCTATGTAGCGACTCATTGGATACTTATGAAGTTAATTGATTATTATACGAGTTATATACTTTCGTAAGTTGCATCTTTTTTCCAAAATGGGGATTTATTTTTTCAGGGGATTTCATCAAGTGTTACAAACAGGCATGAATAGGTGATCGGTAACGAACTGTTCGGTTTACGAACAAATCTGTTAACGAACACTTTCGCGTGAGATTTTTATGTTCGGATAACGAACACTTTCAAAATATTTTTATGTTTGTAGAACGAACACCTCACGAAACAAAGTCATGATGAAGTAATGCCGTGTTTCATATTTGACCAGCTATACTTATTGCTTCTATTGTCGACTTTGGGAACATTTTAACAGTTGCATTACATATGTCCTAAATTAATTCATGGACTGCCGGGGATTGAGGACCTATATTTTAAGATCCCCGAATTGGAATGGACAGACTAGAAACATTAATTATGTATTTTGTGCATTTAGTAAATATAATCCTTTTTGGTTTAATCACGCTTTATGATTTACCAAATCAAAAATTTTAATAAAATTTTACATTTTTTTAAACGGTTTATTATGTAAACGCATTAGTCTTTGTAGTATATTTACAAAATCACACAAAATTTTGGAATACATGTCATCCTATGAACATTTTCTATTTTGAAATCACTTTAATAGTTTTTATACTTTTGCAAACGTTGCGAATCTTATATTTTTCCGATTCTCGAAACGTTGAGTTAAAAAACTTAACAAATAAAAAAACTTTTAAGGTGCTCAGTAATTTTCAAGAATAATATTTAATATATTAGTATAAAAATCCCTGTAAGTAACAATGGTTCGTAGAAAAACAAATTTGATTATTCTCGGTAAAGTAAACTCATTGTTATAATTGACCAAAAAAAAAGGTACTTCTTATTTATCCACATTTTTCTGAAACTGCAGTATTTTAATTACTTTGTAAACTACTGTAAAATTTTCTATTTTTTTGTTTTTTGAATGTATATAAACGGAAGAGTGATATTAACAAAAGAAAAAGGAAAATAAACATGTCATAAATAATCTGATGAATACAATCTAAGGAAATGAATATAAAAGTTTCCCCTTTGCTATGGTAGAGACATGTACATTGGAATAAGTCACTCAATAAATTGTATAATTCTGATGTATAATTCTATTTATAGCATCACAATTATTTTTTTATTTTGCCCCTTTCATCTTTCTTTTATCTTTTCTTTTCTGAATAAAAATGGAATCTGTGTAATTGAAATTAAATACCTTACAAAAAGAAGTGATATCTCATCAAAAACAACTCGTTGTAAATGATCCCGCCAAGCCACAAACCTAAAACGTCAGCCATAAAAAGAAGTGATATCACATAAAAAGAAGCGATATAGAAGTGCATACTCCGAGTCCCGTGTAAAAATCTATCACCACTCATAATGTTTCCAAAGGACTCAGAGTGAGGTACAGTATGTGAAAACTGCTTGGCGACCTGCAGGCTTTTAGAATATATGCAGTATATCAATTTTGAAAATCGAAAAAATAAATTTTTAATTTTTGTTATATCACTTTTATAAATATTTTTTCATGCGAAAGAACTGACAGAACGGATTTTTCCCCAGACTTATGCGATTCCGCTTACACTATAATTATTGCAATATATCTCAATTTAGTTAACGTTTATTATAAAGTGCATTGTTATTAATATGTGTATGATCATTACATATATATATGTATATATATATATTACAAACTCAAAATCTTTACATGTTTACTTAAGAAATCTTCTTCGTAAGAGTGGTGTTTCTAGTTTAAATAATGGTAAATAAAATCAACAAATTAATTTTTCAAGCTCATAAATAAGAAAAGACATGCAAACACAGAAGCTTCAACTTTTTACAATTTTATGGGAGCAAAATAATTAAATAAATAAAAATAAATAAAAAATAAATAAAAATAATATAGTCATATGTAATTGCAGGAAACGCGAACATTATAAAAGCCTGCAGGTCGCCAAGCAGTTTTCACATACTGTACCTCACTCCGAGTCCTTTGGAAACATTATGAGTGGTGATAGATTTTTACACGGGACTCGGAGTATGCACTTCTATATCGCTTTTTTTTATGGCTGACGTTTTAGGTTTGTGGCTTGGCGGGATCATTTACAACGAGTTGTTTTTGATGAGATTAGAAGATGATGTCATCCGCTTCGGGAAAAACACAGGACAAAAAAATAAATTGAACACATAAAATAGAATTTAATATAATATAACATAGCATACATTTTAGACTACATGTAAAATACCACTGCTTCGATCGATCGATGGTGTCTTTTCTCCAAACATTTTAATTTGAAATTTTTTTTTTATCATAAATATAAAATAGCCCCTTGCCCGCTTTATCTTTTATTGTGCTATTTACTTATTTTTTTATAATTATTGTTGAGCACGATATAATGTAGTATTTTATTTTTGTGGCAACAATGATTAGAGAAAAAAAAATAATTTCACTGAAAAAAACAATGTTGATTTAATTTTTAATCAAAAAACATGTTTTACAGAAATGTGAGTATACTACGTCAGAAGCCGGTTCAAAAACCTTTTGAATGATAGGTCATTCATTTTTGTGCATTTTGTAAAAGCATAGAAAAGGGTTGTTGGCAACAGAAACAATACATATGATTAACTCATGTAAAATTTTAAAGCATAAGGAAGTCAGAAATGATAACTTATTGTATGATAAATCTAAAACTCTAATATGAAAAATTACATAAATAAATTTTTATTCTTAAAATGAAAGCCTATATAAAACAATGTAACTCCAAATTTGAGGAAATATAATTAAAACATATCAATATTGCAGAAATTCTGAATCTAGATTATTTAATTTAAAAGCGTTATTTAGCGCAGCTATTTACCTCCTGTTACATTACAAAATCCCTTTTTAATTATAGCTAAACCATTGCAATTGACTAATCAATATCTATAAAAAAAAAAAAAAAAAAAAAAAAAAAAAACTTTAAACCGAGCTGGAGGTTGGCATGGGCTGAAATTTTCGCGCCCGGACTCGGCCCGAATGAAGCCATCTTGTTCCGGAGTGCCCCAGAAAGTAAAGTCCAAAACCAAAACCCATCCTCGATACAGATCTGTAACCAAAAGCTAATCTCTAATCTTCTAACTTACATTCACTTGGCACAGAGTGTCTGTGTTGACTCGGAATTGGCTTCAAACAGGAAGTGACATTTCCAAGAAAATGGGGCTACCAAAAAAAGAAGTTTTTCGCCCATGCGAAAGTCAGCGCCATCTATTGAGTAAAGGTGATTTTCATACTATTTGACGGGGATTCAGCTTTCTTGTCTCCCTGCTGTGTTTACGTGACAGGACATACGTATGTGTGTGGACAGGAACATCAATATTGGTATAACAAAAAGATAAACTTGATTACACAATGTGGAAAGAAAATCTGTTTAGTTACATTACAAATAATCACTAAAATAATAGTAAATAGTTTGTCAGAATCATCATTAGTACTGACTTCTTAACAATTCATATTCAGTTTATGCACCTGTCCAGATTTGTTGTGCACCTGGTGCCGCCTTTGCTAGAGTAAAACAATGCATATAGATTGAATATAAGCTACAAAACTAGTCTCTTCTCTAGTGTCCACAGCTTGCACTGAACACTTTATTAATAAAATATTTTACATTTTATAAATAAGCATGTTTACACATATAAATCTTAAGAAATAAATAATTCTCAAAACATAAATAATATATATATTTAGCCTTTTTTTTGGGGGGGGGGGGGGCGTGAGGCCTACCTAGGTGTGAGGCCCTGTGCGGCCACA
This sequence comes from Maratus michaelseni, assembly GCA_963931845.1. Lineage (NCBI taxonomy): Eukaryota > Metazoa > Arthropoda > Arachnida > Araneae > Salticidae > Maratus > Maratus michaelseni. Next base: position 161,585,487 of record OZ007598.1, read on the forward strand.
CCTGTCGCACACTCCTAGGAACGGCTCTGCTTCCAACTTGTTAACTTTCTGTCAGGTGCACTTCTGGAATCGTAGGTTCAGGCACAGTGTGCCTGACAGGTGCTAGTAACTCAATTCAAATGCCCTTGAAGTGATTAATGACCTTCACTAGGAAATACAAAGAGAGAATATTTAAAATCCCTGAATATGGGATCCCCGTTGCTTTACGATGATCTGAAATGAGCTGAGCCACAGTAGTGATTCTCGTCCTTTGGGCCAAAAGAGGTAGAAAGCGATCTTGTACAGGGGTTGTAACCCTTGAGCAGTCTGGAATAAGTCTTGATACTGAATTTTTGGATTCAAATTGATCTCAGAGCCTTTAGACCACACATTAAGACGTCTAGCAGCACCAGCTTGTGATAACCCCATTTCCAACTATCAGATTACCCGCCATCTTAATGAATCAAGTAAACGACATCTCCTAGATATGGACAACACTATTTTAGTTCCAACAATTCAAATCATCAACCATAAAAATAATTTCACACAAATCCCCAAAGTGGGATATTTACAGTTCTTCCTGACAAACATATAAGTATCCAATACATTAAAATAATTGAGATGGGTATAATTTTTTTATAAGATTTTATTGAAGTTACTTATGATCATTCATATAAACAATATTTTTTACCTTTATTTTCATTCTTTTAATAGTGAGCATCAAAAAACTGGTTGTACCTTAACTTTTGGAGGCCAGTATATTTTAAATACAGTTATAAAATGTAAAAACTTGGAATTTTAATCACTTTTTTTTTTCAAATCTAGAATTTGTTTTATATATCTTTTGATAAATCGCTTTTATAGTAGTGGTTCTTATTCTCTTAGAGCGCGTCCAGTAGACCTAACCAAAGTGACCAATGTGACCGGTTACTTACCGGGGCGGTAAGTGACCGGTTCCTAACCGGTCGACAGACCTACTGAACGAAAATGGTATTATTTACTTGTAGCGCCATCTGTATTACATCATCGTAACTACATCTGTATCACATCATCGTAAATTTTCAATGTAACCGATCACGTGACCCAACTAACCGAGATTTTTCTTCGGTTAGTTCGGTCCCTTACCGGTCACTTCGGTTACTTCCACTGAACGACGCTGGTTGCGTACCGGTTAGCAGCACTGAACGCTTTGGTAACTAACCGAACTTACCGGTTACGTACCGGTGACAGTACTGGACGCGCCCTTTGTTACCATAGACTCCTTTTTATATTTTGTCTATTTTGGCAGACTCCAAAGATTTCAGTCTGAAATTGCAGATTTTGTTTAGGATTTGTTTGTAAACAAGTATAGGATTTATAAATTTAATCGGACTGTATTTTTTATCAATATCTTGACTATTTCTTGCAAGTAATAAATAAGTAAAAAATGTTTTACTTGAAAGTGAGATCTATGTGGAACCCTTAAAGATATACTGCAGACCACAGTTTAGGAACTAATGACCTATAGTATTTGGACCAGAAAGTAAATACATATGAAACCAACTGTAAATAGCTATCCGGTTTTACATATTTAAAATAAAAGTCTGGGCAATATTTTTACTGTTCATATTATGATAAGAATAATGAAAAATTTTAGAGGAGTTAACAACAACCCCCCCCCCTCAAAAAAAAATAAAAGGTAAAGGAATTCAAGAAAGATGGAAAAAAAAAGCCTTATACAACTACAATAAATTCTAAGTGCCTCTGTTGATTGTACATTTATAATACCAAGTGAAACATAGGGTATGGCTATTTTTCTTTTGTGAATATTTATTATTTTGATATTTAAATTTTGATTGCTTAAAAGGCGTAAAGTCAACATAGTGAAAAAGTTCCCAAGTCTGGACTTGAACCCGGGTCATCAGTATAGCGCACTGACGTTCTACCAGCTGAACCACTGGGAACAATTCCCAGCCTGGCACTTTCTCACCATAACATGTTAGCAAGGCTACAAACATAGCACAAGATGAAATATTTTTCCGTGAGCCACCAACCCTGGGGCAAACACAAAACTAAAGAAAACCCAGCATCAATTCCCAGTGGTTCAGTTGGTAGAACGTCAGTGCACTATACTGATGACCCAGGTTAGAGTCCCGGCTTGGGAACTTTTTCACTATGTTGGCTTTATTCCTTTTAAGCAATGAAAATTTGAATATTATGAATGCAAGGCTGAATTTTCTATGAAAAAATTTTTCCAAGTAATAGATTTATTATTTTGAATTTGGAAAATAATAAAAAACAGTATATTTATGTATTGCATTTAAGGGCACAGGTGACATCTCAACAGTGTGAACAAAGCAGAGTTAGATACTTAAATAGATTTTAGTTTATATGTAATGGTAAAAAATACTTATTACATGCATAATTTTATTTAGTGTGTGTGTTTAACTTTTACTTACCCGTCTATGACTGTTATTTAATTAGGTATCTACACTTTCCTAAAAAAAAGTATTTCGGATGACTTCTTACAGTTTAATGTGCAGTTTAAAAATATGTAATTTTGTAATAATAAAAGTATTTTTTCTCTAAAAGATATAAATTAAAAAACTTACTGAAACATTCAGAAAATCACAGAATTTTTTTTTTTCCCTGCATGTCTTCTAAAATATTATAGTTACATTCCTACTTATAAATAGTTCTAGATAAACAAATAAATTATACAAGCATGAAAATTTTCATTTCTTTAACTTAGTAGATTTTATAAAATGTGTACATAAATATGTGAAAAATAAAAATGCATTCTGGGAAAACGCAATAAAAGTTTTATGCATATATGCATGGTATTGATTGTTCACAAGCATAAAAGTTTTTTTTTTTTTTTTTCTGTTATGAGTTTATATATTGGGTCATTCCATGTCAATTCAACCACACCAGTACACCCATGATCACCGATTTTGATGAAACTTGGTGTATTCAATAAACACATGGTATCAAATAACCCCCTAATTTTTTTTATCTCTGGCTTCAATACTTTTTTATTTACAGCTATTCAAAGTTTCTTCAAATTCACCTTTTTGCATACAACCGAGAAGCGCTAAACAAACTGCACTTGGTTGTAAAAAAAAATTTTATTTGGTTCCCAAACCTTTCAATTGTTTTCAAAATTTATTTGCTTACCAACAAAAATATGATAAACACAGAAAAAAATACTAGGGAGCTGTAAATATTTATTTTGGTCCCCTAAAAAATAATAAATTATTATTAATTTTAATTTTTGTTGGAAAAAACATGATTTTTTAAAAATGCAATATCAGGGAGAGGGACAGGTATAATCTTGGAACATTTTTTTTTTAAATGAGCGTAAATATATGTTCTATCTTATTCTGGAATAAAATTGGTGGTTTTTTAATTCCTTCTGAAGAAAAAAAATCGCCCAATGCCATCAATAAAATGGCAACATTATGAAAATTTCAATACCACATTTCTGTTAATTTTTAAGAAAGTTATTTTATATAATGTAATTAAGCTAAAAATATTACTTAAATATGTTATTTAAAATTGTATTAATCTTTTTATGAAAAAGGAATTTAAACTTGCATTCACAAAACAATAATTAAACATGCTTTACATGATTTTTTTTCATCACTTGGCTTTGCAAATGACAAAATGAAATTTTCAAGGAAAATATAGATATAATATTTAGGTGTGATCTAATTAATTACCAAATGTGATTATATGGGTCTTTAGAACACATATTACTGTTTATGCTAATTAATTACAAAATTAGGGTTTTTAACTAAAAATAATTCCTATCAAATTAAAAACTTAATTAAATATATTTAAAAAATTAAGTGTTTTTGAACAAATTAATTTGTTTAACTATACAGTTAAAATCATTACTGTTTAAAATGGATTAATTCTGTATATTCTGATATAAAAAAGAATCCTCAATGTGTTTATAAAAGTAAACTGGCCCAGTTTACCTTTCCTTTAGGCTTAGTTGCTTCCTGTTTATATCACAAGGCAGATGTTTGGGTTAACCAGAAAGCTGGTGCAATCATTCAAAGTATTGTGCAGTATCAATTTTAGGTAGATTTTGTAAGAAATACTACCTATTACATTCTCCCCTAAGTTGGAATTTTTGAAAAATCTTTACAGATCTATGCCGATCATGACTCCCAGAACCCAAAACCACCCCCAGTTCAAAACTTTATCTATGTCACTTTTTTATGGACACGATAACTCGAAAAATTCTGTATAAATGTCTTCCACACTGATACATAAAATCAAGGGGCATAAAATCTCAGTCAAGTTTGTTAATGGGCAAAATCGAACCGGGGGCGGGGGGGGGGGGGGGGGCTTTAACAGAAAAACCCCATAATTTCTTAATTATGATACGTATCGAATTCGTTTAAATTTATTATTACTTCTAGAAATAGGGCCATTTAGAAGAAGAAAATTCATAACTTCGTTCATTCAAAAGATATCAAATTCGCTTAAATTTATTATAAATCCACTGAGATTTTTTTTTTTTAAATCTTTTGTTCAGTTAGTGTTAGTTTCCTGAATTAGATATATACTTTAAAAATCTTCAGAGGATTAACTGTAATTATATATATGTATATATATATATATATATATATATATATATATATATTTTTTTTTTTTTTTTAGTGACTTTTTATGAAAAAGTTTTTCTTTTTTGGAACGCTGGCGCCTTAAACGTTTGAATGACAAGCTCTTCTTAGTCGCTGATTTTTTAAATAAAGCCGAACTCTACTGGGCCGCTTGAGGGGAACTATGGTCCTTGGACTCCTGCCCGATGTAAGAAAAAAAAAAACTTTTTATGAAATGGAGAGTACTACATGTGATGTGGGGGGGAAAAAACTTCAACAGACTGTCGCAAGGCTAACTACATTAAAAATAATTGTATTGTAAATATGTAAATGTATCAAATGATCTCTCTGAAGAAGACAAAATACTTTTAAAGTTAAGAACAGAAGCTACTGAAGAGTTGCATACCATTTGTTTTCATCATAGAATTGTATATTTGAAAAATCTGAATCCCTTCTAAAAAAAATGTTGTGATCTCTTCAAAAGGCACAAAAAATATGTGAAAAATACACTGTGTGTTGTAAATTTTCAGCAACATAATGATCTTTTAATTAAGGGACTTAAAGTTAAGCCAGGAAAGAAATTATGCTGTCAATGTAGGACAATGCTTTTGTTCAAAAGTACATTTCAAAATGAAAAAATGTCTGTACAGCAACACAGATACAAATTCTGACAGCCCATATGAAGTTGAAGACATAGATTACAGTCCCATTGCAAGCAGCAGCAAAGAAGATGACATACAAAAACTAAATTCATCTTTTGCAGATGTAGATTGTTCTCCATTAAAATTACATGCTCTTGCAGAAAAAAGCAAGACCTCATATGACAAAATGAAATTGCATTCATTTGAAAAAAAAAAGGCTAAAAGCAAAAAATTGAAGAAATTCTTGATATCAAAATTCCAGATGTAGATTCAATAGCAGAGGATCTTGTTGCACAGAAGGCATAGAAGAGATGGATAACATGGATAAATTAGCAAATACCATAAAAGACAAACTAACATTTGAAAAATTTAAGAAAAAAACAAATTCAGTTGTTAAGGATTCCAGCATCACCATCATAGACACGAAAAAAAAAAAAGATACATTTATTGTATCAGACTATGCATTTCATAAAGCTCAGAAACTTGTCAAATAGAAAGGAATATTAGCTGAACCAGAACCAAAAGAGAAAAACAATTGAGACCCGATGTCCTTGACATTGTTAAAAACTTTTATGAAAATGATGATATTTCAAGGATTATGACAGGAATGAAAGATTTGACCTTAGGGGAGGGGGGGGGGAGTACACATTTGTAAAACTTTTTTTTTTTTGCATGAATTGTATATTAATTTTAAGCAAGAGTTTCCGAACACTAAGGTGGGTTTCTCAAAATGTTGTAGCCTGTGCCCAAAATGATGTATTCTTGCTTGTGTATGGTGTATATGTAAGCCTGTGTTTATATTCAAATTTAATTGAAAGTAAAATGCTTAACTTTCTCACTGTTGAATTATCCTCTAATAACATTTAAACTGTATTGATTGCAAGGAAGAATAATATTAATCATGAGCAAAGTCTTTCTAACACACACAATACATGACAATTAAGAAAAATATAACTACTGAGAACATGTCATTTTAAGTTCTATAAATAAATAAAAAATATATTTATAAAATAAATTACTAAGAAAAAGGAATATTTAATTTAAATAGATGTTTAATTATTAAACTATATTCCAAAATTACATTACAGTTATGTGAAATTAAAATTACATTCATGATGTTGCCATTTTATTGATGGCAATGGGCGATTTTCATTTTTTTTCTTCAGAAGGAATTAAAAAACCACTAATTTTATTCCAGAATAAGATAGAACATATATTTAGGCTCATTTTTAAAAAAAATGTTCCAAGATTATACCTGTCCCTCTCCCTGATATTGCATTTTTAGAAAATCATGTTTTTTTCTAACAAAAATAAAAATTAATAATAAATTATTATTTTTTAAGGGACCAAAATAAATATTTACAGCTCTCTAGTATTTTTTTCTGTGTTTATCATATTTTTTTTGGTAAGTAAATAAATTTTGAAAACAATTGAAAAGTTTGGGAACCAAATAGAATTTTTTTTACAACCAAGTGCAGCTTTTTTAGCGCTTCTCGGATATATGCAAAAAGGTGAATTTGAAGAAATTTTGAATGGCTGTAAATAAAAAAGTATTGAAGTCAGCAATAAAAAAAAATTAGGGGGTTATTTAATACCATATGTTTATTGAATGTATAAAGTTTCATCAAAATCGGAGACCATGGGTGTACAAATCCCATTTTTGTGGTTGAATTGACATGGAATGACCCTATTGTGAAACTATATGAATGGGTTTGCAGAATTTTCTTAGTGTTTTTTAAGGGGAAAAAAAAAAAAAAAAAAACAATTTTTTGAAGCATTTTATGTTATCTGTACTGTTAAATAATCATATCAAGAGCTATTTTTTGTAACATCACTGTCTAACCTTCAATGATCTAATGCAGGCAACAAAATGATTGATATTTTATTTTTACCCCCCCCCCCTTTTTTTCTGATTTTATGTGTTTTGCTTTAAATTGACTTAGCAGTGATTGAAATGTAATTGTCTTCATTTTGTCTGAAATTCCATTATTTGACATATTTAAAAGCCAGTTTAAAAGTTTCTTAGTTCTTAAATTAAAAATATCGATAAAAATTAGGCGGTTTTGATCAAATACATATTTTATCATTATATAAACTGTATAATCAGAGTGGTGATCTTCTGTTCTTTTACGGGAGGAGGCAGAAAATGTGGTCAGTGTACAGAAAAATTCATCTCTCAAATAATATTTATGTGTTTGTTATGCCATAACATAAATACACCAATTTTGACAGTTTTCCATGTTTGAAATGACATATCTTCAAAATGATCACTGATGACTTGTCTTATAATCATTTTAACTTTTGATTGCAAGTTTCTAAAGTTGATAAGATTATAGAAATTGAATATGTTTCTTTATTATTATTGCTCATTAAAATGTAAATATTTCTGAAGTAAGGTAAAACCTGCATTTAAAAAAAAGATGTGTAGTAAATAAACATCTTACAAAGACACATAAAAATCAATTTAATTACATTTGAAAATTTCTATTTTACTTGATTAGCTCTGTTATAAGCTCACTTATATAGCTGTAAAATATGCTGCAACAGTTTAACTGTTTACTAGCTGACCTCCGCCCGGAGTTGCCTGAGCCCTTGATAATAAATAAATTTAAAAAATCATGTTTTTCTTATTTTATATCTTTAACGGATTTTGTATAAAATATTTTTAAATGAAAAATTCGCGAAAAAATATTGATATTTAGTGATAAAAGCACTCATTTTCTTGTTTTTTTTTATCCAGGGTCGTTTCATAGTTTTAAAATAAAAAGTTCTTTTTTGTCCAAACTCTTTGAAATCTTTATTGGTGATAAATAAAACTTTTACAGCTTGTGTAAAAGTTTCGTGAAAAAATATTGTTATCTAGTTTTTAAAAAAAAGTTTTCTTCTCGCTTTTTTGTTTGTTTTCATGTTGGCTCCTCTAACATAGCAATAAAAAAAATAGTTCTCCTCTTCTGAACTGTCTGACATTTAAATCGGTTATAAATATAACTGTATCCAAGCCTTCTTTAAAACTTTGCGAAAATATATGCATATTTAATAGTGAAAACATGAGTGAGCAAAAACAAATTAGGTCTGTGCTTTCAATGCAAGGTACGGCTTCATTCGTTTTCAACCCCCTTGCTAAACAGGTGAGGGTTGGGTTAATCAATCAGGTTTCCCATTTCTGAGGGTAGAAGACTTCAAAAGAACGTTGATGCATGAGCAAAGAGGTGATTTTCATGTAGATTTGTCAAAATGCGCTTTATGTTTTAAATATATAGATGCCATGTCACTTGAAAGTACTATTTAAAAAATGGTTATAAAATTTATTTTATGCATCAATTGGCAGTAATACAGGGTTATTCAAAATAATGTATGGTATTTTAAAATACTATAATAAACTCATTTTGAAACATGCTTACCAGAAGGAATTTAAAATGAAGGAAAATGCTAATGTTTTCATAATCTTCTTGGCTGGCGCTGCTGAAGTTGTACTATCGCTATAACCTAAAATGGCATCTCAGCAAGAAATGCATTTTGTGTGCTGCAGTATACAAAAACAGAATCTAATTTTAGACCCAACATGTGTTTTGTAGACATTTTGGAAAAGATAGTCCTACTGACAAAAGCATTCGTAAGTGGTATCACCAATTTGAAGAATCATGTTGTCTCCGCGGTAACCAGACATCACACCATGTGACTTTTTCTTATGGGGCTTTGTGAAAGACAATGTGTATATGGTATTGCTACCACGTAACTTGGATGACCTAAAAACACACATTTGTAATGCTCTGAGCTTTTAATAACACCAGACATGCTTAAACAAGTTTGGCACGAACAACTGTGAAAGTCATACAGAATATTTATAATGTAATAAAATGAAAATGTTTGAGTTCTCTTTCATTTTAAACCCTTTTCTGGTAAGTGTGTGTATCAAAATAAGTTTATTATAGTATTTTAAAATACCGCACATCTTTTTGAATAACCAATTCAGGATAATTTATAAGCACTTTATCATGTTCCAAAGGAATTGTTTGTTGTACAGAACAAAAACATTTTTAAATAGATAATTTCTTTCCCATTACAACTGTTAAGATTTTTTGAGGCTGACAGTTATGCAATGGAAAGTTTATTTTGAAAAAGTTTTATATTTATATGTAAAGCAATTGCATTTGTACATTTTCTAATTCTATAAAATATCAAAAACAATATTTTGAAGAACTGATTAGAGTAGTTATAAATATTCCACAAAACCCCAATATACTGAAGTAGTTCAGGGACTGGCAAACCTTTTTACATGCGAGTGTCGAAAATTCTCAAGCAATATCTATCAGCATTGCAATGTACTGAACTTTTACATAAGAAAGAAAATATTGCAGAATACGCCGCTTGTATGATGTACTGTTTATTAGAATCAGATGCTTTCATTTATTAAATATTTAAGATAAAACAAAAATCAAAATGCAATTTTTCTATATATTGAAATCAGTTATTACTTTAATGAAATTTTGATACATAAGTATGATTCATTTGAGTGGTGCATACTGTGAGATGGGGGGGGGGGGAAATATGTGAATTTTTATTTAGTAATTTGTTGCTTATCATTAATGCGACATCTAGCTTATAATAATCAAAGAAATTTCATAGCAAAAGTATTAATAAATGATTTGTTTGCTAATGTACATTCGATGAAGAATGCTTTATACCTGGTTCGTATTTCGTTTTTGTTAATATACAGAACAAAACTTATTCCATTTTTCATTTTATTGCAGTGACTGTCTCGTGAAATTCATTTAAAGAAATAATCCTTTTTAAATTCATTTTAAAATGTAGTTACACGTTGTAAACTTTGCTTAGCATCACAGAAAAGAAACTATAATGTGTTAATTCATGCAAAAGTAATTGCATTATTTGTAATAGCTTGTGTGCGTTAAATAAAACTTGATTTATTATAACAAAAAGAAAAATAAATTTTATCTGTATGATTGTCAAATTCAAAATTTTCGCTTGTGAGATATCCTGTCATACGTGCCAGCTTGGGCACATGTGCCATAGGTTTGCCATCCCTGATGTAGTTTATTGGTTTTAATAGATTCAAATAATCTTTCTAAATTTAATAACTCCACAAATCTTCTAACATTTTTTCAAAAATTTGTAGAAGGTGAAATTTTTACTGTTAAAGCAGAATTCATTCTTTGAAACCACAGTTAATCGAGACCAGCCATAAGGGAAGAAGGGCACAATGTATCCTGGACTTATAGGGACTAGACATGAGACAGGCATGGGCTCAATTTTTATACCAGTCCTCAGGCTCGAAATGAAAATTTTATTTATTCACAAATTGAAATAAATATAAATGTAGAAATAGTTATTTTTAGAAGCACTCTTTAATTAGTATTCCAATGTTTACCTAGAAAAACATGTTAATTTCATGACTAATTTCATTCTAATTTCATGACTGCAATTAATGTAGTTCCAAAAAATGTCTTTACAATACTTTAATTTGGTGTAGACCCCGATTATTGAAAATTCACCACTTGATTTACACTTGATAGAATCCACAAACTAGAATTTATCTAAAAAATTGTAATTTTTGCTCTGTTTCTTCCCTTAAGCTAAGGCAACAGGAAAGAAAAATCATTTAAACTACTTCTTCACTGTTTCTAAATTGTTCCTTCAATGTATAATCTAAATTTAATTAATATTAAACTGAGCTGATAAGAGTATTTTCTACAAAAATTATTGCACTCTTTATTTTTTTATTTATATTTTCTACTTTTAAGTGTTTAAAATATTCAAATATTCCATTGTTAGTGCTTCATAGCGCCGGTTGGCCTATTTTCGCAAAAGTAGTTTGGTGCATCATTAACTCCATTGTTTTTATAACAGGTAAACAATTGTAACCCTAAAGAATATTTGGTGATTCATTACCTGCAGCCAGCTAACAGAAAAATGCTTTAAAATTAACTTATTAATTTATAATTAAGTCCTAAAAATATTAAAATGTAGTGTCATCAGAAACACATTTTTTGTACATAATTTTTATAATTCTAGCATGTCAGGAAGTGAGTTAAAAACAGATTATAAAATTCCTTCTTTACATACAAAAAACAAGTTGAGTTAAATAAAAAAGTATAAAAAGGAAAAAAAAAAACTTGCTATTTGAGAAACAAGAAAAGTTTCTCTTAAGTTTCTTAAGGTGGTAAAAAAAAAAAAAAAAAAAAAAAAAAAAAAAACTTGCTCAACAACTATCTGACGTATATTCTGACTCATTTTTAAGCACGAAAGAATGACACTTGTAGGTAGTATTATGTGAAGTAATTTGTAATTGAACAGGTTTTTTTCATTTTTCGACAAATGAATCTCATTTTGAGTTATAAGTGATCATTGTTTCCTGACATAATTTTTTTTCTTTTCTGTGCTGTCGGGTCCAGAAATTTGGTTCAAAATGCCAACTTTGACAGCATTTTCTGAAAAATCTGTCTTGGAAATATAGAAAAACAGTTCAATTACAAAGGTTTTGAATAAGAGCACCTGCAATTTCATGCATTTGGGAACAAAAATTAATTGAAAAATGTATCAGAAAATAACCTGTTTGAATTTGAGAAAGTGTAGTCGTAAAAAAAAAAAAAAAAAACCCAAAAAACAGGATTAACACTATATGCAGATGTTATACGCTAGAAAGTATACACTATACTCTTATTTGAGTAACAGAAGGTACTGAGTTCCTTTTAAAAAAATCCATAAGGTATACAGTGTATACCCACCCTCCACTACATTCCTTTTGAGAGCTATGTTGTTGATCAGTGTTGAATTCAGACACTTTTCCCCGGGAGGGACTTTTGGGGCTCCAGGGGGGACATTATAAATTACCGGGGGGGGGGGCAATTGCCCTTTTTGACCATTGAAAGTATAAAATCTCAAATCTTCCAGGGGGGGACATTTCCAACTCCCTGAATTCAACACTGTTGTTGATTCTTGCTTTAACGTGTTTAACAATCCTTTAAAAATCAGTTTGAAAGGGAATTTAATTGTTATCAATGGAATATATGGGGAAATAGTCTGATTCTAAAGCATCTGCATGGTCAGTGTTAGTAACATAAAGAAGTCGTGGGCTAGCTATTGTCTATCTTTGCTTTCTGTTTGAAGTCTTTCTCCAGAATTACTGGAAAACAGAACTCATGTTTTTCTGCCATAGTTACACAATGATATTTTAAAACAATAAGAATTCTGACTTGCAAATTTCTGCCAGTGGATGGGTTGAATTTCTTATTTTAAACAGATTTTCAAGAACATGAAAATTACAAAACGTTGTCATGAGGGGAATATTTAGGATTAATACTTATTTCTATGTAAGAAAGTATTTTTAAATGAGAAAATTATTCTTGAATCAATTTTAAAATGTTATTAACTACTGCTAGCTTTCGGTGTCTGATATTCAATCTTGCCTGAACTCATCTCTAATACAGCCTCCAATGAGAATAAAAGGACTTTTGTTTTATTTTTTAAAGAATTTGAGACTCCAAAATTTTCTTGCACCCGGTGCCCTTTAAACCTTTTCAGTAGTCACCACGTATGTAAACTTTTTTGCCCTCTGTGCCTGTATATATACGTTTTCATACTTTGTTGCATGAGGAGTGAAAATATATGTTTATTATACTTGAGGGTCTATCAGGAAGTTAATGCCATCTATTGACAATATTTTAAAACATCCTACATGGTTAGCTTGTAGGTGTGCTGCAGTTCTCATAATTGTAAGTTTGTTGCACAACTTATTGTTACAAAAAGAACTCTTCTAGGGTACTTGATGCAAAAAAAATGTTCTTCTGAAAAGTTTAAAGAGAAGTTTCTCATATGAACCAATGAAAAATTCTCTTCATTGTTATTTTTGTTGTACCACAAATCCTCATATTCTTTGCAATAAAGATTTTAAATTGCATTTTAAGAGAGGGAAGGGGTAGATTTTTTTTTTTTTTTTATACACATATGTACATAATATAAGATTAGTTGAATTTAGAGATACAATTAAGGTAAACAACAAAAAGTTTCAGTTGTCAAATTGTGTTAGCAGATATAGACAAAAATGCGAATGTCGTCATTTTCAGAATTTACTGTCCAATGTGATGACTGCAGATGTCATACCCACTGGATGCTGTATTGTATAACCCTATTATACATGTGCAAATGCAATATTATTATTATTCAGGGGCACTAACGAAATAGGTTTTACTCTCACAGACCGTAAGTAATATGTCATATTAATTTTTATATTTAAAATGAGAATTACTCATTACCTAATACAATTTTCAAATTTGATTCTCATATGAAGAAAGTTGATATTCAGTATTGTGTATTTACAAATAATTTTTCTAATTTTTAAAAGGCAAATTTTGTAATTTTTCCTTTTAGTGAAATTTTTAAGGCAATTCTTAAAAATGTAATGCATCAGCATTGGGTATAAATTTTCAAATATTGAAAACATAATTTTAAAAGTGTTTCAGGTAATGAATGAATTGTCCTGTTTCTAAATTTTCTTGGAATTTTATGATCAACAAAGATTGAAATCAACAGTTTTTTGTATGTATTGAATTAGTTGTATGTATCTATATTCTATTGTATGTATTGAAGCCCAATCATGAAAAAAGGAACACAATTCCTACAGAAGTTTTCAAGTTGTTAATACTGATATTTTTCCGAAGCATTCGTCAATTTGACAAAATGAGGCTTTATATACAAGCATGCTTTGAATCAGAAATTTAACTAACTAAATAAAATAAGTTCCACATAAAGACAATGTACATTTTATTAAATAATTTTTCTGTTTCAAAACATGTTTATTTAAATTTGATTACTGTAGTATTGGCAATTATGTTTGCTCGCGACATTTCATATGTAGAGTTCATTGAAGTAGCTTTCACAAAATGCTTGACAATTCACTTTGAAAAGTAGACTGAGAGCGATAGGAGAACATTGCATATCATTTGCACAAAGATAGAGAGGAAAACAGAAAAAAAATATTTTTTTTTTCTGTGCCTGTATTTTTTAATTCTTTAATAATTTTGATCTCAGTTGTTACGGAAGTCACTTGGTAATTGCATTAAACTTTTTATTTCAATACAAATTCTAAGTATAAAAAATGTTACTACTCAAGTTAAATAAAGAGGAACAAAATATTATTCTTGACACTAAAGTGTTAAATATTTAGTTGACATTTTTTATATTAAACGACAGATTTTTCTGTTTTAAATACTTAATTAATTGTTTCCTGTACTGGAAAATTTAACTAACAACTATCAAAATGCACACAAGTACTGAGATCATTAAAACTTATTTAAGGCGGTATTCAAAAAAATATTTTTCCACGCTCAACAACTCAAAATTTTGAGACACATTTTCAGACTCATTTTTAAAAGTAACAACAGGAAACTTGGCGGCGTGATTTATAAAGACATTTATAAGGGCCCCATGTTTTTATTTTTCGTTCAATTAATTAGAAATTGATTTACAGACAATTATTGTCACAATACGATCATTTTTTTTGTTTTTGTTTCCAGCGCTATCGTTTCGGGAAATTCGGTTCAAAATGTCCACTTTGACAGCATTTTTTGAAATATATTCTGCCTTTATCAAAAAATCGAGACAATACGGACATTATACAGTTTCTGAATAACAGAACCTGCCAATTGGATGCATTTTAGAGCAAAAATGAATTTACAAATGTCTCAAAATAAGCAGTTTGGATTTGAATACACCCTTACCGGCAGCTTCAATAAAAGAACCTTACTAAAATAATCGTGCGATCATGTGGCTTCCTTAAGTAATATGTAGTAATTAAACCAATCCTTTGCAAAAATACATATTTTACGACTAATTAAAAATGCAATAGAATATGGTTGAGCAGATTGTTCAAATTAATAATATATGACAAATAACATCCAACCTAACGTGAGATTTATAAAATAATAAAATATTGTAAATGCAAATTTTTATTAACATGTTTATTTATGTACAAATATATTAGTTTAGAGTTATGTTACTTTAGTTTCATTAATATAAACACTCAGAGAATAACTTGGACGAAAAGATTCCTACGTATTCCTACGT
The DNA here is from genome assembly GCA_963931845.1 of Maratus michaelseni. Lineage (NCBI taxonomy): Eukaryota > Metazoa > Arthropoda > Arachnida > Araneae > Salticidae > Maratus > Maratus michaelseni. The sequence continues at coordinate 161,600,785 of OZ007598.1, forward strand.
AAGTTGAAAATTCAACGGATTTCATAAACTGATTATAGATGGCAGCACATAACAGAAAATTTAGTAAAACTGTACTCTAAAATATAGTCACGTGATCAAGTTCGTTTATTTGAAACAGTTTCGTTAAATTCGGCAACTAGGTTTTAAAATAAGCTATCAAAAGTAAGTCATTAATGCTATATATTAACATGTTTATATATTTTTATGTATATTAATATATTTTCCCCATTCATTCCTTTGTTACTATACAAATATCGTTAGATAAGGGTGTCGCATAATAAAGATATTTAAGATGGCGCGAAATCGTCTCAAATTAAAAGTTTTAGGGTATAATGAATAAATTCGCTTCACTGTATTTTGCGCATATGCCCAAATAAAAATAGTGGAAAATTAATATCTACTTAACATCAAAATTTCGTAAGTAAGTACCAACGGTAAATGTAATTTCTCAGTGACATCGGGAATGGCCCAGCCTTTCAAAAGTCGTTTTGCATTTGCATTTCGCTTGCCAATCTGGTTTACTTGGCAGTTAAAACGTGATCGTGTTTAGCTTAATATGAATACAATTGTTTATATTTAAGAAAGCTTTTTATTTTTTCCGCTAATTCTGAAGTCTGTTTTTTAAATAAGAAATGCCTTTTATTAAACTAATTTTATTTTTTAATTTCGCTCCATAGATGGCGCAAACGTATCGATAACAAATCACTAGCATCTTTCGCATCAAAACCTCCCAAAACAGATGAGTTTTGTTTTGGTTTTGATCTTTATTGAATTAGATAATAAAATATATTTATTAACTGATAATAAAGAATAGTTTTTATTAGTGCTTATTAAGCGCTGATATAAAGATCTTTGTAATTTTTTATTGTCAAATTAAATTTTAATTACAATTAAGTTAAACAAAATTAAATTATAAGTTAAATTAAATTTTATTTAAATTTTTATTATATAAAATAAAATTAATTTTAAATAAATTTCAATAATTAAATTGTTTAATTCATATAAGCTATTTTTTAATAATTAAATTAACATTTATTAAAATGCAATAGCTTCTAAACTTACATTTAAAATATTTTTATGTTAGAACTTTAGTAACAGATTAATAAATTAATTCTGCTAATTTGATATTTAAGTTTTCATTTTTTACAATTAAGCATTTTCCGTCATGTATAAAAATCTCTATTATTTTACTAGTATTCTTTTCTTTTCATCTATAGTTATGAAATAGTGGAAAATTTTCTTTAAAAAAAAGTATTATTTAAATATTTAATTAATATTACTATTTAAAAATATATAATTAGACGAAAATATAAATAAATATATTAAGTATAATTATAAATAAAATATAATTTTAAAAATATAATTAATATTTTCGATTAGTGGTTTGTTATACATTCTCTTCAATTTTCAGCGATTAATTAGCGAGATGCAAATTATAAAATATAAATAAATAAACCAATCTATGTTAAAGAAAAACTTTGGTTTTTTAGGCATTGCTCGAAAAATTATCTTTTTTTTTTTTTTTTTTTTTTTTGGATGAGGCGTTTTCTACAAGTCCAAACTATATATGTTTGTATGTTCATGATTAAACTAAACTATTTTTTAAATATTAATAATGCGTAGAGAAACATATAATTTTTTGGTCACTATTAGAATCCGGATGCTATGATTTTTTTTTTTTTTTTTTTTTTTTCGTTTGTTGTATATGTCGTCTACATCAGTAATATATTCGAATGTCATTGTGATCTCAAGAATTTTACGAAATTTGAAGCATCATATAATGATCTAAATCATATACAATCTTCAATTATATTAGAAATACACACATACATATATAAGAATTATGCAGACATGTATATATACATATATTATGCATGCATATATTCATACATGCCTATGTGTATGATTGTATATGTTTTCACTTTTATGAGAAAAAAAAAAAAATTGTCAGATTTATTGGCTTGTAATGTAGTGTAAGAGAAAACTAAGTCTGTCAAGTGCAAGTATAACTTGCGCTCAGAGGGTTCCGTTAATTGAATTTATTAATTACTATTTATTAAATAATAAACTACTACTACCTCTAATTTTTTCATAATTTTAGTTTCAGTAGATTCGGAAATAAGAGGGGGGGAGGTATTTTTCCATTACTTTCGACGATATTTCTGAAAATATAATACCTAAAATTAAAACAAATATATTAAGTTCGATTTTACGAGATCTTTCTAATGATACCCTACACGATATATATATATATATATATATATATATATATATATAAATTTCGAGTAACTTAATTAATATCTCGGCTAATTAGCGATATTTTTTTACGAAAATCATTATCAAATATCCTTGGATGATTCTGTATCTATAGATACCTCGAGCTCCCGTCAACTCCCCCGCTGACCGCCCGAAAAGTAAAGTGTGTGTGTAACAGAAAAATGCGTTTTTCTCAAAAACTATGTTACATAGGAAAATCTCTACAGTTTTCCTGCAAGGTTTAAATAAACTTCTACCTATAAAGATCTTTTACCAATTTTTTCATCATTTTAGTTTCAGTAGGTTCGGAAACAGTGGAGGAGGGGGGGGGGGACATATTTTTGCAGTGTATTTTCGACGATATCTCTGAAAAATAAATACCTAAAATTGAAACAAATATATTTTTGAGTTCGGTATTACGTAATCTTTCACACAATTGTCACGATATACAAAAATAAAACTTTTTTTTTTTTTTTCAAGAAACTTAATTAGCCCACTAAATTTTTCCTAAACATATTTGTGAATGGCTAATAATCTAGAAATATGTGGATAAAAAGACTTTATAACTTTCCCAAGTTTGAACTTTCCACGTCCCACTGTTTACGAGGAAAAAGGCTCGGACAGACAGACACAGAAGTTATCTTATAATGGATCCGTTTTTACTTTTTAAGAACGGAACCCTAAAAATGTTAAAACTACAGCAAAAATACCCAAAATTATACTGATTATAAAAATATTTAATCAATCTACCTTTGTGTATTATTACAACAACACATTGGTAAGAAACAATAAAAGTTTCAGCTAGGTGGCCTCTATAAAATCTATATTTACAATTTTGAATTGATACATAATAAGTAAACAATTATTAAAAAAAATTTTTTTTTAGGTATCACTTTGTAAACTAATCGAATACAATAAGCAATACACAGCTCTCTTTCGTTTTCTTCTTTTTCTTTCTTTTTTTTTTTAATTAATTAATTATTTATTTAATTCAGAATTTAACATGTCATGATTTATAATTGACCATTTTTCAGACCAGACCATAGACCTTCGTGACCATTTTTCAGCAATAAAAATATCCCCATGTGAAATGTTATTAACTTTATAAATGTTTAAATTATTAATTAATAAATTGTTATTGTTTACAAATAAAAATATAAGAAATGTAAAATATGAATTAAATTTTATAGATTTAGTTGAAACAGTTCTTGTATATAATTAATTGATATTTGATGGTAAATTACATGAAAAAAAATCCATTAAATCCATTTGGTTTAAAAAAATAAATTACTTGTATAATAAATATACTTTACCCCAAAATTTATTTTATAAAACAGTTTAATTTTGTCAGAAGCACTAAAAAAAGATAATTGTATTTGGGGGGGGGGGGGGGGGAAGGGTATTTGAGTTCTAGGGAAAGGAGGGAGGGTGATTTTATACAGAATTTTCCGAAAATTTAAGTTATCTATTTCCGAAAATTTTAAAAAATATCTGAGATAAGAAAACAGTTATTTTTAACATGAAAACCCTTTTAATGAATATTAACCATGAGTGAATCATGTTTGGGCAAATATTTACATCACGAATATTTTACTCAGAAGCAGGGACTTCTGAGAAATCTTCAAAATCTTTTTTTTTTTTTTTTGAGTGGGGGGGGGGGGGGGGGGCAAAGTTTTCTTTAGGAGGCAGGTTTTGAAATAGCGTGCGGGATTTCGCTTATCGCTCACAAAATAGAAAATCCGTTCATCTATTACTCAATTTTTGGTCTATTTTACCTGTATTAAGAAAGAAGTCCTAAGGACAGGAAAAAAAAAAATATCTCCGGACAAAAAATACTGAGTTATGATACCTTAAATTTTATGAATTTTTAGTGAGTGTTTTCTGAAACTAAAAACGCACCTTTCCTATTTATAAGTATGTAACGAATTTTTTAAATAAAATGAACCCACTTATTGTGTAGCACGGCATGTTGCACATATGATCTCCTAACTGCACATCTTCCAATTAATCCATCACAAGCATCTTCTAAAACAAATTTTCCCTCACTGACCTTATTTACGTTTGAAATAGTAATTTTATTAAGCCCTTTCTTTGAGAGAGTAAAACGAGAATTTTAACATTTGTACACTTTGCTGTTTTATTAAAATATGATCATAAATAATCAGAGGAAAATATTTATATCCTGGTGCACCCTGGAATTCCTGAGCAAGTTTTACTGAAGTAACTAAGTTAGTTCTTCATACATATGTTTGCATTAACCCTACCTTTATACGTCAAACTGTCCAACTTAAAACTAACTTAAAGATAATTTTTTTTTTTTTTTCATTACTCGCAGCAGCGCAAACTTTCTCAGAGATTCACGGAATCATTTGTAAACGTAAAAAGCATGGAATTTGTAGGCACGACTTCTGAAATGATTTGTAATCGAATAGCGTTTTTCATTTTTCAAAAAAAAGTATTAAATCTTCAGTTATAATCCAGGGTTCGATCCAGGCAAAATTTGGGGCCTATTTAGGGCTCTTTCACAAAAATCAATTTAGTAAAATGGATCCCTTCACAAAATCAATTTGATAAAATGCACCCCTTCACAAAATTCCTTATAATAAAACAAGTCCCTTCAAAAATTTCTTTTAATAAAATAGGCCCTTTCACAAAATTCGATTCCATAAAATTTTACTATTTTTTAATTATTTATTATTTTATGACTTTTAAAATGCATAATTTATAAACAAAAACACGTTTATCAGAAAGGAAAACTTCAGCAAAGAGATTTTAAAAAGTTTTTGTTCACAAATACTTGGTTCGAATTTGAGTAACTAAGATTTCAACTTTCGTTACAAAATGTTATCTTTCACAAAAATATAATAAATTTCACAAAAATAATTTTTACTTTTCCTAAAATGGGTCTCAAGAAAAAAAACCTACATCAATCCCTGATTATAATTAATTGTTGCGTTATGACGACCATTCCTGAGGTGAACGCATGTTGAAAGTTGTCTTAAAACATCTTGGCAGCATTTTCTGAAAGATCCTTTAACCCAAAAAATAGAAAACTCTGAATAATAACAACTGCAAATTTAGTGCATTTAGGAAGTAAAATTAATCCGCGAATATGCAGAAAATTTCTCTTTTGAGAGAAAATTAATTGTACGATTTTTAGATGAAGGTGAATGGAGAAGGTTGTGTTTTAGACTCCCGTGTGTCTGTTACTGCTATCCTTATCGCATTTTCAAACAAAATAATTTTGTGAACATCAATCAATGGATTTTTTTTTTTTTTTTTTTTTTTTTTTTTTTTCAGCGACTGAAAAATAATGTGCACGAAAATAGAATAATGAAAATTGGGTGGGCTAGAAAGGCAAATTATTGGGTGGACTCGGTCCCATATAAGGTGGCGCCACTGTACCGTTCCAAAATACTGTCCCTCACTAGATTTCTTTTTGCCTTTGCTCATGTAAACTATATTGATTTTTTAACGAATCTCTATTTGTATGTAAATGTTCTAGTTTTCATTAATATCGTTAATGCATATTCAATGGTTTGGAGACTTAAAAATCTGAAAAATTCTATACTGTAAATTTCTTTTAAGACAAAATTCCATAGGGGAGAAGAAAAATCCTTTGTAGCAGGTACAACGTCTATATATTATATTCTTTTTTCCACGGGTTTTACTGTATTTTATTTTTTTGCCCAGAAATGTATACTCCTCTTTGTAAGGAATTTAATTGTAGAATAATGGTGTTTTAAAAGTATACTAGATAGTACCCGTCAAGATTTGACCCGTCGAGATTGAAAGTTTCATTAGAAAAAGTTTTGAATTTTTATTTAGCTGCTTTTAAATTAATTAGGTATTGAAAACTTGAAGAATTGCGATATTGTATAAGCGATTGTTATAGATATAAGGCGATAGATGTTGTTTTCAGTCCAAGATACTCAATTAATGAAGTGAAAGAATTAAAAAAATATATATAAAATTATGTTTCGATTGTGAATTTGACACAATTTGTCATTAAAACGACATGCATTAAATGGATGTAAGTTTTTAGCTTACAGGCTATCAAGTCTGACATTGCATCCGCGGTTTCTGTTTCGATATATATCTTGTTAGAATTATCCCATTGGCTTCAAATGTGGTATACACATTTATTGGAAAAAGACGTTTTCTAATTAGTTTCGGGGGGGGGGGGGGGGGAGGACAAATATAAGTGGGAAGCCCTCACAATTTAGATTGAATACTTGCATCATCAGATGAGAACTATCCGATTGCCTTCCAATTTTTTATATTGTTTTAGTGTTAGAACTTACATCTCTGGTAAATTTTGGGAGTTTGTGATGTGTAAAGGGGAAAGGGCAACCTCCGAAATTTAGAATAAAAATATTGACCTTTCGATAAATTACTTTGAAATTTTATATACCCTCTTAGGGGAAAGATTCACATCCCTAATAAATTTTGAAAAGCAAGTATAAGGAAGGGAGTGGAAACTTTAAATTAAACATTTTGACCTGATTTAATTTGACCTGATAAGTAGACTTATTTACTCAAAGGAGAACAAAAATAAAAATGAAAGAGTTTCGTAAATAATTCAGTATGAATCAGCTTGAATTTATGACTCAAACAGTATAAGAAAAATGAAAATATTCAGATTAAAAACGAACGTAAATCATGTATCATAGAAACTCGACAGAGTTTCTCGCCAAGCATATGAAACAGCAATGCATTGAACCATAAATGAAAGGAATTTCCGCCAATGGATGCCAAACGATTTTACAAAAAAAAATTTAGCACTCTGTCTAGTTCATATTTTGCGGACGGGACAAAACGGTTTTTTGACACATCTATATCTCGATTTTTTTTTTATGATAGAAACAAATTCTTGATTCTATGGAATGGGGCGTGCCAAGTGACTAAGAAATCAAAAGTAAAGCAAAATCTGACGAATAGGTTTTAAGTAAATGCGATTTTAAAAGTGCTGTTTTTTGCACTTTTTAAATCTTGTTCAGACCAAAAACTGTTGACAGGGCTACAGCAATGTGTAATTATCGGGTTTTTACGCGGTTTACGTCATTTGAATTGTTTTCATGAGTAGTTCAAACCTTTGTAAGTTTCATGTAAAAATATTAATTAGTTTTTGATTTATATCAGTTTAAATTTATTGATTCCTATACTTAACATAGAGCAAAAAAATACTAAATGACCTAACTCTTTTAGGAATGATCGTATACACATGATATTAAGATATGTTATTACACTCGACCCAAGTAAGCTTCCTATTATAAAAAAAAACTAGCAAAACCCACGGTTTTGCTCACGTAATTCTTGAAAAATGCCAAGTGGAATTCATTGGTCTATTTTCATTAGAGGAAATTTTACTGCCACAGATAATTCAGAAATTACTAATTAAGCCAAAATAATGTCGAAAAACTAATCGAAATTTTCGAACGTTTTTCGCTTTTTTACCCCCACCCCCTGTGTTAGTGTCAACGATTTAAAATATAGCCTACTGGCTAACCCGCCCGGCGTTGCACGGGCCAAAAATATTAATAATCTGTTCTATACGAAACTTAAACCAAACCCCGTCGTAATCGGGTCATAGTTCCACCGCCAGGGGGTGCAGTCTGTTCTGGAAGAGGCCTTTTCAGAACACTCGACCCAACCAAATTTCCTAGTAGAATTGAAATTAAACCACGGGTAAACATTGCCAAAATAGCGGAAATCGCGAAAGTTGGTTACGTAATCGATCGGTTTCTAAAGGGTTAATGTAGATATTTTTTAAAACCCAATCATGCGTTTTGAAGAAAATGAACGCGTCTATGATCTGGAGTCTATACTGTTTGTCCGTACTCACATTTCCTGATGCTGATTTTTAAACCTGGACCGAAAAACGAAAATCGCGTGAGTGAGTTTTGGAAAGGATTTTTTTTTGGAGGGTTAAAATTAAAAATTTTCAAAACGATACCAGATTTTAAAAAACAAAGGGATGTAGATTAGTTGAGGTATTTTTAGTTTTTCGTATCTTGTTTATAAACGCCAATTCGGATTTTTAAAGATAGGGGAAATAGTTAAAAAAGCGAAATTGACTTACGGTAAAAAACGTTTAAAAAAGGGTTAACGTGATTTTATTTTTAAACTAAAGGTTTCTGCCTAAATCCGACAGAACGTAGATGTCTTTAGGTGTGTTTGATTTTTGTTTGGTTATTTTAGAAAGCCGATGCCAGATTTTATATATCATAAAAAATCGGAATTTGCAAAAGAGAGTCCTGCGCACGAATTTTTTTTGAAGGGTTAATATTTGTATTTTTCAAAAACAAATACAGATGTCGAAAAAGGAATAAATGTAGATATTGTCTGGTATTTTTAGTTTTTCGTACCTTTCTCTGAATCGCCGATGCGAATTTTTAAAAATTGCCAAAATCGCAAAAATCACAAAACGGCATACAGAAAATATACTTTTTAGAAGGGTTAATTTTTGTATTTTTTAAATCCAAAGGGGGCTTTGGAAAGGGCAAAGTCAGTTCTTTAATTTGGTGACCTTCGTTTTTCCGTATTTTTTGTATTTCGGTGGATGCAAGGCTCGGAATACGGGAGAAAATAAAAAACATGAATTCGATGCTTTTTGATTATTTTTTTGAAAGGGTTAAATGTAATTTTTTTTCAAACCAACCAGATCGTTTGAGCCGTAAAAGTATTTTCTTTCAGAATATGTAGACGGTTTTTCTATATTTCTAACCGTTTGCCCATGGCGAATTTAGAAAAATTTAAAACAAAAACGGGATGTGTTGTGCTTTCTTTCTTCTATTCCGGAAGATACGGATATTGGTTTCTGCACATGCGCCAGCTAACTTTTGAATAATGACGTTTTTATTTGTGATCTTTGATCAGTTTTTAATTAATAACTACTTTAATTTTCAAAATATTAAAATTCGGACGTAATGGTGCACCAGGAGAGGGTTTGGACTACCTATATCTAAATTTGCAGCCTTCTAGGTGGGCTGGATTTTCCTAGCCATCGCCAACAGACACACACACAGAGCGAAACTTTCTTTTATTAGTATAGATGTTACACCAGGGACTGTTACCATCATTTTTGAAAATGGCTCTGTAGTTCCAGAGATCCATAGAAATTGTAATTTAGAATATTTTTAGACCGCTTTTCGCTCATCTCACCCTTTTAAATTTCGAATTTTTTTAGAATTTGTTCTTAGAGAGCATTTATATCTTATAAGTAACTACCATGCCAAATTTCATGTTTCTAGCTCCTTCAGTATAAAAATAAAAAGAAAACTGCCCAGTTAAACTGAGAAAATTGAGCTCAAAGGCTATTCACACTAATTGTATATTATACTCTTATTTCAAAGAATTTGAAATATGCCCCTCGAAAAATAAAGAAATCAACAATATATTAAGGGGGGGTCATCCCCCCGTTACCCCCCTCATAGTTAACAAATGAACCCCTTAAACTAATCAGGGAAGTCTCTAATTACAATGAATATATATACAAAATTTGAAGAAAATCGGATAATTCTGCATGAAAAACCCATTTATCTAAATTAAGGGGGGATTAGCCCCCCTTTATATTTAACCAATGAACCCCCAAAACTATTCAGAGAAGCGCATTATCACAATGAACCTATATACAAAATTTGAAGAAAATTGGATAATTCTGCATGAAAAACCCATTTATCTAAATTAGGGGGGGATTAGCCCCCCCCTTTCCCCCTTTATACTTAACCAATGAACCCCCAAAACTATTCAGAGAAGCGCATTATCACAATGAACCTATATACAAAATTTGAAGAAAATCGGATAATTCTGCATGAAAAACTCATTTATCTAAATTAGGGGGGGGGGGTTATCCCCCCCTTTCCCCCTTTATACTTAACCAATGAACCCCCAAAACTATTGACACAAGCACATTATCAAAATGAACCTATATACAAAATTTGAAGAAAATGGGATAATTCTGCATGAAAAACCCATTTATCTAAATTATTGGGGGTTAGCCCCCCGTTTCCACCCTTTATGCTTAACCAATGAACCTCCAAAACTAATCAGGGAAGCGCCTTATCACAAGGAACCTATAAACAAAATTTAAAGTAAAACGGTTAGTTCTATCAAGAGTTATCGCGTTACGTACATACATACATACGTACGTACATACAGAACCGGCGGGCACATAAGCTCTCAGGCTTTGATAGCCTGTGAGCTAAAAAATCAAAATTTTAGAACGTTTTTCGCTCTTGAACACCTCTTCCCTGTGGTAGTGGCACCGATATAAAACATAACCTATCTTACAGCAGGGACTGTTACCATCAATTTGCCACCATCACTTTTGAAAATGTGTCTGTAGTTCCAGAGATTCCATAGAAATTGTAATTTAGAATGTTTAGACCGCTTTTCATTCATCTCACCCTTTTAAATTTCAAATTTTTTTAGAATTTGTTCTTAGAGAGCAATTACATCACTACCATGTCAAATTTCATGTTTCTAAAATCTTCAGTATTAAAAAAAAATCGAAATTTTAGAACGTTTTTCGCTCTTGCACCTCTCCCCCCCCCCCCCCCCCCGGGAGTAGTGGCATCGACATAAAATATAGCTTATGTTGGTGCAGGGACTGTCGCCATCAATTTGCCACCATCTCTTTTGAAAACGGTTCTGTAGTTCCAGAGATTCCATAGAAATTGTAATTTAGAACGTTTTTAGAAATTTTTTCGCTCATCTCACCCTTATAAATTTCGATTTTTTTTTTTTTATTATTCTTAGAGAGCATTTACATCTTATAAGTAACTACCATGCTAAATTTCATGTTTCTAGCTCCTTCAGTATAAAAAAAATTGAAATTTTAGAACGTGTTTCACTCTTTCACCCCCCTGGGAGTTGTGGCACCGACATAAAATATAGTCTATGTTGGATCAGGGACTGTCACCATCAATTTGCCACCATCACTTTTGAAAACGGTTCTGTAGTTCCAGAGATTCTTTAGAAATTGTAATTTAGAATGTTTTTAGAACGCTTTTAGCTCATCTCACCCTATTAAATTTCGATTTTTTTTAGAATTTGTTCTTAGAGAGCATTTACATCTTATAAGTAACTATCATGAAAAATTTCATGTTTCTAGCTCCTTCAGGAATCATTGAATCCTTGTATCAAGGCCTAACACGTAATTAAAAAATAATTTTTAATTTTTAATTTTTTTGTATATTTATTTTAGTTTTAAATTTTTAAATGGCCGCCATCTTGAAACAAAATGGCGGACCAAGCTGGCCAACGAATTCGGTCAAGACATTGGTGATTCTTAATACATACAATTAGTTTCATCAAAATCGATTTATAAATACGAGCGTTATCGTATGACATAGGTCAGATATATATATATATATAAGCTACCTAAAAGTATAAAGCTACCTATTGCAGCCGTTCGGAGGAAAGCAGTTCAGGAAAATTTCGATATATTTTCACCGATCATGACTCGCAGACCCCAAAACCACCCTCCGTTCAAATGTTGATATATATATATATATATATCTGACCTATGTCATACGATAACGCCCGTATTTATGAATCGATTTTGGTGAAACTAATTGTGTGTATTAAGGTCACTAATGTCTCGACCGAGTTCGTTGGCCAACTTGGTCCGCCATTTTGTTTCAAGATGGCGGCCATTTAAAAATTTAAAACTAAAATAAATATACAAAAAAAAATAATAATTCAAATTTATTTTTTAATTACGTGTTAGGCCTTAATACAAGGATTCCAGAGCATTTTTTGGTTTACCTGTATCTTAAAAAATGGCAGAGATAGAGCAGTTTGAAATTCTAGGGTGGCTGACATTTTGAAACAAAGCAGCACATTAACGCGATTACTCGCAAATTATTTTCTTTCATTGTTGTAATAATTTTCCCAATCATACGCATAAAACTATATATTCATATCCGTTAGCGCCAAATTTTCGCCAAAATTGGCAACATTTGGCGAAATATCGCCAGATTTGGCGACCAAAATAAGTCTTCATAAATGAAGCCAATTTGGCTATTGCTCAATAATTTGGCGAATTTCTTATTCAAATTCAGTATTAACGAATCTTTTATAAACGTTTCTTTGGATTTTAGCTTTCTGTTTTCGTGTAACATTAGCTAAAATTTTAAAACGAAGATATAGGAAAGCTACCTTTTCCTCCCGGTACAGGCCGGAAGGACTTTTAAATTTCGATTTTATTTAGAATTTGTTCTTAGAGAGCATTTACATTTTATAAGTAACTATCATGCCAAATTTCATGTTTCTAGCTCCTTCAGGATAAAAAAAAATCTAAATTTTAGAACGTTTTTCGCTCTGTTATTTCCACCCCCTGTGGTAGTGTCAACGATATAAAATATAGCCTATGTTACACCAGAGACTGTTACCATCACTTTTGAAAATGGTTCTGTAGTTCCAGAGATCCATAGAAATTGTAATTTAGAATATTTTTAGACCGCTTTTCGCTCATCTCACCCTTTTAAATTTCGATTTTTTTAGAATTTGTTCTTAGAGAGCAATTACATCTTATAAATAACTACCATGCCAAATTTCAAGTTTCTAGTTTCTTCAGTATAAAAAAAATCGAAATTTTAGAACATTTTTAGCTCTTGCACCTCCCTGTGGTAGTGGCACCGACATAAATATAGCCTATGTTACAGCAGGGACTATTACCATCAATTTGCCACCATCATTTTTGATAACGTTTCTGTAGTTCCAGAGATTCCATAGAAATTACAATTTAGAATGTTTTTAGAACGCTTTTCGCTCATCTCACCCTTTTAAATTTCGATTTTTTTTTTAGAATTTGTTCTTAGAGAGCATTTACATCACTACCATGCCAAATTTCATGTTTCTAACATCTTCAGTATAAAAAAAAATCTAAATTTTAGAACGTTTTTCGCTCTTGCACCTCCCTGTGGTAGTGGCACCGACATAAAATATAGCTTATGTTGGAGCAGGGACTATCGCCATCAATTTGCCACCATCACTTTTGAAAACGGTTCTTCAGGGTTGGGTTTTTGACATGACATGTCAAAAACTTGTCAAAAAGTGTCAAAAACCTTACACACATTTTTTAAGCAATCATTAGTGATATTTTATATTATATCAAGCTAAAAACTGATAAAATAATAATTTATATGTTATATAAATAATTTTTATTTAGTCATACTGTAATTAAGTTATAATAAAATTTTATATCATTATGCAAAATATTTGTCAATTGCCATGCTAGGGAAAATAGTAAAAAATATTGAAACTACTATTAAATGAATTTTTCAAAGTACTTTTTATATCTTTATTACTATTAAATATTTGGTTTATTATAAAAAAAAAATTAGCAATCTGAAAAATAAATAAATAAATAAATAAATAAAGGCTTGTGTAAAGCTAAAGTAGCCACTATTCAATGACTGTTCATATGTTACCTAGACTTTTAAAGATTCTAAATGTTTATTTTTGTACATAAACTTTAAATATAAACCACAATTGCTACACAAATGTTCTTTAAGTAATTAAATTAATTATAATATGAAATCTACATAATTAAATGTTCTTTAAATCAATAACTTTTAAAAAAAATGGTTTGTTATTTTCAATATTTACACATATATATCTTCATTTTATTATGTTAGTTTCAGTTTAATGATTTAGAACTATTTCTTTATGTTACATTTATTTTTTATACAGTATAAAATAGTATATTTTTCTTATCCAAAGGTTTGAGTATCATAGCTGAGATTTATTCCAACGGAGCAAAAAATGCCGGAACCATTACTCGAACTGGGGTACTTTGGCTTGCCGTGCCAATGCTCTTCCTACTAAGCTATCTCAATGATATCCTGGTTGGCATAATTCACTTTTATTGGTTGGACATGGCTGGGAACTGCAGTGCTAATTGCCGAAACGTCAGTTGAGGCTCACTGTGGAGACCCGAAAAGTTTTTGGTTTCTGTCTGTCTGTTTGTCTGTCTGTTTGCCTGTCTGTCTGTCTGTTCCGCGATAACTGCCGTAAAAATGATCCGATTAGTTTGATTTTTGGTAGGTAAGTTGGTGAGATACCCGGAATTAGCTGTATAGTTTTTAGTTACATTTGGTTCATTCGATCGGAAAATATAGAACATTTCTTTTTTTATCATAATGCTTTCCTATGGGAATTCAGACGATTTTGAAATTTTTCAGTCGTTGAAAATAAAATGTCGCATTTGATTAATGTATTTAAACGGTAAGTTATGAAGGCTAAGATTTATCAAGTTAGGTGTTAAACTAGTAAATCTACAGATCAGAGGCCTCAACGTCAGCTCAAAAAATCATTGTTCATTAATCTTACTAATTTTTAACATTATCTGCATAATATTTGACACACTAAAATTCAATCTTTTTAAGTTATTTATACATTTATAAGAATATAAATTTATCGAAAGTTTCGGAAATTTTAGAAGTATCCCCTTAAACACAATGGTATGCAATGATAGGATAAACTATTTGTTACTGTATTTTTTCAGAATAACAATACATTATTTCAGGGGGGCTCCGCTCTGCCCCCCTGAACCCCCCGTTGTCGCTTTCATATTCTATTCTCAATTTCCAGTAATTGCGCTATTTCATTTGTTGAGTATATGTCTGAATGTATTTTCAATTTTCATTTCATTAGAATAACCATCTCTTTGTACAAGAGATTTTATCCTATCCTTAAAATAATAGTTATATTTCAACTACTAAACATCATATGTTGCTGAAGTTGAATAAGATTTCGTGTATAAAGTATACTTATACAAATTTAAATTCATCTTATTTGATCTATATTCAATTTACGCATTCAACGTTTTTATTATTTTCATTTGGAAAACCGATTTGGTAATCATTTTTTAGTAGTTAAAATAAATTCTCATCTATTTCATTAAAAAAAAGCATATTAAAAACTTAAAACCCGAAAATTGGCAATTTTTAATAAAACTTCACGTAAAAATAATGCGATTCACTTGAATTTTTCTTTGTTGATATTCTTTGAAATATAGTTGCTTAGCAACCATTTAATGAAAGAGAGAAAAAAAATGCATCGGAAATTTTTGTAAAAAATGAAAAAATAATTTTGTAAAAAATGATAGAATAAAATGTATTATATTATTAGAACAGATGTATAAAATTGCACCAAACATTTTACACCTAATTTAAAAAATCTGACGAATGTATTAACAAAATTTCAAATTAATTTGAATAATTTGAGACCTGACTTGATAAATTTTAGCCTTCATAACTTACACATTAAATACATTAATCAAATGCACCATTTTATTTCAATGGATGAAAATTTTCAAAATCGTCTGAATTCCCATAGGAAAGCATTATGACCTAAAAAGAAATGTTTTATATTTTCCGAACGAATGAACCAAACGTAACTAAAAACTATACAGCTAATTCCGGGTATCTCACCAACATACCTACCAAAAATCAAACTAATCGGACCATTTTTGCGGCAGTTATCGCGGAACAGACAGACAGACAAACAGACAGACAGACAGAAACCAAAAACTTTTCGGGTCTCCACAGTAAGCCTCAACTGACGTTTCGGCAATTATTCAAATTAATTTGAAATTTTGTTTATACACTCGTCTCGTCACATTTTTTAAATTAGGTGTATAATTTTTGGTGCAATTTTATACATCTGTTCTAATAATATAATACATTTTATTTTATAATTTTTTGCAAATATTAAAATGCATTCATTTTTATTTTCATTTTCAATTTAACCGTAACCTAGCAACCATATTTCAAAGAATATCAAAATGATAAAATTCAAGTAACTCAGACGATTTTGCTACAATATTTTATTCGCAAAATAAAATATTATTGGGTTATTTTAATATTTTATTAAAATAAATGAGAATTTATTTTGATACAAGTTATCTTTTAACTACGATAGAATGATAACCGAAACATTTTTACATGAGATATTATTCATTTTCTGGAAGAGATGTGGATTTTTCGTGGTTGAAAATTAGTATTATTTTTAAAATAAGGTATAATATCTCGAACAACGAGATGGTTAATCTAAAGAAATTAGCGTAGTAAAACGCATTCATACAGCCTGAAATAGCACAATTACTGGAAACTGATATCATAAAAAGTTATCACAAAAACACTTTATAGCGCCAAATCACGGTTGCTATTTAGTGAATTGACAGTGACACGATTATGAATGATTACCCAATAGGTTTAAAAGTTTCCAAATAAGCCTATTTTGGGGAGATTTTAGTATGCTATTGCCATCGAGTTAGATCATTATGTACTAAGGTAAAAGAAATATTTTAGAATGGCCATCAAAACTATTTTTCCGAAACAAAAATTGTAATAACACTAGATTTCTGAAATAGATATAAGTTAATTATAGTAGATTATATCAGTTTACATTTCCATAAGTTGATTTTGTACACGAGATATTATTCAACTTATCTATCAGATGCGAGTGCTTCGTGGTTGGCAGGTAAGTAAATATTGCTATTTAGGTATTACATGAAATTATTTTCGAAATTTTTGCTTTTCGTAATAAAACCAATGTGTAGAACGAAATCCAATATGTACTAGAATCATTCACACATACAATAGGAAACAACGAATATAAATTTAATAAGATTACGGGGGGTTCAGGGGGGCAGAGCCCCCCTGAAGAAATGTGTTTTTTTACCTAAAAACTAAAATAAGAAGTTCATAAGAATGTCAGAATATTATTGCATAAACCGTGTTTGATTTAATGTTTCTATGCGTATAAATATACATGTAAAAATTTAAAAAAATTAATTTGCGTATTGTAAGATGTTAAATATTATGAGAAATGAGATTAAAAAACATTGACTTTCAGAGCTGACGTTGAGGCTCCTGATCTGTAGATTTACTAGTTGCCGAAACGTCAGTGAAGGCTTACTGTTGAGACCCGAAAAGTTTTTGGTTTCTGTCTGTTTGTCTGTCTGTCTGTCTGTCTGTCTGTCTGTTCCGCGATAACTGCCGTAAAAATGATCCGATTAGTTTGATTTTTGGTAGGTATGTTGGTGAGATACCCGGAATTAGCTGTATAGTTTTTAGTTACATTTGGTTCATTCGCTCGGAAAATATAGAACATTTCTTTTTTTATCCTAATGCTTTCCTATGGGAATTCAGACGATTTTGAATTTTTTCAGTCGTTGAAAATAAAATGCCGCATTTGATTAATGTATTTAAACGGTAAGTTATGAAGGCTAAAATTTATCAAGTCAGGTCTTAAATTATTCAAATTAATTTGAAATTTTGTTAATACATTCGTCAGATTTTTTAAATTAGGTGTATAATTTTTGGTGCAATTTTATACATCTGTTCTAATAATATAATACATTTTATTCTATCATTTTCTGCAAATTTTAAAATGCATTTATTTTTATTTACCTCTTTAATTTAACCGTAACCTAGCAACTAAATTTTAAAGACTATCAAAATAATAAAATTCAAATAATTCAGACTATTTTGCTACAATATTTTATTGGGTGATTTTAATATTTTATTGAGAGATTTTAGTATGCTATTGCCATCGAGTTAGATCAAGATGTACGTATGTAAAATAAATATTATAGAATGACCATCAAAACTGTTTTTCCGAAACAAAAATTGTAATAACACTAGATTTCTGCAATAGATATAAGTGAAATACAGTAGATTCAGTTTACATTTCCATAAGTTGCTTTTGTACACGAGATATTATTCAACTTATCTATCAGATGCGAGTGTTTCGTGTTGGCAGGTAAGTAAATATTGCTATTTAGGTACTAGGATAACATGAAATTATTTTCTGAATTTTTGCTTATCCTAATAAAACCACTGTGTAGAACGAAATCCAAGATATACTAGAATCATTCACACAAACAATAGGAAATCACGAATATAAATTTAATAAGATTACGGAAAACATTTCTTTTTAGGTCATAATGCTTTCCTATGGGAATTCAGACGATTTTGAAGATTTTCATCCATTGAAATAAAATGGCGCATTTGATTAATGTATTTAATGTGTAAGTTATGAAGGCTAAAATTTATCAAGTCAGGTCTCAAATTATTCAAATTAATTTGAAATTTTGTTAATACATTCGTCAGATTTTTTAAATTAGGTGTACAATGTTTGGTGCAATTTTATACATCTGCTCTAATAATATAATACATTTTATTCTATCATTTTTTACAAAAATTTCCAGTGCATTTTTTTCTCTCTTTCAATAAATGGTTGCTAAGCAACTATATTTCAAAGAATATCAACAAAGGAAAATTCAAGTGAATCGCATTATTTTTACGCGAAGTTTTATTAAAAATTGCCAATTTTCGGGTTTTAAGTTTTTAATATGATTTTTTTTTGATGAAATAGATGAGAATTTATTTTAAGTACTAAAAAATGATTACCAAATCGGTTTTCCAAATGAAAATAATAAAAACGTTGAATGCGTAAATTGAATATAGGTCAAATAAGAGGAATTTAAATTTGTATAAGTATAATTTATACACGAAATTTTATTCGACTTCAGAAACATATGATGTTTAGTAGTTGAAATATAATTATTCTTTTAAGGATAGGATAAAATCTCTTGTACAAAGAGATGGTTATTCTAATGAAATGAAAATTGCAAATACATTCAGACATATACTCAAGAAATAAAATAGCACAATTACTGGAAATTGAGAATAGAATATTAAAGCGAAAACGGGGGGTTCAGGGGGGCGGAGGCCCCCTGAAATAATGTATTGTTATTCTGAAAAAATACAGTAACAAGTAGTTTATCCTATCATTGCATAACATTGTGTTTAAGGGGATACTTCTAAAATTTCCGAAACTTTCGATAAATTTATATTCTTATCAATGTATAAATAACTTTAAAAGATTGAATTTTAGTGTGTAAAATATTTTTCAGATAATGTTAAAAATTAGTAAGAACAATGATTTTTTGAACTGACGTTGAGGCCTCTGATCTGTAGATTTACTAGTTTTATTCATCTGAGCTATAATTGCCGAAACGTCAGTTGAGGCTCACTGTGGAGACCCGAAAAGTTTTTGGTTTCTGTCTGTCTGTCTGTCTGTTCCGCGATAACTGCCGCAAAAATGATCCGATTAGGTTGATTTTTGGTAGGTATGTTGGTGAGGTACCCGGAATTAGCTGTATAGTTTTTAGTTACATTTGGTTCATTCGTTCGGAAAATATAGAACATTTCTTTTTAGGTCATAATGCTTTACTATGGGAATTCAGACGATTTTGAAATTTTTCATTTCTTGAAAATAAAATGGCGCATTTGATTCATGTATTTAAACGGTAAGTTATGAAGGCTAAAATTTATCAAGTTAGGTCTTAAATTATTCAAATTATTTTGAAATTTTGTTAATACATATGTCAGATTTTTTAAATTAGGTGTATAATTTTTGGTGCAATTTTATACATATGTTCTAATAATATAATACATTTTATTTTATCATTTTTTGCAAATTTTAAAATGTATTTATTTTTATTTTCCTCTTTAATTTAACCGTAACCTAGCAACGTAGCAACTATATTTCAAAGAATATCAAAATAATAAAATTCAAATAACTCAGACTATTTTGCTGCAATATTTTATTCACAAAATAAAATATTTTCGGTTATCTTTGTATTTTATTGAAATAAATGAGAATTTATTTTGATATAAGTTACCTTTTAACTATTGTAGAATGATTTCCGACACATTTTTACATGAGATATTATTCATTTACTGGAAGAGATGTGGATTTTTCGTGGTTGAAAACTAGTGTTATTTTAAAAATAGGATAAAATCTCTCGTACAACGAGATGGTTAATCTAAAGAAATTAGCGTAGTAAAACGCATCCATACATCCTGAAATAGCACAATTACTGGAATCTGAGATCATAAAAAGCTATCACAAAAAATAATTTATAGCGCCGAATCACGTTTGCTATTTAGTGAATTGGCAGTAGACATGATTATGAATGATTACCCAATAAGTTTAAAAGTTTCCAAATATGAGTAAAATATATATATATATATATACATATATATTTTTTTGGGGGGGGGGCGGGGGGGGGGATGCTGGGGATTTTAGTAGGCTATTGCCATCGAGTAGATCAGGATGTACTTAGATAAGATCTTACATATAAATATTATAGAAGGGCCATCAAAACTGTTTTTCCAAAACAAAAATTGTAATTAAACTAGATTTCTAAAATAGATATAAGGGAAATATAGTAGATTCAGATTCCTTTCCATAAGTTGCTTTTGTACAAGAGATATTCAACTTATCCATCAGATGCAAGTGTTTCGTGGTTGGAAGGTAAGTAAATATTGTTATTTGGGTATTAGGATAACATGAAATTATTTTCCAAACTGTTGCTTATCTTAATAAAACCACAGTATAAAACGAAATCCGATATATACTATAATCATTCACACAATCAATAGGAAATCACGAATATAAATATAACAAGATTACGGGGGGGTTCAGGGGGGCAGAGCCCCCCTGAAGAAATGTACTCTCTATCCAAATCATTTCATGAAAAAAAATTTCATAAGAATTTCACAATTTCATTGCATAAACCGGGTTTAATTTTTCTAATTTTTGAAAACCTTCCAAGTGTTTTATATGTCTATAAATACTACGTATATGATATAAAAAATTAAATTGCGGATTATAAGATGCTAAATATGGAAAGTGATATTAAAAAACAATGATTTTCAGAGCTGACGTTGAGGCTCCTGATCTGTAGATTTTTAGTTATTGCCGAAACGTCTGTTGAGACTCACTGTGGAGACCCGAAAAGTTTTTGGTTTCTGTCTGTCTGTCTGTTCCGCGATAACTGCCGTAAAAATGATCCGATTAGTTTGATTTTTGGTAAGGTATGTTGGTGAGATACCTGGAATTAGCTGTATAGTTTTTAGTTACATTTGGTTCATTCGTTCGAGAAATATAGAACATTTCTTTTTTGATCATAATGCTTTTCTATG
This sequence comes from Maratus michaelseni, assembly GCA_963931845.1. Lineage (NCBI taxonomy): Eukaryota > Metazoa > Arthropoda > Arachnida > Araneae > Salticidae > Maratus > Maratus michaelseni. The sequence continues at coordinate 161,622,051 of OZ007598.1, forward strand.
GGAATTCAGACGATTCTGAAATTTTTCAGTCGTTGAAAATAAAATGGCGCATTTGATTAATGTATTTAAACGGTAAGTTATGAAGTCTAAAATTTATCAAGTCAGGTGTTAAATTATTCAAATTAATTTGAAATTTTGTTTATGCATTCGTCAGATTTTTTAAATTAGGTGTATAACTTTTAGTGCAAATTTATACATCTGTTTTAATAATATAATACATTTTATTTTATCATTTTTTGCAAATTTAAAATGCATTTATTTTTATTTTCCTCTTTAATTTTTTCCGTAACCATAGCAACTATATTTCAAAGAATATCAAAATAATAAAATTCAAATAACTCAGGCTATTTTGCTACAATATTTTATTCGCAAAATAAAATATTTTTAGGTGATTTTAATATTTCATTGAAATAAATGAGAATTTATTTTGATACAAATTACCTTTTAACTACTATAGAATGATAACCGAAACATTTTTACATGAGATATTATTCATTTTATGTGGATTTTTCGTGGTTGAAAATTAGGATTATTTAAAAAAAAAAGATATAATATCTCGTACAACGATATGGTTAATCTAAAGAAATTAGCTTAGTAAAACGCATTCATACAGCCTGAAATAGCAGAATTACTGGAAACAGACAGTAAAAAGTTGTCACAAAAAACACTTTATAGCACGGTTGCTATTTAGTGAATTAACAGTGGCAGGATTATGAATGATTACCCAATAGGTTTAAAAGTTTCCAGATAAGCCTATTTTGGGGAGATTTTAGTATGCTATTGCCATCGAGTTATTTCATTATGTACTAAGGTAAAATAAATATTATAGAATGACCATCAAAACGGTTTTTCCGAAACAAAAATTGTAATAAAACTGGATTTCTGAAATATAGATATAAGTGAAATATAGTACATTCAGTTTACATTTCCAAAAGTTGATTTTGTACACGAGATATTATTCAACTTATCTATCAGATGCGAGTGCTTCGTGGTTGGCAGGTAAGTAAATATTGCTATAGGTATTACATGAAATTATTTTCGAAATTTTTGCTTTTCATAATAAAACCACTGCGTAGAACGAAATCCAATCTGTACTAGAATCATTCACACAAACAATATGAAACCACGAATATAAATTTAATAAGATTACGCCCCCCTGAAGAAATGTATTTTTTTACCTAAAAAATAAAATAAGAAGTTCATGAGAATGTCAGAATATAATTGCATAAACCGTGTTTAATTTAATGTTTCTAATTTCTGAAACCTTCGAATTATTTTATATGCGTATAAATATACATGTAATTGCCGAAACGTCAGTGAAGGCTTACTGTTGAGACCCGAAAAGTTTTTGGTTTCTGTCTGTCTGTTTGTCTGTTTGTCTGTCTGTCTGTCTGTTCCGCGATAACTGCCGTAAAAATGATCCGATTAGGTTGATTTTTGGTGGGTATGTTGGTGAGATACCCGGAATTAGCTGTATAGTTTTTGGTTAAATTTGGTTCATTCGTTCGAAAAATAGAGAACATTTCTTTTTAAATCATAATGCTTTCCTATGGGACTGCAGACGATTTTCAAATTTCATTTTTAACTGAAATGGAAATCGCATATTTGAATAATTGATTTCAACGTAAAAGTATGGATGTTGATTTTCGATATGGAGGTTTTAAATATATCCAATAATTTTGAAAAATTGACGATACATTTATTAGAATTGAGACATTAATTGTTTAAATGATTGGAAAATTTTTTGCATCTGTTCCGGAAATATAAAACTTTTATTTTCATGTTTTTTACAAATTTTAAAATGCATTTTTTTTTTACTTTTCTCTTTAATTTATCAGTTGCCTAGCAACGATATTTCAAAGGAGATAAAAATAATAAAAGCAACACGCACTATTTTGTTCCAATAATTTATTAGCAAAATAAATTATTTTTGTATTCTATTGACATAAATGAAGAATTTATTTTAATACAAGTTTTTTTTTTAAATCTAAAAAGTTACAAGAATAAGAAGTTCATAAGAATTTCAGAATATCATTGCATAAACCGTGTTTAATTTAACGTTTCTAATTTCTGAAACCTCCGAAGAATTGTATATGCCTGTAAATATGTATGCAATAGAAAAAAAATTAAATTGCGGATTGTAAGATGCTAAATAATACGAAAAGTGAGATTAAAAAACAGTGACTTGAGCTGACGTTGAGGCTCCTGATCTGCAGATTTACTAGTAATTTAAAAATTTTAATTTGCGTATTGTAAGATGTTAAATATTATGAGAAATGAGATTAAAAAACATCGACTTTCAGAGCTGACGTTGAGGCTCCTGATCTGTAGATTTACTAGTAGCATTTTTACATGATGAATGTGATACAACACACAAACTAACTCATGTATACCATGTAATTTGCCGAAACGTCAGTGAAGGCTTACTGTTGAGACCCGAAAAGTTTTTAGTTTCCGTCTGTTTGTCTGTCTGTTCCGCGATAACTGCCGTAAAAATGATCCGATTAGGTTGATTTTTGGTAGGTATGTTGGTGAGGTACCCGGAATTAGCTGTATAGTTTTTAGTTACATTTGGTTCATTCGTTCGAAAAATATAGAACATTTCTTTTTAGGTCATAATGCTTTCCTATGGGACTGCAGACGATTTTCAAATTTCATTTTTAACTGAAATGGAAATCGCATATTTGAATAATGGATTTCAACGTAAAATTATTGATGTTGATTTTCGATATGGAAGTTTTAAATATATCCAATAATTTTGAAAAATTGCCGATACATTTATTAGAATTGAGATATTAATTGTTTAAATGATTGGAAATTTTGTTGCATCTGTTCCGGAAATATAAAACTTTTATTTTCATGTTTTTTTACAAATTTTAAAATGCATTTCTTTTTACTTTGCTCCTTAATTTATCAGTTGCCTAGCAACGATATTTCAAAGATGATAAAAATAATAAAAGTAACTGGCACTATTTTGTTCCAATAATTTATTAGCAAAATAAATTATTTTTGTATTCTATTGACATAAATAAAGGATTTATTTTAATACAAGTTTTTTTTTTTTTTTTTTTAAATCTAAAAAGTTGCATGAATAAGAAGTTCATAAGAATTTCAGAATATCATTGCATAAACCGTGTTTAATTTAACGTTTCTAATTTCTGAAACCTTCAAAGAATTGTATATGCCTATAAATATGTATGCAATAGAAAAAAATTAAATTGCGGATTGTAAGATGCTAAATAATATGAAAAGTGAGATTAAAAAACAGTGACTTGAGCTGACGTTGAGGCTCCTGATCTGCAGATTTACTGGTTAGGTCATAATGAACAGACCCAGGTTCGAATCTTGATCCCGGCATTTTTCGCTTTGTTGGAATAAATCTAAACCATGCTACTCCAACCTTTGAATATGATTTATCTAGTTGAAAAAAACATTCCTGTGTTCATTAGTACCTTTTTAGGGAAACAAACATTAAAACAATATAAAAATAAGTATATTATTTATATGAAATTTTATACATTAAATTATACAAGTACCAGAATTTCCCCCAAGTTTAAAAAAGGGCAGGGTGGGTGCTGGTGAGAAAAGGGCACTTTTTTATTCTTAAGAGCACTTTTTGGATTCTTGAGGGCACTTACTCGCCATACTTTTGGTTTTGAAAGTCACTTTTAATATTTAAAAGTCAGGGTACTCTTTTTAAGACAACATTAAGTAATTTTTTACTATGATAGCAAATTTTTTAATACAAAAAGGAAAAAATACACTTTTTTTTACTGGGGGGGGGGGGGGGCAAGAAGGGTGCTATTTTGTAAATCAAAGAGCAAGTAGGGTGCAGCACCCTTCTGAAACTGCCTGGGGGAACTCTGCAAGTACTATTTAATAGTTTGATTAGTTTAATGTAACCATACTTTTAATTATTATTTTATTATATATTTATAGCTTACAATTATTTTCAAAGTAATTTGTTAAACCAATATCATGTTTTGAGTTTTCAGGTGTCGACAGATTTTTTTTTTTTCTTGAGGCACATTTTGTGAAAACTAAAAATTATTTTTGTGAAATTAATTTTGTTATGAAAGATGAAATCCAGCTGCTCAAATTCAAACCAAGCATTTAATGATAACTTCTTTAAGTCATTCTGTTAAAGTTTTCCTTTCTTGTGAACTTTTTTTTTTTTTTTTGTAAATTATACATTTTAAAACCTAACAAAATAAAAAATAATTAATGGAGAGTATGTTTTTATGGAATGAATTTTGTGAAGGGACCATTTTATTAAGAGGAATTTTGTGAAGGACCCTGATTTTTGTAAAGGGGTTCTAGATAGGCCTTTTTTCATGTCTAAAACTGTCGAAAAGTTTACCCATGTATCTAACACTAAAAATTATGAAAAATTGTAAATTTAATGTTGTTGTAAAAATAATTTTAATCAGTTTTTGGATTCAATTTTAGGTTTTTGACAGTCATTGTCAAAAACTATGTCAAAAAGCGGTTTTTGACATGACGGTTAAAACCGGATAAAACCGTCACACTGTCATAAACTTGCTAACCATGTGTTCTGTAGTTCCAGAGATTCCATAAAAATTGTAATTTAGAATCTTTTTAGAACTTTTTTCGCTCATCTCACCCTTTTAAATTTCGATTTTTTTTTAGAATTTGTTCTTAGAGAGCATTTACATCTTATAAGTAACTACCATGCCAAATTTCATGTTTCTAGCTCCTTCAGTATAAAAAAAAAAAATTGAAATTTTAGAACGTGTTTCACTCTTTCACCCCCCCCTGGGAGTAGTGGCACCGACATAAAATATAGCCTATGTTGGAGCAGGGACTGTCACCATCAATTTCCCACCATCACTTTTGAAAACGGTTCTGTAGTTCCAGAGATTCTATAGAAATTGTAATTTAGAATGTTTTTAGAACGCTTTCCGCTCATCTCACCCTAGTAAATTTCGATTTTTTTTTAGAATTTGTTCTTAGAGAGCATTTACATCTTATAAGTAACTATCATGCCAAATTTCATGTTTCTAGCTCCTTCAGGATAAAAAAAAATCGAAATTTTAGAACGTTTTTCGCTCTTTTACCCCCAACCCCTGTGGTAGTGTCACCGATATAAAATATAGCCTATGTTACACCAGGGACTGTTACTATCACTTTTGAAAATGGTTCTGTAGTTCCAGAGTTCCATAGAAATTGTAATTTAGAATGTTTTTAGACCGCTTTTCACTCATCTCACCCTTTTAAATTTCGATTTTTTAGAATTTGTTCTTAGAGAGCAATTACATCTTATAAATAACTACCACGCCAAATTTCAAGTTTCTAGTTCCTTCAGTATAAAAAAAATCGAAATTTTACAACCTTTTTAGCTCTTGCACCTCCCTGTGGTAGTGGCACCGACATAAATATAGCCTATGTTACAGCAGGGACTATTACCATCAATTTGCCACTATCACTTTTGAAAACGGTTCTGTAGTTCCAGAGATTCCATAGAAATTACAATTTAGAATGTTTTTAGAACGCTTTTCGCTCATCTCACCATTTTAAATTTTGATTTTTTTTTTTTTTAGAATTTGTTCTTAGAGAGCATTTACATCACTACCATGCCAAATTTCATGTTTCTAACATCTTCAATATTAAAAAAATTGAAATTTTAGAACGTGTTTCACTCTTTTACCACCCCTGGGAGTAGTGGCACCGACATAAAATATAGCCTATGTTGGAGCAGGGACTGTCACCATCAATTTGCCACCATCACTTTTGAAAACGGTTCTGTAGTTCCAGAGATCTATAGCCTATGTTACACCAGGGACTGTTACCATCACTTTTGAAAATGGTTCTGTAGTTCCAGAGATCTATAGAAATTGTAATTTAGAATGTTTTTAGACCGCTTTTCGCTCATCTCACCCTTTTAAAATTCGATTTTTTTAGAATTCGTTCTTAGAGAGCATTTACATCTTATAAGTAGCTACCATGTCAAATTTCATGTTTCTAGCTCCTTCAGTATTAAAAAAAAAAAAAATTTTTAGAACGTTCTTCGCTCTTGAACACCTCTCCCCTGTGGTAGTGGCACCGATCTAAAACATAGCCTATGTTACAGCAGGGACTGTTACCATCAATTTGCGACCATCACTTTTGAAAATGGTTCTGTAGTTCCAGAGATTCCCTAGAAATTGTAATTTGGAATGTTTAGACCGCTTTTCATCATCTTTTTTTTAGAATTTGTTCTTAGAGAGCATTTACATCTTATAAATAACTACCCTGCCAAATTTAAAGTTTCTAGTTCCTTCAGTATAAAAAAAATCGAAATTTTAGAACGTTTTTAGCTCTCGTACCTCCCTGTGGTAGTGACACCGACATAAAATATAGCCTATGTCACAGCAGGGACTATGACCATCAATTTGCCACCATCACTTTTAGAAACGGTTCTGTAGTTCCAAAGATTCCATAGAAATTATTATTTAGAATGTTTTCAGAACTGTTTTCGCTCATCTCACCCTTTTAAATTTCGATTTTTTTTTTTTTTTTTTTTTTTTTTTTTTTTTTTTTTTAAGAATTTGTTTTTAGAGGGCATTTACATCTTATAAGTAACTACTATGTTAAATTTCATGTTTTTAGCTCCTTCAGTATTAAAAAAAATTGAAATTTTAGAACGTGTTTCGCTCCTGCACCGCCCTGCGAGTAGTGGCACCGACATAAAATATAGCCTATGTTGGAGCAGGGACTGTCCCCATCAATTTGCCACCATCACTTTTGAAATCGCTTCAGTAGTTCCAGAGATTACCCCCTACAAACAAACAAACAAAAAAAAAATCTTTACTACTTTATAATATTAGTATAGATAGTAACATTTAAGGTTCGTTTACAGAGTCTTACAAAAGATCTTTTGATATAGGCCTAAAGAGTTGTGTAATTATCCGATTTTTACGCGGTGTGCAGCATTTGAATTTTTTTATGAGTAGTTGAAATGTTTAATATTTCGTGTAAAAAATATGAATTAGTTTTTTATGTATACCATTTTAAAGTGATTTATTCCTATACTTAAGATGAAGCAAAGAAATATTAAATGATCTAACTCTTTTCAAAAAGAGCGTATGCGCATGATGTTAAAATATGTTACTACGAACGACCTAAGTTAGCTTCCTATTGTAAAACAGAATTGTACAATTTACTGTTCGTTTACAGGGCAACTCAAAAGATTTTTTAATAAGACTAAATAGTTGTGTAATTAGCGAATTTTTAGGTTTAAGTACTTGATTCCTGTACTTAACACAGAGGAAAAACAATAGTAAATAGCATAACTTTTGTCAAAGTGGCTATATACACAAGATATTCAAATATGTTACCATATCTGATTCATTTAAACTCTCTATTATAAAGCGGCATTGAACCATATACGTTTCGTTTACAGGCTCTCTTAGAAGATCTTGATTACATTACAACCAATGTATATTTACTCAGTGAGATGTATTTTAATGATTTTATACTTTTTCAATCTCTGTAAGGTTTTATTATCTTGTTTTAAAATTTAATACGAGTTCATTTTGTCCGCCTGAAAGCTCGTCGATCTTAATCTGTAAATCTATTAAAATATAGTATTTTCATCGGTTAAAAAAAACTGTGTTTATCTATAAATATATAATTCTTGCGTATTAGGAATTGATTGAAATAGCGAATACAAAATTCCAATTTTACACTCATGCGCTGAGTAATAGAATGTGAAATGGTTGCTACACCAAGATTAGAAGTTTTGCGTTTAAATATTTGCCGTTCATCGAATCTCCGGCTATGACGAACTTAAAATGCTCTAAAAACGGACCAAAAGCACAATGAAAAGGAAATAACTTCTTAAATTTCCCATAAAAATTAAAAATGCTAATTTTCGTATAGAATAGGTGATCGGTAACGAACTGTTCGGTTTACGAACAAGTCCGTTAACGAACACTTTCGCGTGTGATTTTTATGTTCGGATAACGAACATTTTCGAGAGATTTTTATGTTCGGAGAACAAACACTTCCCGAAACAAAGCCATGATGAAGCAATGCCGTGTTTCATATTTGCCGAGCTATACTTATTGCCTCTATTGTCGACTTAGAGAACATTTTAACAGTTGCATTCATATGTCCTAATTAATTCATAGACTGCCGGAGATTGGGGACCTACATTTTAGGATCCCCGAATTGAAATGGACAGACTAGAAACATTAATTATGTATTATGTGTCTTTGTGTATTTTGTGCATTTAGTAAATATAGTCTTTTAAGGTGCTCAGTAATTTTCAAAAATAATATTTAATATAAGTATAAAAATCCCTGTAAATTACAATGGTTCGTAGAATTTTTTTTTTTATTATTATTTTCGGTAAAGAAGCTCCATAAACTTGTTGTTATAATTGACCGAAAAAAAGTGCTTCTTATTTTTCCACATTTTTCTAAAACTGCAGTATTTTAATTAGTTCTGTAAAATTTTCTAATTTTTTGTTTTTTGAATGTATATAAACGGAAGAGTGATATAAACAAAAAAAAAAGGGGGTAAATAAACATGTCATAAGTAATCTGATGAATACAATGTAAGGAAATTAATATAAAAGTTTTCCCGTTGCTATGGTAGCGACATGTATATTGGAATAAGTCACTCAATAAATTGTATAATTCTGTTTATAGCATCACTATTATTTTTTTTTTTTGCCCCTTTCATCTTTCTTTTATCTTTTCTTTTCTGAATAAAAATGGAATCTGCATAATTGAAATTAAACACCTTACAAAAAGGAGTGATATCTCATCAAAAACAACTTGTTGTAAATGATCCCGTCAAGCCGCAAACCTAAAACGTCAGTCATAAAAAGAAGTGATATCACATAAAAAGAAGCGATGTAGAAGTGCATACTCCGAGTCCCGTGTAAAAATCTATCACCACTCATAATGTTTCCAAAGGACTCGGAGTGAGGTACAGTATGTGAACACCGCTTGGCGACCTGCAGGCTTTTATAATATATGTAGTATATCAATTTTGAAAATCAAAAAATATTTTTTTAATTTTTGTTATATCACTTTTATAAATATTTTTGTATGCGAAAGAACTGACAGAACGGATTTTTTCCCATATCTATGCGATTCCGCTTACGCTAGAATTACTGCAATATTTCTCAATTTAGTTAACGTTTATTATAAGGTGCATTGTTATTAATATGCGTTTGGTCATTATATATATATATATATTACAAATTCAAAATCTTTACATGTTTACTTAAAAAATCCTCTTCGTAAGAGTGGTGTTTCTAGTCTAAATAATGGGTAAATAAAATCAACAAATTGATTTTTCAAGCTCATAAATAAGAAAGGACATGCAAATACAGGAGCTTCAACTTTTTACAATTTTATGGGACAAAAATAAATAAAATAAAATAAAATAAAATAAAAATAATATAGTCATATGTAATTGCAGGAAACGCAAACATTATAAAAGCCTGTAGGTCGCCAAGCAGTTTTCACATACTGTACCTCACTCCGAGTCATTTGGAAGCATTATGAGTGGTCATAGATTTTTACACGGGACTCGGAGTATGCACTTCTATATCGCTTCTTTTTATGTGATATCACTTCTTTTTATGACTGACGTTTTAGGTTTGTGGCTTGGCGGGATCATTTACAACGAGTTGTTTTTGATGAGATAGTTATTTTATTGTCGAGGCTAAAAGCCATGACATACCTTACGGGGAAAAAATGTTAAATTTTGAATATCTTAATTAAAATAGTTTATATTGTAACAACTTTACAATTTTAGGTGGACGTTTTATCGGTGCGCTTTTTTTCCGGTGGCGCTTTTTTCCGCTTACCGAACAGAACATATGTTCATTTCAACATGATTTTCGGTGAAAAGTGGGGTAGAATTAGGAAAGAAATCCCTTTCTCATCGAGTACTGTTCTCTCACAGCAATAATATTTCTACATTATTTGTCAGTTAAAATATATTAATTTATCCATTTTACCGGACAGAATTTCATCGCAGCTGTCATTTACCGTTGGATCGCAGACAAAAGTAATGTTCAAAAAGGGCTGTTCAAAAAGTAATGCAAGTGATTTTATTATGAAGCGATTATACGTCGCAGCACGTTCTTACCGCGATATATTATGTAGGCGAGAATATTTTACACTGACATTTTTATCGAAATGATATTTTACACAAATTCATTCTGTCTTATTTATTTTCAGGATTTTTGGTTATTGATCTCTGTTTCGAAGAGGACCTCATTTCGATCATCAATGACGACGAATAAAGAAACTGGCACAATTGAAAAAACAATTCTACTAAAGATTCATGAAGAAGCACACATTGAATGGACAATTCCTGATTTTCCCAAAATTGCTGAAACTGAAGATGCGCATATTCGTTACGACAGTCCCTCTTTCTTCGTCATTGGTGTTTCATGGCGTTTGGAACTGTTTCTAAAATTGGCATTGGATTTCGAATTCATAAGACTATTTATAACTACTAAAGTGAAACGAGAATATTCTGTAGAATATAACTTAAGTTTGAAAAAATCGGATGGCAGCGCGCAACAGTTAGTCAGTGGAATTCTGAAAGATTACGATATAATGCATGATGTGGGAAACGTTATTAAAAGATCAGAATTATTGAAGCAAAAGTCTGAAGTGCTACATCAGGATGCCCTTACTATCATATGCACATTAAAGCGTGAAGTTAGCTATTCTACTCATCCAACTGGATCAGATTTAATAATGCCACTGAAGCTGAATAGTAAGTAGCGAATGAATTTTTATTTTCCAATTCTAATGTATATTCAAGGGTCGATGCAGGGTTTTGTTGTTCTTGGGACCCATTTTGTGAAAAATAAGTTATTTTTGTGAAATTTATTATATTTTTGTAAAAATTAACATTTTGTAGCGAAATATGAAATTTAGCTACTCAAATTCAACCGAAGAATTCAATAATAATTCTTTCTTTAAGTTCTTCTGCCAAAGTTTTCCTTTTCGGTAAACTTGTTTTGTTTGCAAATTACACATTTTAACACATAACAAAATAAAAATAATTAATGAAGATTATGTTTGTATGGAATAGAATTTTGTGAAGTGGCCTATTTTATTAAGAGGAATTTTGTGAAGGGCTCTGTTTTATTAAAATGAATTTTGTGAAGGGATCTGTTTTGTTAAATGGATTTTTGTGAAGTGCCCCTAAATAGGCCTCAAATTTTTCATGGATCGACCTTTGATACGTTCAAAATGAATCTGCGGCCGGCCCAAAGTCTAAGTTTGTTGCTTGCATATCACCCTAAGTATAATAAATATAAGGATAAACACAAATATTTTGTCATGTGTAACTCTGATTATTTTGGTTTTTTTGTGTTCATAGATTATTGACATTTTTCCATATAATATTTTTAAATGGAATATATTTTTACGCCTGGCCATGACTGACATCTAAAACCTTCAATAAGAAGTATGCTTTCCAACGATGCATGAATCAATTGAAATACCTTGAACACACTGCACGTAACAGGAATAAATGAAATATTTGTAACATTGCCCCTTTTAAAGACTGCCCATTCCGAGCAATACAATCCCCTGACAGAATGCCACAAAATAAATTACACAGAAACATACAAATTACTGAACAAATAGCAAATACATAAAGCACCTCTATCACACCAATTCAAGTGGTGGAACACTAGAATTGGTGTGATATGTGCTCATTAAATGACACTGTTTATAATACTTATGATTTAATTTTTGCTTCTATTTTCAGGATTGGATAAATTATCGGAGAATTTTAAAGATCTGTTTGGTGATCAAGAGACCTGTGACGTGACTTTGAAAGTTAAAGACAAAGAGTATAAGGCCCACAAATCTGTTTTGATCGCAAGATCTAGTGTCTTTGCTGCCACTTTCAAGCACGATACTTTGGAGAGACAGACGGGAGTTATCACCATATCGGACTGTGATCCCGATTCTTTTCAAGTGTTCTTGGAGTATCTATATACCGGCAAGTTGGAAGAGTTATCAGTCTGCAGCGCTTTAAATCTGTATTACACGTCCGATAAATATGACGTCGACGAGCTCAAGACATTCTGCGTAGAATGTCTGACGAAGAATTTGACAGTGGAAGGCGTATGTGAAGTTGCTGTCTTCGCGGATAAATATGATCAAACAGCATTATTCTCTGCGGTGCAAGATTTTTTCAACGAAAATGCGGGAAAGATTTTTGCGACTTCTGAATGGCGGTGTTTTATGAAAGAAGACGATCGCTTGGCAAGCAAACTTCTGCTAGAAATGTCAAAAGTGAAACTTAAAGGTTGACTTTCGGAGTTTTGATTTTATTTAATTTTTAATGTGAGCATAAAGTGAATGTTTCGAAATGTTTATATTGTGAAAAAACCTTTGTTAATGTCTGTGTCATGTTTGTAAAAATAATTCATGATAAAGGCAATGAAGTTTGAAAATTGGTGTTTACTTTTGTTTATGTTTTTAAATATCTGTGCATATTTATTAAAAGAAATGCATTAGTACATGTCACAAATCACAATTTTTTGGTGTATCCAAACACTTTATATTAGTCATAAGTAGGTGTATGTATAGTAGCGATGCTCTGATTCAAAGTTTTTGCCCAAACTATGGAAATCCAAATTACAGAAATAGAGCTTCGGCGAGCAAACAAACTCTAGTTAGGAGATGGTGGCAGGTTCGTCAAATTTGATTTTGTTCAAATTTCTCTCGACCAATCAAATTATACTGTCCGATTGTGGCTATTCTAATAAATAAAGGTATTCTAGTCTGTAGGTATAATAAAAAAAGATGTCGGTGTACTCGTTTTAATGGTTTCTGTAAAAATTACAGCTATTTTATAATCATCATCTCTTTTTTTTCTCTGTCTCCATCAATCACTTAAAAATTAAAAAAAAAAAAAATATTTCAGAAAGAAATTCATACTAAAAAAAAAACCCTGAAGGCATTTATAAGAATAAAACGTGTGCGGCAAATTATCGAATTTGCGCTTACGGAGCCTGATGGCTACAGTAGATGCTTTATATTTTTCTTAAATTATTAGTTAAATCTAATAGAAAAAAGATAAATTTTGAAAGAGAAAAACTTAAGTTTGATACAGCATATTTAACTTTGCCAAAAAATTAAACATCTAACGGAAAAATTAAAATTTTTGACCAAAATTAAAAAATATATATGTATGTGCTTCACGGCTAATGTGAAAATTTCTAAGGCGATCGTAATCGATCCGAAGTAATACATATATACAGTTGAACTCGTTTATTACGAGCACGGTTAAAACGATCAATTTGCACATTAAGAATGTTTCATCATTTAGACATCTATATTAAGATTTTTACGAGCTTCAAAAGTTGGATCTCTCTCGGCTAATACGAGCAAAACAATTATTCACATTCATTTCAATGCAGTTTTCGGCTAAAAGTAGAGTAGAATTAGAAAAAGAAATTCCTTTCTTATCGAACACTGTTCTCTTTCAGAGATAATATTTTTACATTACAGTTGTCTGTTAAAATGTAGTAATTTATCTGTAATTTACCATACAGAACATAAACTTCCAAAGAAGACCTCTCTCCACTCTCAAATACACCTAAGAAAATGCAAAGGAATGTCATGAAAAAAAGATGGGTGGGGGTAAGAACATTTCAACACGCTCCTTTGTGAGATTTACAACTCAGCGATGGAAAGGAAGGAGCATAGAAGGAAACCTTTAACAGCTACGGGCGTATATATACGCTATGCGTATTTGATACGTGAAACATTACAAGTCTTTAGAAAATATCTTCGTCTATGACTTTTTTCCAGTCGCATAACTCCAACTACTGCTTTGGAGTGGAACAAATGCATAGTTGGCAACTGCAATGATTTATTGTTAGCAGTATTTCCGAATAGTAAACTTCCCCTTATTTAATCGCAGAAATCTTTCTATAGAAAAACACTCTGACACCTGAGAACGAATCGTGTAAGATTTCGTCGGCAGTTAAGGGATTAATTGCTTCTTTCTTTAAATAAGGACTCTGGTCCATATTAACCAGTCTTTTCATGCATGTTATTGCTCTGTTGAAATGAAAAATATATGTGAGCGCAATAGCTCGATCGATTAATCAATCCATCGATTTACGTAAAAATTACCGTAAAGTGCATGCTACTTAAAAATTATTCGCCAAGAGAGAGATCAATACGGAACGTTTAAAATCCATCGATTTACGCAAAAATCACCCTAAAGTACAAGCTATTTAAAAAATATACGGTAAGAGAGAGATCAACAGGGCACGTTTAAAATCCATCGATTTAAGCAACAAAAAAAATAAAAAGTAAAAGCTAGTCAATCGAACGATTTTTAAGGGAGCTAATAGTAAGGGGCCAGCTGATAGTTTTGAGCGGGGCCCTAAGATGAAGGGTCCTAAATGGAATGTAGAAATGGGGGAATAACTAAATGGATAAAAGGTCCGAAAAATGAAGAAGATCGGATTGAAAGGGGGCAAGTTATTAACAATTTAGGAAACAACAACTTCAACGGGCCCCAGGGAGCAAGTGTCTTAACTGGAACGTAGAAATGGGGGAAAAGCTAAATGAAGAAAAGGGCTCCAAAACGAAGAAATTCAGATAAAAATGGGGCAAGTCATTAACAATGTAGGGCCAAAATTTTAAAGGAGCCCCAGGGGGCCTGGGTCTTAAAATTTTAAATATCTGAGCCTCAGGTGCATCAAGACCTGCCTTGGACTATCATCACCCAAATTTTCAGACCTCTACGTGCAGTAGATTTCGCTAGCCATCGCATATACACACAGACAAAGAAATTTCTTTTATTATTATAGATGTCGCTACTTATAATATTTTTTTACGTGAAATATTTTTTGCATTTCACTAAAAATTTTTTTTGCAAAAAGCATCGGAAGCTTCGTGGGCTGTGCATATATAACGTTATCACTTTAAATGGGGGGAGGGATGGGGTGGGTCAGGCACTTGATATCTGTATGGGTTATGTCTAGGGATTATGTCTGTATGGGTTTTGTCTTTTGATATCGATATCAATTTTGATCCAACCAAATTTTCTCTTTTTTGTAACTTTTTTTTTTCTTTTTTACATAAAAATAGTCTTTTTTGTTTAGTCTGTTGCCTATTTTTATGAAAAAATGAAGTTTTTATTAAAGCCATTTAAAGATTATAAAAAAAAATCATTCCAAAATATAGAATACCCCATCATTCAGCATTTCTATTGTTCTGCTATCATCTGCGCATTTAATCCGCTGGTGGAGAAACCAGGTGCGATACTGTGTTCACTAATAAAGAGGGAAAGATTGTTTGTAGTCCACTTGTTTTGTTGATAAGCAGCTCTGATTTCCCCTTCAGGCAGGGCCGAAACCAGCTTCATTTTCACCCTGGGCAAACATGGATTTTGGCGCCCCCCCCCCCCCCCCCCCCTCCCTCATAGCAAATTTACAAAGATAATTTTACTAAGTTGCTATTAGCCGACTTATTTTAAAATTAAAAATATGTAATCATAAAATACGTAATATTGAAATACGCAATCAGTTCTGTCTAGAGATGTAAAATTTCGGGAAATTTTGAAGTGGCGAAAAAAAAACAGTTTTTTTCCGGGGTTTTTCTGGAAAAATTGATTTCTTATAAATGTTTTTTAAAAATAAGTTACAATTTCTTAAAAAATATAAAATAATAAACATATTTTTAATTTCTGCATAGTAAAAAATATTTTTTTTTTTCACTTTTCATGAATATATTACAAAAAAGAAGTCAGCTTTTAAAAGTTTAACCTTTCAGTCTCAGAATTTTCACAGTAGCTTTTCTTGCTTAATTTAACACCATGGTTTGTAATATATTATGTCTCTGTTGAAATGATTTTTCAGTTGCATTTCTTCAATTACCAGTAGAGAAAATTTAAAAAAAAAAAAAAAAAAAAAAAAGAAAAAAAAATCTTATGAGTTTCAACCAATATTACTGCAGTTTGAAAGCAAATTTAAATTGCATTAAATATCACTTCAAGTCAACCTAGTATTGCTTAAGAAGTGTAATTTTAAATAAACAAATTATTGTAGGTGTGGCATTATAAATATTATCGTTTTTAAATCTTCCATTCCTTAAAAATTTATACTAATTTACAATATTACAAAAAAGAAAAAAAAATCTTAGAATTAGAATTTTTATTTCATGTGTATTTAGTTTTGGTACAGCTTTCCAGTCTAAACCTAAACCTACCCTATAGGTTTTGGTTTTAGTTTAAGTTTTAGATTCTTAATATCAAAATAATATATATATGTATGTATATTTCTTTAATGAAAGTTATAAAACAGGTGGATTTTTTAATACTTATAAAAATTGTTTTCAACTAAATTTTTCACAGAAAATTTATATTTTCTTTGCAAAGTTTATTTATATGCGTTTATATTAAAAAACAAAAAACAAAAAAACAAACAGAAGTCTTAGAATCTATATTTTAAATAAAAGGAAGAGAAGAGAAAAAAGCTTGAAAAGACTAAATAATTTCAATTGCATGTTATTAAAAAAGAATTTGTTTCTAATAATAGTTAAATATTTCTGGAGATTATCATCTGATTACACGAAAAATCGCAGCTATGCCAATAAACATAAATGCATGTTTAAATTTTTATATTCAATTTTTAGTATTATTGAAACAATTTTTCACACAGATTTTCATTTTTAACAAGAGAAATTGCATGGGTCTGCTTACATTTTTTTTTTTTTTTTTTCATGCGATCCTGTTTTTGTAAACCTTTTGTATAAAAATATTGCCTTATAAAAAAAAAAAAAAAAAAAAAAAATGTCATAAAAATATAATCACAATTTTGTGAATTAGAAATTATCGTTATATTTAGGTTCCTATTTAGATATTTTTAATAAGGTTTTTCATACGCAGCTAGATAATAGATTCATTGATGATTTCAGCTGTTATGTGACAGGTTTTGTTATTCTAAAATCGTCAAATTTCGAGAGGATTCAGAATGAAGATTGAAAATTTTTCTGAATTTTGTGAAGGGTTCTATGTTTTAAGATGAAAAAATTGTGATGGGTCATTTAAGGGACTGAAATTCTTCCTAAACTGCTTACAGATCATATGTTTCATGGTTAACATTTTCATGCGAGACTGAACATGAAAAAAAAAAAATATCAGAATGCAGCTATAATAACATTTTGAATGTATTATTTTATAAATTAAATTTGAAAAATATACCTTGAAATATTGAAAAATTTACCTTCGGAAAAAAACCTGTTTTTCCCCCCAAAGTTTCCGGTTTTTTTTCCGAGCACTCCCATCTCTAGTTCTGTCAAATACTTAATTATTAAAACCTGTGAAAGTGGAATCAAAAGGAACCGGATAAAATTCAGCTTTACACAGGTTTCCGTCTTAAATGGTATAATTGTTGGTATTCTTTCTAATTAAGACCATGTTTTTTTTTTTTTTTTTTTAAGACATGATTCCATTATTAGAAAACTTTCATTTTTCCAGATTTTACTGTAGTTGTAGTATTACAAATTATTACAATTGAGGCGTTTAAAGTCATAGTGATATGAGTCACATTGTCTTACGAACTCGAAACGAGGATTTACTGCAGGCTTAACAATGAATTCAGATACCTTAAAACATCTTCGTGTACTCTCTATAGCAGTTTCATGAAAATATATCTTATATCACTCTACTTATTTATAGACTGATATATCTAAATACTTTCTGGCTTACAAGATATTTTTACTCAAATTTCATATATATATATATAACGTATAACCATATCTATATAACACTGCAAACGTATAAAAGAAAAAAGAATGTAAAAATAAAAATCATTTTTAGACTTTGATATTATTATTAGAGGGGGAGGGGGTGTCCAAGGATTGATATCGTAAGGGGTTGGGATCCAAAATTGCCAAAAAGTTGATATCGTTATAAATGCACAGCCGACAGCCCCTTTTAAAAAAAATATATGTATCAAAATATTGTTTGGTAATGGAAAAAAAAAAAAAAACTGAAAACTTATGAGTTTTAAGAATTTCCTTTTTAACGATATTGGAAGTGACTGCGCCCCTTTAAAATGTATTTGTAATTTTCTTATTTTCATCTCTTGTGTGCTTGAAAACTGACTTCAACTTTATATTTATTATACTTTTTAATACTTTAATTGCAAAATTAAATAGCTAAAAATTGTAAAATTATTAATCGATAAATAAATGAATAAATAATAACTCATACGTTGAATTTTTAACTAATATTTAACTTCAAAGATTATTTCAACCACTGTTTCACAGATGGCAGCACTAAATAAGGAAAACTATTTCAATTGCGAAAAGAAGGTTATTATTGGAATTGTACAAATGGAATAAATTAAAACTACCTAACTTAAAAGTAATTTAGATTGGTTTACATTTCTTAAAACTCTTTATTGCAGATTATTGTTTTCGCTATATATAATTATTAGATTTCTTGTTTAAGAAAGGAGGTTTAAATTCAGACCGTAGACACATAAGAGAGCACGAAGGTTTGCCCATCCGAAAAGATGAATATGTGATGTTCATGTATGTAAATGTATTCAAGCGCGGATCCAAGGGGGAGGTCATGGGGGTCATGACCCCCCTCTAAAGGGAAAACATTTGTATAGAACAATACGTTTTTCTAAATATAAGTATGTATTAAAGGTGTTTTTATTTTTTAACTTCTTTAAAATTTTAACATTTCTGATACACTCAGAGTTATTTTTAAATAGAAATGCATGAAGATTGCAGGCAGGCATTATTGCTTAAGAACTAAAGAATCAAAATCATTTTTAATTTTCTTATAAATGTTGTACATTTTGAATTGTATTTGATTGCTTCCTCAAGACGACATTTCCATGATTGTCCAGCCTCGAAATTTTTTCTTAAAATGCGGACTTTGAGAAAATTTTCTGCAAGATTCTTTATAATTAATTAGGATTTAAGATATGAAACTGCTAATGAAGAAATGTGACCTCCCCCCCCCCCCAAAAGAAAAAGGTCATGATCCCCCTCTAAATGGAGGACTGGATCCGCCTTTGAATGTATTTAGTGTGAAGTTTTCACAATCATTTGCATAATAGAACCTTTACCAAGACCACTTTACTATGAAAATTATATAAAAAGTACTAAAAGATCTTTGACTTTAAACTACCAAGCTGTTAGGAATGAAACGTTAACATTTTGACAAATCGTTAATAGATGGTAGCACAAATCAATAATTGTCCTTAAACGAAGAAAGTTTCCGCGGGAAATTGTAGTGAGCATGTCAGTAACACATGGTTTTTATTAGCAAATTAAATTGTATTGTATTGCAAGGAATAAAACTGTATCTAAATTAATCCACAATTTTATTAGATTGCAATTAACTTTTAATATGTGCTGTTTAACTACATAAGTAATTACACTGAACTGAGAGTTATTTTAGAGCGACTATAAGTAAGTTATTAACATTAATATTCTGTGATTATTTATTGTTCATCACTTTTTTTCCAGGAGTGTTCGCGCCATTTCTTGAATTCTGATTATTATGTATCTATTATTTAAAGAATTTTGTATTATGTATAATAGCTAGTTGTTATATGTTAGATTGTTAATTTTTAATTATGGATATACCGGATATCTTGCATCAAATGGGCAGGTGTTGTTATTCAGAAACTTTCTAATCGAAACACGTTTTCCATTTTTTTTGTAAAGACAGAAGATCTTTCAAAAAACACTGTCAAAATCGGCGTTTTGAACCGAATAATTCAGCTCCAGAAAGAAAAAAAAAACGTGTTGTCACGTGAAATGAATTGCTTATAACTCGATAAGTAATTTATTTATCAAAAAGAAAAAGGAAAACTCATTTCGATTCCAAATAGCTTCAATAGTCAGAGTCATCCCTGCCGATTTATGTCTTTGCGTTTGAAAGTGAGTCAGAAAGTTTCGCGTTGTTCAGTGGATCATTTGAGAACCACCTTAATAGATTTTCTCAAATTACGAATGATACTCTCGCATTTAATAAAATTGTAACAATTAATAATTGTAATAAAATATGTGATTTCATTTTAGATCTATCATGCTTTTCTCGCAGTTACGTTACAATGCGTATTTATTTTAATATTTTTTCATGTCACTTCTTGGCAGTGCCTGATTTACGGCAGGGCATTCGGTGCACTGGCCCTGATTTTCCGGGTGGCCCCAAATGCTAATGATGATTTTTCAATTATTAGGCAAAATTTGATGAAGTTTTAACTAATAAAAAACAAAATTAATGTAGAAAAATCTGTTTATTATTTTATTATTTTTTTTCATGTAAAATAACTTTTTAAGGACTACATCACTCATGCGAAATTGCAAAAACACCTGCTCGCTAATGTTAATCCTATGGGAGAAATTTTTTTAAATATCTCGTTTGGATTTCAATATTTTTAATTTTTTTTCCATTGGATAGTTGAGGCCTATCTCTACAAAGGGCGTTTTTTACTTTTTTGATTTTGTTTACAGGGTTTTTTTTTTTTAATAGGATACTTTCAATTTCGAAAAATTGAAAAATCGTCAGCGAGATAGAACACTTAAGATTATGAGGATGTTATAAAAGCTTTTACTGCTAAAAAATTGAGAAGAGAATTTTTAAAAACATCATTAAATATCACAAAATTATTAAAGTCAGGTCTGGTTATCTTAATATGTACCGCTTTTAATATATTTTTAAACTCAAGGCCGCTGTAATCATAGGTGCAAGGGCTACCCCCCATAAGCATCTGTGCCCAGGGCCCCCAAATAAGGCCCCCCTGCCCCTTGGAATAGAAAGGAAGTTCGTACAAAAAAGTATCGTTGCTAGAAAAATGCGAGAGGTTCGGCTCTCAAAGCTGGTAGACGGGAGGTGCTGGGTTCAAACCCCTGTCACGCTCGTCGACCTAACCATTCGGAGTTTTCCGTGGTTTTCTTCGAACCTTGCCGTAAATACGGGTTAGGATCCCTTAGAAAGACCCCCACGGAGGGCACTGCCCCTAGGGCCCATATCCCTGGAGTAGATAATCGGCCATCATAAAATCAACCAACCTAGAAAAATGCTAGACATCCCGAATGTCTTAAGCAATGAAGATAAACGCCAGAAAAATTACAAAAAGAATATCAAAAACTGCAGAGAAATATTACAAAGTGAAATCTGCCTATCTGCAGATTCATTTGACGCGCCAATGGACAAAATTAATTCTTTTTAAAATAAAAATTATTTACTAATTTTAACCCCTTTAGCGCGTAAATAAATCTGCCAATAGAGCGGTTTTCTTACATTTATTTATTTATTTATTTTTAACAATTGAGGGGGTCGGGCAAGAAAGTGCCAATCACATTTTTGGTGAAATAAATCTGACACTGTAATCTGTTGCTTAACATTGTAAATTATAATATCCTACATATTATTTTTTTTCTAATATCATTAGGTGGTAGCATATGTCCCAGGTTTCGTTTTTGCCCAGATGTTTCTAGAACTATTTAACCAGATAGAAAGTGTATATCATTAAATTAATGGCATATCATTGTTCAAAATATTTCAAATGTTACTCAGACATTGTCAAAAAAGCCAATTGTACGTTAAACGTGACTTAGGTGCGTTCGTTCCGTGCTATAACTTGTTTTACAATGTAAAAAATCGTTATTATTTCAGTGAAGTTAATTATATCGTCTGCTATGAACGAAATGAGAATGCCTTGTTTTTTTCTTTTTACGTATGCCATGCTTACAGATGCGAATTTTTTTCCCACACCAGACAGAGCTGTAAATTCACCATGGAGATCTTGCTTTGGGAATAATTACCACCATGGTTAATATTTCTATGACTCACAATGAACGAATATTTTGTTTATTTACTTTAATAGTTCGGCTGTTAACCTAATTTCCACTGAAGTTATCTCCGAATCTATACATTTTTTAATGTAACCGATCTCTCAAGCAAACAATTTTTTGAACGATGTTTCTAAAAATGTAACTACGCAATTTTATTCGAAAAATTAATTTTGAATAAAAATGGCCGCTTGGCATATGGCATATGGAAAAAGATGTGGTTAGTCTGTATTTGTTTTCCTCAGTCACATGACTTGCGCTTTTATCATATAGATTACGTATGATAAGATTTAATAGAATAAAGAAAACTTTTATTAATATATTTTTAATTTCATAAAATTTGAAAAGACTCGCCAGAATTCTGCAACGATTATATATATTAGATTTTAAACCATTCGGTTGGGTAGTTTTTGCGCTGTTATATATACGCACGGACAGAAGGACGGACGGACTAGACGACGACTATTATAGGTACTACCTATTTATATAATTACGAACGCACCTAAAAAAGAGAGTTCATATTTTTATGCGTGTTGTTCTCAATATTCTTTGGTTGATTCATGACGGTCGATTATCTACTCTTGGGATATTGGTCCTAGGGGAGAGTGTCCTCCGTGGGAGTCTTTCTAAAAGATCTTAACCCGCAAGGTTCGAAGAAAATCATGGAACAGTTAGGTCGACGAGCGCGACAGGGGTTTGAACTAAGTTTTAACGTTAACAATATTTGAGGAAATAACATATATTTTCTATGAATTATTCTTATGAAACTATTCTGAAGCAGCTATGGGTTGGTTGATTCATGACGGTCGATTATCTACTCTTGGGATATTGGTCCTAGGGGAGAGTGTCCTCCGTGGGAGTCTTTCTAAAGGATCTTAACCTGCAAGGTTCGAAGAAAACCATGGAACAGTTAGGTCGACGAGCGCGATGAACTAAGTTTTAACGCTAACAATATTTGACGAAATAACATATATTTTCTATGAATTATTCTTATGAAGCTATTCTGAAGCAGCTATGTTGTTCTCAAAAATTTGGTTGGTTGATTTATGACGGTCGATTATCTACTCTTGGGATATTGGTCCTAGGGGAGAGTGTCTTCCGTGGGAGTCTTTCTGAAGGATCTTAACCCGCAAGGTTCGAAGAAAACCATAGAACAGTTAGGTCGACGAGCGCGACAGGGATTTGAACTAAGTATTAACGCTAACAGTATTTGACGAAATAACATATATTTTCTATGAATTATTCTTATGAAACTATTCTGAAGCAGCTATGGGTTGGTTGATTCATGACGGTCGATTATCTACTCTTGGGATATTGGTCCTAGGGGAGAGTGTCCTCCGTGGGAGTCTTTCTAAAGGATCTTAACCTGCAAGGTTCGAAGAAAACCATGGAACAGTTAGGTCGACGAGCGCGATGAACTAAGTTTTAACGCTAACAATATTTGACGAAATAACATATATTTTCTATGAATTATTCTTATGAAGCTATTCTGAAGCAGCTATGTTGTTCTCAAAATTTTGGTTGGTTGATTTATGACGGTCGATTATCTACTCTTGGGATATTGGTCCTAGGGGAGAGTGTCCTCCGTGGGAGTCTTTCTGAAGGATCTTAATCCGCAAGGTTCGACGAAAACCATGGAACAGTTAGGTCGACGAGCGCGACAGGGGTTTGAACTAAGTTTTAACGCTGACAATATTTGACGAAATAACATATATTTTCTATGAATTATTCTTATGAAGCTATTCTGACGAATCCATAAGATATTTATAATTTTTCATTTTATTGTGTTAAATTTTTGTAATATCTCTCCTTTTAATTTTTACGCTATCGATTCCTTTGATATTTCCACAAATGTGATTTGATTTTAACTATATATATATATATATATATATATATATATATATACACACACACACATTTATATACACACACATATATATATACACACACATAACATATATATATAATACCTTTGAAATAAAAAATAGCTTACAAGTCCATATAACAAAAATGACCTAATCTCTTTTTTAAAGCTGGTATGTGATAATATTTTACATTAGTTGTTATAGTGGTATATATATATCTAATATATTAAAGCGAGAAGCAAAAAGTCTTAATTTTTCAGTGCAAATTCGACCTTACTGCGCATGCTTCAACTTCTTTTGAAAGGTGAATAACGCAGGAAACAGAATTTAGAAGAATCAAAAACGCTGGGGAAAGAATAGCTCTCTTATTGCCCTGCATTTTTGCCAACCCTACCAATAAGAAATACTCCTTCTTTATTCTTTTCTTATTTCCCCTTCCTGGTGGGAGCTTCCATCTGCTTTGTTTGAGAGAGGGGTGAACAAAAAGGAATTGATAATTGCAAGGGAAAGGGAGGGAAGCGCTTTCACTTTTTTTGAAGGCAGGAATGGGAGGTGGAGTTTCCCTTCTATAAGAATTTGAAAAAGGGTCCTTTTCCCAGGAAGAAAAATAACTATTTTACAACCAGAAAACAATATTTCTGACGTAATTTTTACACGAGCTGTAAAACCTTTATATTTATAACCATTAAAATTTTCAAAGGGTTTGGACAACAAAAGCATTTTTTACTTAATGTTTTCTTACGAGCACTTTTATCACTAATTATCAGTATTTTTTATTTTGGGTTCATTTAAAGTTTTAAAGCGGGCCCAGGCGGGTCAACTAGTATATGTATTGTATTTAAAACTAAATCACATGTGTTACGCATGAAATTATGTCTAACAAGATTTATTTTCTGTATTATTACATAAGCATTATTGATTTGGTAAATAAGTACCTTAGGGGGGTTAGGGGGGGGGGAGAGGAAGAGTATAGAGTAGACTGTGTCTTAGCTGAATTCTGTGTGTAACAATTGATTTTGTACCAAAGAATGAAGACGTTTTTACCATTAATCTTAAAAACACATAAACTCTATAGGCTTCTGAATATGTAAGTTTTCCTTTAATCTTTTATGGGTATTTATTGTTCTTTCACATATTATTGATCTAAGACAACTATTTCAGATTGTAGATTTAAACATATAAATCAGGGACCTGTTTAGGAAAAAATTGGGTCCTTTAAAGGACCCTTCACAAAACTATTTTGCCTAAAACAGGACCCTTCACAAAACTATTTTTCCTAAAACAGGACCCTTCACAAAATTCTTTATCTTAACACGTTCGCTGCCAACTACGAGTATACTCGTAGTGCTATCTACGTTTCTTCAATCTAAAATTAGTTATTCGCAATTTCAAAAGAAGAATTTTTATTTTATGTAATCACGAAATGTCTGTAATAAAACAAAGTAAATATTGCTATTAGTATTTCCTGATATGAATTTGAACTTTCTAAATAAAATGAAAATTCCGGTATTTTTAGCTTGGCAGCGAACGTGTTAAAAATAGGTTTTTCACAAAAATTTTCCATCTTTAAACTGAACATTTCAGAAATTAATCATTTAAAAGTAAAATCTGACCTGTCACTTTCACATATATGAAAAAAATATATGTATTTTACATCCATATATATTCTTAAAAATGTATAAACAAGAACCTGAATATAACGATCATTTCAAATTCACAAAATTATGACTAGATTTTTCACAAATATAAAAAGCTGTTCACAATTTCACAAAAACAGGACCCTGGGAAAAAAAAGTCTGGACAGACTCCTGTAAATTTTCTACCATTTTCTTCATTTCCAATCATAACTGAAACCTTATAAATTAATAATTAGATTGATTTGCAAAACTTTTTTTTTCATTGTGCTTCATCACAAAATACTTCACACTTGTTTATGGCGTCATTTTGCACTGGTAAAAATGTTTTATACTTTTCTGAGTTTAGGGCACCAGGTCTTATAAATAAAAATATTTTTAAGATGAAGCCATCATTTTCACAAAAGGAAAGTTTTCGACATCCACGTATTTGGACAATTTCTGTTAAAGTTAATAATTTATTAAGCTGATTTCCGCGGACAAACCAGCGAACAGGCGGTTAATCTATATTAATAAAAGAAAGTTTCGCTCTGTGTGTGTGTCTGTATGTCTGTTGGCGATGGCTAGCAAAATCTAGCCCACCTAGAAGTCTGGAAATTTAGGTGTGGATAGTCCCAGGTCTGGCCGTGTGCACCTGAGCCTCAGAATTTTAATATTTTGATAATTAGCTTAGATATTAATTAGATTCTCATTAACCATCGCTTCTAAAATGTCATCTTTTAAATCAAAATGGCGAAAGAAACGAACTGGCGCATTGGATTTGCAACCGGAAATGAACGAATTCGAAATTATTTTACTAATTAGCGAATTTTAAGAAAACTAATTGAGATATCAATTTGAAAATTTCTGAGCATATGTAAAAAAAATATTCTGTATCTGACTATGTGATTTTGGAAAAATTTGGTTGGTAATTTTTTTTTAATTTATGCAAAAATCTGCCAAAAATCTGCCGGCGCCAGTGAAAACGATCCGAGAAAGTTTCAGACAGGGATCTGCTTTCATTAAAAACTGAACTACAAAGAGATCTGTTTCTCGGGCCGATCCCTCCATTTAGTTTGCGAAAATGAAAGGAAATAATTGCCAAATTTTACTAATGAACAAAAATTTAGGTAACTAATTAGGATATAGATTTTAAATTGAGGTCGGGAAGAGGTGTCATCTGCCGGATATTTTAGCGTAGCGTCTTCGTTATGTTCTAATTATCAGAAAAATGTAATTATTTTTTTAATGATCCGGTTAATGTAGTTGACGGTGGTTCTCTTGAACAAATTATTCATTATATTTGCGGGTATGGGGAGGGAGGGGGTTAACGCCTTTCTCTGAGATTGTAATTATCTCGGGGACGGGCAACGCCGGGCGGGTTGGCTGGTAATTAATATTTTAATGTAATCAACTATTTTCCCACCAATTAATAGGAGATTTATGTTCTCAAATTTTTTTTTTAATTTTGATTGTTTTTTAAAATAAATTTTTCTTTCTTTCAGAGATTTACAGTTCTCCTGTCGTCAGTGAACCTGTTCTTAAATAGTTTTTTTAACTGTTTTCATTTTGAGATTCACAATTTTTGCAAAAAAAAAAAAAAAAATGCCAAGCCTCGGAGTCATTGGTGAACTGGGTGGAACAACATTTGAATGGCATATTGCGCATTTTTTCTCTTTGTCTGCACTAAAAGATGTATATTACACCAGCCGGTCTTTTGTTTTTGCCAACACCTTTTTGCATTTAGGCATATTTCCAGCAGGTAATGCAGCAGCTAAATCTGGATTCCTATCTGTGTTCTTGGAAAATGAAAGTAAAGATCCACTCCATGTGTACAACGCACTGCACATTAAGATGGCTTTTGGCATAATGACTGGAGACGGAACTGGTGATGTTTACGTTGAGACTAACAAAGGTTATGATAACTTTTATAAGATATCTAGTTTAAAGCAAAATAAATCGGAACTGGTGTCGTCAGACATTCTGACTATTGTTTGTATTTTGAAGCTTAAGCAAGATGGAAAGCAAAACACCTTAAAAGCTGAAACAATGGAAGGGAGGCAAAAACACAAAATATCGGATCATAAAAGACTCACAGGTAATGTTTAATCAATTCTTTATTGTCGTGTGATTCCTTAAGAAATACATGCATGCAGGCAGGGCTATACTAAGCCTCCTAGAACTCCTATAATAGAGGCTGACGCATCCTCGCAGATTTGGCACCCGAATTGGAGCCCAGTCGAAAAACCAAGCTAATCAGAACCGAATCTTAGGCAACTCCAACTCCGGCTGCGGTAGATTGGTGCTGAACTGGGTACCAATAATCCGAAACAAAATGGATTTGCGTCAGCACCTATTATAGGAGTCTTAAAGCCTCCTATAAAGGGAGCTGACGCATATCCATTTTGTTGCCCAAAATAACCGCCATATTGCAACCCAACTCAGCATTAGGAAACCGTCCGAGCAAGTGTTTGCTGTCACTGTCACTCGCCGTCGAAGTACGGTAAGCTAACCGGTTTTAGCGCGACAATTCTCGATCCACTAGACTTCTGTTCTAGCGTACTTCTGAGCCAATCACGGCTATCGCTGGATGGAAATGGAACCTCCTACTTGTTTACAAGTCTCGCTCTGAGGGGAATGACAAGTTTGTTTTGTGACGATATGGATACTTAAACAAGAACGAAAAATCATGCGTCAAGCATAGATTATGTAACACTTTCCAACGCTTCCAAAATAATTTTACGAATCATACTCTTTTATAAGCTAAAAGATAACATCTAAGTAATCCGAATACTTTATTCAGCCCTGTATAGGATCTATAGATTTGTATATATACTACATAGGATGCTAAATTTTAGTTCAGTTAGGAAACACGTAGCACAGTTTAAAATTCTCCGTCTGGAGTTAAATAATACGGAAATGTGTTCCCGAACTTTTGTACTTCCCTGTATAGGATCTACAGAATTTATACACACCACGTAATATACAAAAAGCGATTTAAAATTAAAATCGCATTCAGTAACTTAAAACGCACTTCCAGGAATTATTGTTAACATACAGTAGAGAATTCTTTTGTGTGTCCCTGTAAATGAACGATGACTGCTATACACACAATATTCTGTAGTAAGTCTCTTGTAATGAACCTTATATAAATTTCAATGCGTTTAAAATAGTGAAACATTATTTAAATAAACCGCAGACGATTTTTCTCCATAGACGTAATGTAACGGAATTCTTTTGACTGTCCCTGTAAAGTAAGTATAAGTGCTATGCACACCCTATTCCATATTAAGCTTCTTCTAATGCACCTTAGTGATATATATAAATTTCAATGCGTTTAAAGTATTGAAACATTATTTAAATAAACCGCAAATGATTTTTCCCCATAGACCGCAATGTAACGGAATTCTTTTGAGTGTCCCTGTAAAAAAACTATAAGTGCTACACACTTCCGTTGAAATAGGGAACATGCTATAGATAACGATTATAACATATAAAATTTGCAGGGCAATCCGAGCATATTTACGGGAGTTAGAGCACGGACAGACGGCAGACGGCAGACGGCAGACCGGCAGACGGCCAGACGGCCAGACGGCAGACGGCCAGACGGCCAGACAAACCGAAGTCATAAACACTTTTCAACTAGGTTGGAAAGTGTTAAAAAGTAGATTTAAGCTCTGTTTTCAATTATTTCGTTGCGCTATTAAAGAGGAATATTTAATATTATAAGCTGAATAAAAGAAGAATCATCATTTACTATTATCAGTTGATTAAAAGAAGAGTTATCATTTGCAGTTATTTTTCAGTTACATAGCTGCCATGTGTTTCGCGAATTGAAGTGATTCTTTTCTAAGACGTATTGTATAAAAGGAAATACGGACTTTTCTTTTAATTGAATTTCTGAATTAATTGGCCAGCTGGTGTCTCTTTTGAAAGCAGAACTGTAATTTCTTCTTCTGCTTTGAAAGTGTACATCTGCTAGCCGAGTTCGATTTAATAAATTGATTGTGAAACTTTATGAATTGATTACCACATTTAAAGAAAGGGCAGAGAGCTGAATAAAGCAATTTCAGGTTTAATAAGCATTGAGTTTTATGTCCATTATATTTATTTCTAATGAATAATTCTAAGCATCTGTGTATTATTTGCATATTATTTAATAACATTAAACAGTGATTTAACATGCCTGTTTTCATGTAAATTTTCAAAGAATAAAAGTCATTTCAATCTATTTTAGTAATGGGAGATTTCCAAAATAACTGCCTGTTTAATACTTTAACCTTAAAACACATAATTACATTAAAAAAAAAAAAAAAACCTTTTGACATGGGTATAACATAACATATATATGTATTATAAAATGTATTCATTTACGTGTTTATATGTACTTAAGTGATTGAGTGTTAGATTATTGTAGTTACCAAATTACCGAAATTTAACATCCTGATTTAACAAAGTTATAAATATTTTTAACTAGACTAATTTAAATATACAAGAATACAAAAATTTCTTCTAATATATATTTATATAATAGTTTAAAATTTAATATTAATGTCTGCTCTTTAGTCTTTATACATCTCATGAGTATTATTATAATTATTTTACAAAACTTTTTATATCTGTAGTTGAAAATAAAGGTAGAGAAAACTTTATTGTTCCTTATTTAGCGTAAACAAAGTGTGGAAAAATAGTAATATTAATGTAAACTAAATTACTACTTTAATTTTTATTTATTGAAAAGCTCTTATTAAAATGGTAAGTATTTTTATTACCTCTCAGGGGTATTAGCTATATTAGTAACTAGAAAATAATAAGAAGTATACTTATTAATGATTTATTGATATTAAATGATAAAACCAAACTGATACTGAGTGCAAAAAAAAGTCCTAAAAGAAATAAAAACGTTAAGTTCAAACGCAAAAGAAAAAAACGTGCTGCTTTCTTTTCTACTTCAACAGAACACGGGTCTTGCTCCGTCCGTCAGCAAATGTGACCACGTGTGGGGGTTGTTACTTATTAGTTTGATTGACAATACGACAAGCCAATCAGATAGTTCTGCTGAACCTCAGAAGTACGCTAGAACAGAAGTCTAGTGGATCGAGAATTGTCGCGGTTTTAGCTTGGTTTTTGGTCCGCTGAGTTATTAAATGGCGGTATGATTAAGCCTGTAGTACAGGAGCTCTAGGCTACACTATATACCGGGCTGGCTCATTCATTATCATGGCGTTACAAATGGTGCCTGGCCGCGACCAGCGATTGTTACAAAGCGACGCGCCCATCGTTTTGTGCCAATCGCTGTATGTCTTTTGTCATGGCCAGCCACCATTTGTGACGTCATGATAATAAATGAGTTATCCCGGTATCTAGTGTAGCCCTGATGCAGGGGTTCTCGGAACCGATCGCCGTTGCGCCAAATTGCGACAACATGGTTTATTTGGCGAGGAATGGGACGATCCCTATCGTCAAATTGTCACAGCTGATTTTTTTTCCTTTTACTTTATTTTATTTAACTTGGTCCGTGTATGTAAAGATGGAATTTTGTAATCGGTTTTTCGCTCACCTCCTAATATTCTAAAATTATGTATTCAGGCGAATTATCTGTGACAATACAACATTTTAATATTATTAGAACTTTACTATAAATAAATTAATTAATTTTAAGGCATTTTTTTCGTTAGCCGGGCGCATGTGATAAATCACCAAATATTCTTTACTGTTACGTTACAAGTGAAAACGAGCGACAACAACAATCCAGTTAATTATGGTCAAACCACACTCGCTATAAAAGGCCAATTGGCTGTGAAACTGAAATCATGAATTAAAACATTGAAAAGTAGTAAATCCTTCTATATATAAAAAAAAGTAATGGTTTGGAAATGGACCAATGAAAATCTGCGTAGATATTCCGGGTTATTCTCATCGCTTTTTTACTAGGGACTTTTTTGAGGAGCTATTACTTTTTGTCTAGCCATCCTACGGATTCGAAAATCATACCACCTGACGCGAAATATAACAAGCTTTCAGAAATTCAAAAAATTATCACGGTCGGACAATAAAAACTCAAACAATCCTTAAAAATCGAGTAAAAAATCTTTTATTGAAAAAGTCATTTTATTATATTGTTGCCAATTTCTAAATAAGCGCAAAGGATTATGTTTTATCTCAAATAAAAAATGTATTTGCGCGAGACTATTAAAAACAATAATGAGAGTTTAAAATAATAATTAAATGATCACGTGTTGAAAGTAGGAAATAAAGAAAATTACGTCATAAAAATTGTGTTTACACATGAATATTAAAAATAAAAAAGATGAATTAAATGTAAAAGCATTATAACCAGTTAAATGAAAAAGCATTATAACCTGATTACAGAAGATAGTCGCCGTTCGTGATATCATCATCATCATCTTTTTAAAACAGGATACATTACCAGGTTTTAAGAGGTTGTGAAATCAGAACGGGGGTTGGTGAGCGTAGCGAGTAGGGGGCAGAGCCCCCTAGTAAAATATAAATAAAAAATAAAGTGTGTAATATTTTAAGTGTATATAATAGTTAATTTAAGTGTATATATAAAGTGTGTAATTTTTTAAAAATACACTATCACTTATTTCTGTGCACAGGCGGGAAATGTCCCTAGTGCGACTTTTTAGTCGCATATCTGAGATGGGCAATTTTTTTTCTCTCCCGAAAATCGTAGGTTTTGCTCCATCGTGCGATGTCTCGAAACCAGGTGTCAAGTCTAATTTGAAAAAGGAAGTTGAGAAACAATTTTACAATCGCTGTTTCACAACGAATGTATTGTGGTAATATTTCGAACTTGGCTATTCTTTTTTCTGATTAGCCAACTTGCTAAAGTTGGCCTAAAGTCAGAGAGAACCCTGCATACTTGTAAAACATTTTCTAGCATTTTACATATTACACGCAATGCTTTATGCGTGGAACTAGAAAGTATAGACACAGACCTTCCTTTTCAGTATTGTCCCCGTTGTTTTATAAACTAGTTATGGAAAAATTTAAGTAAGCGCCCTCTGCTAATTCCTCCATAAAGGACAGTAAGGAAATAAAAGTGTTATTAAACGATTTAAAATAATTTATACTACATTGGTATTTTATAATTTTTTTTGTTGGGGATTAACTCCATATTAAAATGAAGTCTAACTTTTTTGTTTCCATAATAGCCTCCAGATTTCGAGGAATAAAATTTTGCTCCTTCAATTAGTCACGATGATTGCGGGAAAACTTTATCTTTTTTATTTTCCTTCCAAGACTGTGTTAGTATTGTTTATCTGCTTACATTTACTACATAGAATACATATAAAATTCTGTTCAAAATGACGTAACAGTTGAATAAAGGGTACGATTAACCTCCGAATCTAGGGGAAGCACGGCATCATTTTGGGGGCCTCTGTCGTTTGGCAAAAGTTCTCTTAATATTTTTCATTCATGAAAACTCACCAATGATTCTAATATTATTCCCCGAAGAAGCTTAGCCGAGGTCACATATATTTCATTAAGTAGCTTTTTTCCGTTCCTTGTATATACTTTAGAATTTAGATATATTTATTACATATATACATAGTTTTATCTCATTTTCCCGGGTGGTTTCTAACCAGGGTTGTTAAAAATCGTGATTTTTTTTAAAAAATCAAAAAAATCTTATTTTTTTGATTTAAATCAGATTTTTTTGATTTAAATCTGATTTTTTTGATTTTTTTAAATATTTTTATAGTATAATATTATTTGTGTACTCTGCACATATATTTATATTTTTTGTATAGATTTACATATTTCTATTAATTTCATTACAATTTCTAGATAAGAATTCAAAATAATTTAAATTTAAAATTGTTGCAAACAAATTCAGATGATTCATTTAAAATTTAAAACATTCTAATATTAAATTGTTATACATATAAATATGTGTGTTATATGTATAAATTTCTATTTAATTTAAAAGTAATTAAAATTTTCTTTCTTGTATTACTCCAAATAACACATTTTATGTAACAACGTATAATAAATACAACAAAGAATGCTAAATGCATATGGGTATATATTTATTATGTATCATGCAAGAACAATTCTATAATTTTTAAGTTATGACAAAATATTAAATAGAAACAATTTAACATTGGTGAATATCTATAAACAGATAATTGTTTAAATCATTAATATAAAATTATAGTTTAATATTAGATTACAATTCAATCTCTTACAATATCTGTTTTTTATTTAGTAATTATTTACATATATGTAATTATATTAACATTTTTAACTATTTATGCATTTAAGGTTTTGTATAAGAACACCAATTTGGCTGCTTTATCATTTCCTAATTTATTTCTAAGTTTGGATTGAGCTAAACTTATGTTGAAAAACCATATGTTGAAAAAATCCGTTCCACGGAGGAAGAAGTAGCTGTTGCTGTAAACAGTTGCTCTATGGCTTTCTTTACACTCCTCTCACCATCTAATACACAAATTTCTGAATCAAAGTGTGTTTTCCACCAGTCTAAGGGAGAATCTTTGTTACGATGTCTTCATCAAATAAAAATTTAGAAAACAGATCAGATTTTCCTTGAAATTTCATTATCACGGATATAAAATGTGAACTGTATTTGTCTTTAGCAAAAAGTAAGGCTTTCTTTTTTTCATCATTAGTCAAATTCACACTATACTATTCTAAGGCACCAAATGCAAGGTAATCCTATAACTAAAAGTGTGAAGCTATCAATTATCAGTGTTATTGCCCCCCCCCCCCCTTACTCAGCCATGGTCAATTTTAGAAAACAATCTTGCTTACTTGACAATACGAATGACTGCTTAGTGCTTAGCTTAGTACAATAACATTTCTTATTTTTTTCCATTGCAATAAGCAATGAATTCTAGGAAAAGAAAGAGGAAAGGGATCAGTTACAGGGATTAAAGTATTTTCAATTATAGAAGAAACATGAAACTGGAATTAATTCTATGTTAGACAAACAGTCCAAATATTTATGTTATAATTAGTTCATGTATTGATCACATTATATGATCAATACATCAACATATGGGATATTGTAATTTGCAGGTAAATGTAAAACAAACTTGTGAATTGTGTATAATTTGCTTTAGAGAAAGTGACTCTCCACTGAAAATAGTATTATATTAAATAGATTTAACTTTAGCTTCAGCATCTTGCTTTCAAAAAATGGAAGTGACTAAGAAAAAAAAAACTTTAAAAATTAGTAAGTATTTATCAGTAGTTTTGGAGAATGTACTATGGATCGATAATATTTTTAATGCAGTGTTGCATTTACTTTCATAATATAATAGTATTTTTAACCTATAAAAGTTTTATTTAATGTTATTAAAAGGTAATTTTTAATCTGAAGTGAATGATTTTAACTTTTATTTTAACATGAATGAGGAATTTGATCCTTATTCAGCCAGTAAATATGAATGTTGAAAAAGCTGATTTAAATCAAAGATTTTTTTAAAAAAATCATTTGATTTAAATCATGATTTAAATCACGATTTAAATCAAGCTGATTTAAATCAAACAACCCTGTTTCTAACAGGCACATCAGGATGCTATAGGATTAATTACCATCCTATTGATGACATTCATATTTCCCTGTTAAATAAGTTTTGTGAAGTAGAGCATAGATTTTCTCTTGGATTAAGCAAACTTTTTTTTCAAACAATTAAAAATACAATGTAAGAAATGAAAATGTGAATTAGAGGAGGCCCATTTTTGGGGGCCCCTTTTAAATTTTAGAGAGAAAGCATGTGCTTCACGTACCTTTTGAATAATGAGAGCACTCGAACTCGGTCTGAATGGCAGTCGAAGCTCGCCGATAAACATGTCCCACTCTGTGCAAGGTTTCCCTTCTCGATCGCCATCAGGAGGCAGTGTGGTATCACCAACAACTCAGACTTCAGTCACTATTCAGTAGAAATAAAGACTTTATTGACATTTTAAAACGTCAAGTCAGGGGAATGTTCGACTTATCAAAATTATCTCGAA
Source organism: Maratus michaelseni (assembly GCA_963931845.1). Lineage (NCBI taxonomy): Eukaryota > Metazoa > Arthropoda > Arachnida > Araneae > Salticidae > Maratus > Maratus michaelseni. The sequence continues at coordinate 161,657,376 of OZ007598.1, forward strand.
GAACTAACACACTCCGTTGCGACAGTCTCCGAAGCAAAAAAAAAAAAAAAACTCGCTTTCCTTCAATCACCAGCCATCGTCGAAAAATCTCTCGGAATCAAGATGTGCGAGCAGTTTTAACCTCGCCTGCGCAAGAGCACAGAACACGTCACGTGACCGACCTTCATCGAATCACAAGGTTTTTTAAAAGAACTTTATTCGCATTTTCGGTGCAATTATTTTGAGGTAAATCAGTTTCCCGGAGGGAAAAATATTCTACACGTTTCTATACTCTTGTACCTGATGCATGATGTGTCAACAAATCAAAGTCTCTGCTTTGAGAGTATTGGTTAAACTAGCTCGAATTTAATACGCATAAAGAAAAAAAAAGAAAATGAATTTTTGATGTAGAAAAAAAGAAGAACGAAAGCTTTTCGGAAATATTTTAATAGACATTTAATATTTAATAATAGAATAATTTTACGGGAATAGGGTTTGCTGAGCGGAATAAGAGATATGATATTTTAGCATTTAAATAAAGAAGTTATAGCAATTTGACTACACGGGAATAATAATAATGAATTTTAATAATGGATTAAAAATAAAGTTGTTCTATTTAAAGAATAAATTATAAAAGCTATCGCCATTTTTAGATCTAAATACTTTCGAATAAATATTATTAAGTGGATTAGGATAAACTGGCTTTACATATGGATAGTAAAAAACTATTTTAAGAATAATAATTAATTTAATAAGCCGGGGTTATATACGGAACATTATTAAATGGAAAAATTTTATAGTATAATTTAGCAGATTGCGGTAAAAATTAAATTTTGTAATATATATATATATATATACATATATATAATTTTATTTATTTATTTTTTTCTTGTGGGGGGGGGGGGGTATTTTATCTGGTCTAGAGATGAATAAAAGATGTTTTAAGAGCCCTTCATAATTAAAAAAAATAATAATTATATGGAAAATGTAAAATTGAGTTTTTTAAACCATAAATTTATTACAAGCTTTTATTTAACCTGCAACATTTCGATGTATTTCATTTATGTCTTTCCGGTTCAGAATTTGCACTCTAATTTTAACTCACTTCTAAATATCCTATCGATCTGAAATTTTTCATACATATGTAAACCGGTGACAATGCAATATTATCATCATTTGAGGTGCATAGAACTTATAGTTATTTTACAGGACCATAGAAAAGATTTCGGATACATTACCGCCTACAAGCAGAAATTTTAATTCGAATTCAACAAAATTTATATATTGAAATGATACAGCATTTTCCAATTGAAAATAATGTACGTAGCATTTATATTTCTTTTACTCGGTTACACATACGAAAACAAATATATTACGATGTACGGGTGCGGTGTAGTGTTGAATTCAGACACTTTTCTCCGGGGGGGGGGGGCATTACAGAGCTCTGGGGGGTTGCACTTTTTAACCTCTAAAAGCATAAAATCTCAAACCTTCCGGGGGGGGGACAGTTCAATGCTAAAGGCGGGATGTCCCCCCCCCCCCGAAAGACTTGGATAGCAAGAGAATATTGTCATTGGACCATTGACGGTTAGAACCGAGTAGCATGGGCAATGAGTCTATAGCTTCAGCTTGCTTCATGCTGGTTGCAGGATACGGATATGGCATCAAGCTCGTAGAATTATAGAGCATGCCACGTTGGAAGTGTACAAGGTTATGGCGACTCAGTAATTACAGGAGGCGTATATATATATTTTTTCGCAAAGTTGTATAAAGCACCCTCTCTGCTTTTGACATGTATAGATTCTAATCTGGACGGTCATTTTCATCTTTTTATGCCACCGGGATAGAAATGGAATTTCGAACAGAATAACTGTTTTTGTTAAGCTTCTGCTGTCAATCAACTGGTTCTAGGAAAAATCCACTGACGCCTGTTTGCTGAAACGTCTATCGAAAAGCCCGGAGTTATGTGACATCCCATTCGACACCGTTTGGATACTCTGCAAATTGGAATAGAAGTACGTCATATCACACCAGCGGCTTTAACTTTTTTATGGAAATTTCTAGCAAACGTTTGATATGCAATACCTCTGAAACACTTCAGCAGAGCCGCTAAATCCATGCCTGATCACGTGGCAATTGTTGTCAAGCCAAAGGAGCAACATCTGGTTATTAATAAGGTGTATCTATCCACGAGGGAAAGTCACCAAGTAAGTCACAAAAGATAATTAAATAATAACTTACAATGATATTCACTTCAAAACTATTTTTATTTCTCAACATATTCGCCACCAATATTTATGCACGTATATCACCGTTTTATCAGTGCCCCAACACCAGCTGCATAACATTCTTTGGGTTGCTGTCTCGGCCACATTAGGACTTCAAGTTGAACCTTTTCATCATCTGTGAACATCAACTTGCAACTTCTTCAACATCCACCACACTGCTTCGACTTAGCCCCAAGCGATTTTTATCTGTTTAGTCCACTAAAAAACCATCTTGGAAGAAAGATGATGTTCACAGATGATGAAAAGGTTCAACTCGAAGTCCCAATGTGGCTGAGACAGCAACCCAAGGAATGTTATGCGGCTGGTGTTGGAGCACTGATAAAACGGTGATATAAGTGCATAAATATTTGTGGAGAATATGTTGAGAAATAAAAATAGTTTTGAAGTGAATATTATTGTAAGTTATTATTTAATTATCTTTTGTGACTTATTTAATGACTTTCCCTCGTAATATAGTAGCACGTAAGGTACTAAGCAATATTAAACATGAGCATAACAGTATTAAAATAAAATGGACGTTTAATACTTCATTTAGCGTATTATTAAATTGTTTTTCTTAAATTGTTGACTGTTATTGTTGGTAAAAATGTGTTTTGTAAGAATGATTGAATTCAGTCTTTCTTAGATATCTCATGAGTATTTTAATTTCTATTTTCAGAACTGGATGTACTCTCTGAGAACTTAAAAGACCTTTCTACCAACAAAGACAGCTGCGATACCATTCTACAAGTGAAAGACGTAGAATTCAAGGCTCATAAGGCCATTTTAATGGGTAGATCGCCCGTTTTTGCTGCCATGTTCCAACATGATACATTAGAGAAACAGATGGGTTTCGTAAAGATACCCGACTGCGACCCAGAATCTTTCCAGGAGTTCTTAGATTATTTATACTGTGGTAAACTTGAAGATGTTTCGTACCACAGCGCTTTTCAGCTGTACATTACTTCCAATAAGTATGACGTTCAGAAACTCAAAGAGTACTGCGTCGAGTACTTAATTGAAAGTTTGACAGCAGATAAATTGTGTGACATTGTTAAATTGGCTGATAAATACGATGAGGAGAAATTACTATCTGCAGCTCAAGGTTTTTTCAATGAAAATTGTAAACAAATTTTTGTAACTACCGAATGGGAGAGTTTGCTGAAAACCGATTATCGTTTAGTCCATAAGCTTTTAATCGAATTCTCCAAAACTGAAAAATCATAGTAAAGATAATGTGCCAACATCAATCCAGATTCGCGCTTTACGCGTATGCAGAAAGGGACTCTTTTTTTTTCTTTTTAAATGCATTTTAAAATTTTCAAAGTATCACTTTATTAAATTACTGTTAACCTTGTTGAAAAGAGAAATTTTCCATAATAAAGAAAACCTTTTTTTCAAATAAAATAATTGTATGAAATTCTCCATTTGTTATTTTATTTATGTTACTTGTTCTGGGTTTTTATTTATTACTGTTTTTTGTATGTTAATTAACAGTTGCTTATTCCTTAGTAAAATTGTAATGCATTTGAATAATTGTTGTGTCATTAGAGAAATATTGCTTGTTTTGATATGCAAGATAAGTTGCAAAAATAAAATATATCTAAATATTAAACAACTGCTCACAATAACGCCTGGCATCTTCAATTTAACCATCTAATCCGTGAATTATTTAAAAAATATATATTTTGCGCGTAAAATATATTTAAATAGGTTTCGCCTGGTCCTTGGAAGCCTTTTAAAAATCTTTAATTTTTTTTTTCAAAAGTATTTTTTTGTCCTTAAAAGTCTTTATTTTTATGCAAAACCTGCAAAAAGTCCTTGATTTTACTTTTCTATTATTTCTTAATAGGGGAGGAAAATCTTTCCTATTTTAGCAGATTTCCGCTTTTTAATTTCAGACGGGGAGGGGGGAAATCTTAGATTTTATTTTAAAATCTAAAATACCCCCCCCCCCCACACACACACACACTTTCTCTGAAATTTTGCTTCCTTTAACCCCTCACCCACCCACAGTACAAAAGTTTAAAACTCTTTAATTATAAAAACTTTTTTCTGCCCTATTTCTTACTTTATTGTAGCAATAAGTAATCAATCTTATAAATTTCTTCCTCCTTCCCACCCGAAATTATCATTTCTAAATTTTTACCCACCCCCCCTTTTTTTAAAGTTGATTTAAAAAACTGAAACCCTACATTCAAAAAATCCTTGTTTAATCATTAATATATGCAATTTGTAGATCATTGATTTATTTTTTTCAGTCCTTGATTTTTATTTAAATAAACGTGTACGAATCCTGTTAAAATGGATAATTAAGAACAAACAATGTTGAATTTTTATAAATCTGACATCTACAAAATTATAAAACGACCTGATATAATATTAAAAGTTATTAAATAGTTTTTTTTAATATATATAATTTTAACTTTGGACACCTTACCAAAACGTAAAACAACAGTTTTGATGTTGTTTTTGTTTGAATTCAAGAGCAGAAATCCTTTGAAAAAATCTTCTCTCGTGCAAAAGAGAAAAAAGATGTCAAAAGCAGGTTTTCGAATTAAAAAATTGTAAAGGAAATAGCTTTGATGTCTATTGCTGTATTTCAGTAGCATTATTCAACTGCCAGGGTTCGTAAATATCATGATATTTTCGAAAATATCCGATATATTTTTTTTTTATATATATTCGATATTTTCAAAATAGTCAACTTATTGATGATTCTAAATATTTTCAGAGTAAATTTAAATTAGACATAAAAACATTTGTCATTTAGCATGAAAACTTGATAAAACAATATTCGAAATGTCTTTTTGTATTTTTTTTTTTTTTTTTTTACTTACTTAACAAAATTTAAGATTAACTAATTAAAAACAAACACACTATGCTTTTTACACTCACAAAAAACAAACGATAAGATTAAGTAATCAAGTTTTAAGAAAATTTTATGTTTTATACAACAAAATAATTTGTTTTTATTGAAAAATTTGAAAATACATATAGTAAGCCTGGTCTGCTTAACTGACCAAAACAAGAACAAAATATTTCAATTGGAAGTTGCAAGTTTATCTAAATTAGATAGTTTATCTATCAGTGTTTTTTCTAAGTAAATATTGTCCCACATGATTATTGATTCTACATTAAAAAATTCAGCTTCAAACTTAAAGCTTCGAAAAAAAAAGTGTTGTTGTTGGTAGGGGGGAGGGGGAAGTGTAAAAAAGCCACTATAAAAGCCAAAAATTTTTATCTACAGAATGACACAGCCAATAACATTAAAAAAATTCCTTTACACTTGTTTTGACTGAAAATATCAAAAATATTACACGTAATATTTTGAAAAAAAAAATCAAATATGTGAAAATATCAAACTTTATGATATTTTGAAAATAAATATCGGATATATATATCATGATATATCACCAAACCCTGTCAACTGCATATGAAAATTTTGTGTGCTACAGATGGAAAAAAAAGGAAGGTTACACATTTTGCTGGGGATTGTTTTTCAGTATTTCATATTAAGTTTTCATGCATGAGAGAGTTAAAGAGAAAAATACCAAGTTTCACTTTTTTATTTTTTATTAACCGCATTAAGTTAAACATGTTTTGGGATGACGCTGATTTGGATCTACCAAAGGCAAAATTGTGTGAAATAATTTCATCGTAATCTAAAAATGAAAAATATTACATATCCTTCTGGCATTAAAATCTATCTATAGTATAAAGTAAAAACATGTCGCTGAGTAACACTGACGTCATATCGACGGTGGCAATAGACCCTTAACCAAATAGGAGCAGAGGGGGCTGAGCCCCATCTAGCCTATATAATGATTTATTCATAATATTAACATAGTGGCTGTCCATAAATGATGTCACACTTTTTTTCAATATTTTTTATCCCCCCCTCCCCCCTTGTCACATGTCACGCTATATTACATAGACATATACTTGGAGTTCAGAAACAAAGCACTACGTTATAGATCATGTTTCAAATTTTATTTTTCAACTTTAACTATAAGTTTTAATGACATTTGTGAGCATAACAATAAAAATTATTCGTGTATTTATTTTGTATAAAATAAGATTAAGGTTTACGACAAAAACATAATTAATATACAATAAAGTAATACAATTAGTAATAAAATATTTATATTTTTTTTTTAAAAGAAAGGAATATAAGTGAAAACAAATCACGTGAAAGTTGTTTTAGTCCGATTAAAAAATACACTCAAATTCTGGTAATTTCAAAATAACTTCAAAATTTAATCTGCTGATTTTAATGATTTTATTTTAACCAAAATGTGTGATGTCACACTTCTTCTTATCCCCTCCAACCCCTTTGTCACAAACTGTCACAATTTCGTGAACCCCTCCTCCAAGCGTGACATCATTAATGGACGGCCCTATATCTGTAAAATTTAAGTAGTATAAAATCTTCTGGTGCATAGAAAGACTTAAGATTCTCCAAAAAGTAAAAAAAAAAAAAAAAAAAAAAAAAAAAAAAAAACATATAACATTACAGATATGCCAAAAATGAAGAAAAATAATTTACTTATATAATTTAGAAATTAGCAAAGTACTGTAGTAGTTAAAATTCTCGGTCTAAATGTTAAGGATTAATAAGACAATTGGTGCACTCTGAAACTTTAGGATAATGCAATAATGGAAAAAATAAAAATGATTTTAGAAATTAACAAAGTACTGTAGTAGTTAAAATTCTCGGTCTAAATGTTAAGGATTAATAAGACAATTGGTGCACTCTGAAACTTTAATGCAATAATGGAAAAAATAAAAATGATTTTAGAAATTAACAAAGTACTGTAGTAGTTAAAATTCTCGGTCTAAATGTTAAGGATTAATAAGACAATGGGTGCACTCTGAAACTTTTGGATAATGCAATAATGGAAAAAATAAAAATGATTTTAGAAATTAACAAAGTACTGTAGTAGTTAAAATTCTCGGTCTAAATGTTAAGGATTAATAAGACAATGGGTGCACTCTGAAACTTTTGGATAATGCAATAATGGAAAAAATAAAAATGATTTTTTAAATTTCAATGCTGAAAATTATTCTCAGTAGAAAGGAAGTTATCAGAATTACAAATTCAAAATTATTTATCTTAGAATTTCGGATGTTGATTACCATGTTATTTTTCTAATGAATACACATTGCACACTATATCACATTGTTTAAATAATAAGCTGTTACAAAGTCACAAAATTTGTTCACTAATTTATTACACAGGACCCACCAAACCAAAAGCACCCCCTCTCGTCTATCCCAGGGCTCGAAATGGAAAAATACACGAACCGAAACGCTATTTGGGTGGCCGAAAACGGTGAATAATTCTTGCCGATAGCACCAACTCCTTGTCTCCCGAAAGGCTTTAACTCAGCCTGCTGCCATATTCGTTATATCAAAAAAGTAAAATTTAAAAACTTGAATGTGTGGCCTGTCATATTTATTTAGTTACTAAAATTTAAAAATGTTGACTTATGGCAATGATGTTAAGTGCATCAACGCACGTTCTATGTATTTTTTCGGATGAACCTGAACTGGAACGTTAATATTCATGTTTTTCAAGAACTGTAACAATATGCTTTAATAATTGAACGAACCGGAACAATATTTCTCATAATTTCACGAACGGGAATATCGTTGTGATTGAAATGTGAGAAGGACCTCATTTGGTTAAAAAAAATGGGGAAGGTGAGCATGTGCCTCCCCTCCATCCAAATCAAAAATTTTATTACTAACACTTAATTTTTGCATCATATTTGGGTTCTTCGGTAATTTTTCACCTTCGGATAACAAACAGGCAGTTAAAACTACTTGGTAGAATGCAAGATTTTACAAGAATACACTTGGTGGAAATACAAGATAACTCAAAACTACTTGGTAGAATGAGCAGTAACTTTGAATTCGCATATTTGAAGATACTACAAACTGATTTCTGTTAAAAAATTCATAGCTTACAATTCATCTTCTTTTCGAAAATTAATTTAAAAATATATAGTTTAGAAATTAACTTACGAAAAAAAATATCAATTGTTACCTGTGATTTTTTCTTAAAAAAATTCGATTCCTGGAAGCTTCAAATATACGAATCTAAAATTACAGCGCATTCTGCGAAGTAATTTTTGAGTTATGCTTGTAAAAGCTACCGCATTGCAATCCGTTTCGCAATGGTTAAAAATGAATTGAACATTAGGAGTTCCAAACTTTAAACTTGCATAACTCCTGAACTACTTGACCGAATGACTTCTCGTTTGGTATAATGAGGTAACATTTACTGAAAAATGCAAATATGATGTCAAAATTAAATGTTAACGCTGAAAATTTTACAGTTGGGCACCTCGAGGATCCCTTACGCCCCTTGCTCCATTTTAGGTAGATTTCGAAAGAAATACTACCTATTACATTCTCCCCTAAGTTGGAATTTTTGAAACATTTTTATGACTCCGAGAGCCCCCCCCCCCCCCCCCAGTTCAAAACTTTATCTATCTATGTCACTTTTTTATGGACAAGATAACTCCCATAATTCTGCACACATCTTTTCCAAACTGATACATAAAATCTCGGTCAAGTTCGTTAATGGGCAAAATCGAATCAGGGGGGGGGGAAATGGGGGTGCTTTTTGTGAAAACAGAAAACCTCCCATAATTCCTTAATTATGATACGTATCGAATTAGTTTAAAGTTATTACTTCTAGGAAAAGGGACGAAAATTTATGAATGACAGATTTTTTATATCATTAAAAATGGCCCCAAGGGGGATTTTAGAAGAAAAAAAAAATTTATAACTTCGTCAATTCAGAAGATATCAAATCCGCTTAAATTTATTATAAATCCTCTTAATATTATCTAAAAGTTTTATATTGACAAGTTTTTTATAGGACCAACCGCTATAGCAAATAATAATAATAATAATAAATAAAATAAAAAAATAATATTAAAATAAATAAATAAAAACCAAAAAAAAATTCCTGTCTGCTCCGCCTGCAAACAAATTAGGCTCCGAAGTGGGCGTTTCCAAATGCCGCTTCATGGCAAAAAGGTCATTTCTTCGCAATTCCCAACAAACAGGCGCCCCACGGTCTCCGTCTTCGAAATCTACCTGTGCCTGTAGGCCGAGCCGTCAGGGATTTTTTTAGCTCAAAAGCTATCAAAGTCTGAGAGCTAATGTGGCAGCAGGTTCTGTATGTACGTACGCATGTATGTATATGTAACGAGATAACTCTTGACAGAAATATCCAATTTGCTCCAAATTTTGTATATCGGTTCATTCCAATAATGTGCTTCCCTGATCAGTTTTGGGGGTTTATTGGTTAAGTATAAAGGGTTTGAACGGGGGGGCTCAAACTCCCCTTAATTTAGATAAATAGGTTTTTTATGCATAATTATCCGATTTGCTTCAAATTTGGTGTATAGGTTTATTCTGATAAGGCGTTTCCCTGATTAGATTTGGAGGTTCATTGATTAAGTATAAAGGGGGGGGGGGGCTAGTCCCCCCCCTTAATTTAGAGAAATGGGTTTTTCATGCAGAATTATCTGATTTGCTTCAAATATGGTATAGAGGTTTATTCTGATAAGGCGCTTCTCAGACTAGATTTGGAGGTTCATTGGTTAAGTATAAAGATTGGAATTAAGGGGGGCTAATCCCTCTTTAACTTAGCTAAATGGGTATTTCATACAGAATTATCAGATGTGCTTGAAATTTGGTATACAGCTTTATTCTGATAAGGCGCTTCCCTGATTAGATTTGGAGGTTCATTGGTTGAGTATAAAGGTTGGAATTAAGAGAGGCTAATCCCTCTTTAATTTAGCTAAATGGGTATTTCATGCAGAATTATCAGATGCGCTTGAAATGTGGTATACAGCTTTATTCTGATACGGCGCTTCCCTGATTAGATTTGGAAGTTCATTGGTTAAGTATAAAGGTTGAAATTAAGGGGGGCTAATCCCTCTTTAATTTAGCTAAATGGGTATTTCATGCAGGATTATCAGATGTGCTTGAAATTTGGTATACAGCTTTATTCTGATAAGGCGCTTCCCTGATTAGATTTGGAGGTTCATTGGTTGAGTATAAAGGTTGGAATTAAGGGGGGCTAATCCCTCTTTAATTTAGCTAAATGGGTATTTCATGCAGAATTATCAGATGTGCTTGAAATTTGGTATACAGCTTTTTTCTGATAAGGCGCTTCCCTAATTAGATTTGGAGGTTCATTGGTTGAGTATAAAGGTTGGAATTAAGGGAGGCTAATCCCTCTTTAATTTAGCTAAAAGGGTATTTCATGCAGAATTATCAGATGTGCTTGAAATGTGGTATACCAGCTTTATTCTGATACGGCGCTTCCCTGATTAGATTTGGAAGTTCATTGGTTAAGTATAAAGGTTGGAATTAAGGGGGGCTAATCCCTCTTTAATTTAGCTAAATGGGTATTTCATGCAGGATTATCAGATGTGCTTGAAATTCGGTATACAGCTTTATTCTGAAAATGCGCTTCCCTGATTAGATTTGGAGGTTCATTGGGTAAGTATAAAGAGGTGGGGGGGGGGGGGGTAATCACCCTCTTAATTTAGATAAATGGGTATTTCATGCAGAATTATCCGATTTGTTTCAAATATGGTATACAGGTTTATTATCGATTTCTTTACTTTTCAAGGGGCATTATTCTTTGAAATAAGAGTATTATATTCAATTAGTGAGAGTAGCCTTTGAACTCAATGCCATCAATTTAACTGGGCATTTTTCTTTTTTATTTTCCTTAACGAAACAACGTCCCCTTTTTAATTAATTGGGCAGATGCTTTATAGTTTTCTGAAATTCCGATGCGTTCTCGAAATAAAAATCCCTGACGGCTCGGCAACTTTTTTGCAGGAGGAGGCGGCAGGGATTTTTTTTTTTTTTCTATAAGGGTTGGTTCTATAAAAACTTGTCAATATAAAAGTTTTAAATAATATTAAGAGGATTTATAATAAATTTAAGCGGATATGATATCTTTTGAATTGACAAAGTTATGAATTTTATTTCTTCTAAAACACCCCTTTTTCTCCCCCCTTGGGGCCATTTTTAATGATATCAAAAATCTGTTACACATAAATTTTCGCCCCTTTTCCTAGAAGTAATAATAACTTTAAACGGATTCGATACGTATCATAATTAAGAAATTATGTTTTTTTTTCTGTTTTCACAAAAAGCCTCACCCCCCTCCCCGGTTCGATTTTGCCCATTAACGAACTTGACCGAGATTTTATGCCCCTTGATTTTATGTATCAGTTTGGAAGAGATTTGTGCAGAATTATTGCAGTTATCGTGTCCATAAAAGAGAGACAAGATAGATAGATAAAGTTTTGAACTGGGGGTGTTTTTGGGTTCTGGGAGTCATGATCGGCGTAGATCTGCAAAATTTTTTCAAAAAATTCCAACTTGGGGGAGAATGTAATAGGTAGTATTTCTTACGAAATCTACCTAAAATGGGGGAGGGGACTTTTGGTGGACCCTGTATGTATTTAAGAATGTTTTATTGGAGTAATACCATATTCATTCCTAAAAGAGATTTTATGCTTTCTACTTTCTTTCAAATTTATTTTTGATTAATGCAAGTATGAACTAGATGTTCTTCTGTCAAAGCTAGTAGGCAGGAGGTGCTGGGTTCAAACCATTATAGCGCTCGTCGGCCTAGTCGTTCGTGCTTTTCTTCAAACATCCATAAACGACATCCTTCAAGCATCCACCGTAAATACGAGTAAGACTCTCCTAGAAAACCCGCCTCCCCGAAGGTAATTGACCCCCCCCCCCTCCCCACACCTTGACCTATATTTCTCAAGCAGATAATCTGTCGCAACAAACACCATCACCGTTATTTTAAAATTAAGTTAATTTTTAATTAACTTACATTTTTAAAAATCTTTTTTTATTAATACCATTTTTAAATCAAATTAACTTTTAATTAATAAATTTGTACTATTTTTTATTTCTATGCAAAATACATACTAATCAGATAATATTATGTATATGTAAATATACATTTGTGTTATGAGCTATAAAAATAAATTCGAAGCAATATTTCGCACCAATATAGAGAGGTATTTATTGAATATAGACCTTTTTTTTTTTTTCCCGAGAGATATATAACAATTATGAATTTTAAAAAAGACGCTTTAATTCAGCTTAAATTTATAAATTGTTTTGTGCAGTTATTTTTTCACCCCCATTCTGCATAAAAACGAGATACAATCTTTCAAAGTTCAAAGAAAAAAAATTCTATCCATATATTTCTATGAAACTGACTGTAGCAGAGGGCTGTTCCTCCCCGAAATTTTCTACCTCCTTGCACCCTTGACTATAATCAAGGGAGTCATGGTATTGGTTTCAATATTAATAAGCTGTTATTGATCAACCCAGCCTACGATGATGCGCGACGCTGTGGTTATAATACATAACGCTAACATTTTCGCAAATCGTTCATAGATGGCAGCACCGGTCAATATTCTTCTCCGAAATTCTGAAAGATTAGGTGGGTAATCCCGACACCACATGGTATATAGAAGCAAGTAAGAAATATTTTGAATAAATTTGACCAGTATTTTAAATAATAATAATTACAATCAACGTGTGTTCGTCAACTATATAAGTAACTGAAGAGTTTCATTATAGGAACGGTAAAAGTAAGTTTTTAACATTACATATTAATTTTATGTTTAATTATTTTTGTAACCGTAATTTACTATTTTCTCTTATGATTGTCTACATCATTTCTCGAAATTCTGCTCCTTTTATGTATCTATTTATTTTATTATTTAAAGAATTATTTTATATTGTATCAAGATGCGGTTATTTTATGTTAGATAGCTCATTTTTCATAATGGAAATACTAGATATCTTAAAATGTACTTCATTAATTGTTAAAATTTAAAATTCTTTATTCTTACAAGGCATATAAAAATTATTTATTTTTATATGCCTTACCATATAAATTTGTAATGTTGTAATAACAGCTTTGGTTATTACAACATTACAAACATTCGAAATGCGGCACATATTTAATTATTTTTATTTTTAAAAACCTATTATTATTTCATTCATTTGAGATAGGCCATAATCTGATGTATTTACTTGAAGAGAAAAAAAAATCATATTTTTATTGTAATTAATAAATATACTATTGTACGACATTTGTTAAAAAAATTAAATGATTCAAAATGATTTTTTATTTAAAATTCAAAACTTTATAATGTACTTAAATATTGTACTGTAATGTACTTAAATACAATTTAAATGATTATTGTTTAATTGATTATTAAAATAAAAATTGTGATATATTTAAAAACACACTTTCCCATTTTTTATATAAGTTCCAAGATTAGGGACAGCTTTGGAATTAGCCTTCTGTCCGCCATCTTGTTTTTTAAATCAAAACATATTTGTTTTGTTCCTCATTTCCAAAATAATTTTCATCCATATTTACTTATTATAAACAAGTTATTTAATTTTATTGACTAATTTATTTATATTTAATAATAAAAGTTAAAATGTTTTGATTTAACTTGATTATGTCAGAAACAAAACAAATGTTTTGATTTATTGCCCAAGAGAAAAAAAAATCATATTTTTATTGTAATTAATAAATATACTATTGTACGACATTTGTTAAAAAATTAAATGATTTTTTAGTTAAAATTCAAAACTTTATAATGTACTTAGATATTGTACTGTAATGTACTTAAATACAATTTAAATGATTATTGTTTAATTGATTATTAAAATAAAAATTGTGATATATTTAAAAACACACTTTCCCATTTTTTATATAAGCTCCAATTAGAGACAGCTTTGGAATTAGCCTTCTGTCCGCCATCTTGTTTTTTAAATCAAAACATATTTGTTTTGTTCCTCATTTCCAAAATAATTTTCATCCATATTTACTTATTATAAACAAGTTATTTAATTTTATTGACTAATTTATTTATATTTAATAATAAAAGTTAAAATGTTTCTATTTAACTTGATTATGTCAGAAACAAAACAAATGTTTTGATTTATCGCCCGCGGTCAGCCATCTCATTTTTTTAAATCAAAACATTTTAACTTATATTGTTAAATATAAATAAATTAGTCAATAAAATTAAATAATGTGTCTATAATAAGTAAATATGGATGAAAATTATTTTGGAAATTAGGAACAAAACAAATATGTTTTGATTTAAAAAACAAGATGGCGGACAGCAGGCTAGTTCTAAAGCTTAGTCCAAGATGGTTTAGGTCAGGAGTCGTCAAGTAATTTTAAGTAGGGTCCGAATATTTTTGAAAATTTTTATCGAGGTCCAGAGAAAAAACACTTAAGTAATATTAGTACTTATTAATTTTAAATTCTTATTTTTACACATACATACATACACTATAGAATAGAAAAATTAGGTATTTGTTATGAAAAATTACTATATACACAAGTATACGTTCCGAAAAATTTTATATACACATTATAAAATAGAAAAAGCAGATAATTGTTGAAAAATTTGTGCGACAAACTTACACTTGCGGTCTTGGGCTAGTTTTTTATAATTTGGTTCACGTGGTGAACAGCTAATTCGAAGAGTGTCTTCAAGGTGTGCGTCCGTTAACCTCGAACGATATTTGTTCTTCAAAAAATTCATTTTGGAGAAAGTTGGGCATCACGTGATGGTGGGCTGGTTATGTTAGCGTCAAGATGTCTATTTCTCATTTTCTGACTCAAGTTTATTAGATGTCTGTTATTCACTCCCTCCCTCCGCCGTGCCTGCGCCCCAACACAGTATTTTGCGTTTCACATAAGAGCATCTATGTATCATTATTAAAAGAAAAATCAAATTAATCGTACTATTTCTTGTAAAATATAATAAACATTGATAAGGCTATCGTTCAAACGTATCTATTTTATGTAAATTTTAATAAACTATTTATTCAAATTGAAAGTTTTTGGCGGTCCACGATTTGACCTTCCGCGGTCCGGATGTGGACCGCGGTCCGCCAGTTGCCGACCGTTGGTTTAGGTACTGCATGAAAAATTTAATTTTATCTATAACATAACGATTAATTTAAGAAATAATAATAATAAAAAAAAATACATCGAGGTGTTGGGTTATTTGCAATCAGGGGTCGATCCAGGAAAAATTTGGGGCCTATTTAGGAGCCCTTCACAAAAATCTATGTAATAAAATGGGCCCCTTCACAAAAATCAAATTGATAAAATGATTCAAAAAATTCTATTTCTTCACAAAATTAATGAATTCTATTTCTATTTCTAACAAAATTAATTCTATTTTTTTCACAAAATTCTATTCCATAAAAACTTACTATTTATTATTTTGTGATGTTTCAAAATGTGTAATTTGTAAACAAACAAGTTCACCAGAGAGAAAAATTACAGCAAAAAAGATTTTAAAAAGTTTTTGTTTATAAATGCTTGGTTTGAATTTGATTAATTGGATTTCTTTTGTTAAAAAGTGTTATTTTTCAAAAAAATAAATTTCACAAAAATAACCTTTACTTTTCACAAAATGAGCCCCAAGAAAAAAAAACCCTGCATCGACCCTTGAAATATAATCCCAAAAGTATAATAAATTATGTAATAATAAATATAAAAATAAAATAAATTGTAATCGGAATTATGATGTTTTTTAGACCTTATTTGAAAAGGGTGTAATCAGTGTGGTGTACAATGCAAATTTCTATTCCATAAAAACTTACTATTTATTATTTTGTGATGTTTCAAAATGTGTAATTTGTAAACAAACAAGTTCACCAGAGAGAAAAAATTCAGCAAAAAGGATTTTAAAAAGTTTTTGTTTATAAATGCTTGGTTCGAATTTGATTAACTGGATTTCTTTTGTTAAAAAGTGTTATTTTTCAAAAAAATAAATTTCACAAAAATAACCTTTACTTTTCACAAAATGGGCCCCAAGAAAAAAAAAACCTGCATCGACCCTTGGCAATCACTCAGAGACAGTCTTGTAACGAGAACGAAAAATCATGCGTCAAACGTAGATTATGAAACACTTTCAAACATACTCAGAATATTTTAACAAAACTAAACAATGCCTAAGTAAACAATTTGGAAAAACGTATGGAACAAATTCGAAAAAACAATTTCAGCAATTACCACTAATAGTCGGGAAAATATCCGGTGCAGCACTGTATACGTTTTAGATATTTGTTGGTACTACATAGTATTCTAAAATTTAGTTCAATTAGGAAACTGGCCCCACCAGTGGCTGAGAGTTTCTGCTCTCAAAGCTGGTAGACGGGAGGCGCTGGGTTCAAACCGCTTTCGCGCTCGTCGGCCTAACCGTTCGGAGTTTTCCGTGGTTTTCTTCGAACCTTGCCGTAAATACGGATTAGGATTCCTTAGAAAGACCCCCGACGGGAGGCATTCCCCCTTGGGCTTATATTCCTTGAGTAGATAATCGGCCGTCATAAATCAATCAATCAATTCGGAAACTCATAGCACAGATGAAAATTCTCGATAGCTTTTTTACAGCCTTGTATATAATCTACAGAATTTATACTCAGCAAGTAATACGCTAAAAAGTTGTTTCATTTTAAAAAGTGTATACCACATCGGAAACCGCACTTCCCGCAATTATTGCTCATAGACGAATACTCTAACCAGCAGTGTTGAATTCAGACACTTTTTTTCTCCGGGAGGGATTTCTGTGATTCCGGGGGAGGGGGGGGTGGCATTTCAATGCCCCGGTGGGGGAACGAATGAGCCAAAAGAAACACTGATTTTATACACCTTCATCGTCTAAAGAAGTAATTTCTGTTTTTTTTTCCCACTTCCTATTTATTTATTGCAGTTTATACTTGCTTGTTAACAGTATTTATTGGATTTGTATAAAGTATAAGCATAAATATCTAGTAATAAAAAAAATTCAAGTTGTATTCATGATTTAATAAAAATGTGTAAAACTTTTAATCAAATCGTGGATACAGTCATGATCACATATGGCAGCATTACATTGCAATAATTAATAATATGTACAGGAATACTCTATTATGGAAAGTTAAAGGAATGTAGCATTGCAATTAAACTAGCATTTCATTATAAAATAAGGATTATTTTTATTAAGTGTTGCTTCGAGATCCGAAAGCGATTGCCAGTTTAACGTATGTTGCCTTCCAGTCACCAGCCTCAATTTTTTGGTCGCCAATGACGACTTGGCGACTAGAAATTTCGTGCCCTGCATTAGCGTAACAACGGGACTACCAGTTTACCCAGGTTCTGTATTCAGTAGTTACAGAACATACCGTAATTTCGCGCGTATACTCCGCACCTCAGACAATTCGATTTCCTACCAGAATTTATTTTAAATAAAATGTGACTTACTTCTGCTTAGCACTTATTTGACTTCTTATTTTCAATAAAATTTCCGGTTTGAAAAAGACTTAACTAAGCCACGGCGCATAAGCGCGAAATTACGGTATCGGTGTGCAGAAAATAGAGGGAAACCATTTTTTTTTTTTTTTTTTTTTTTTTTTTAAATAAAAACTCCCAATAGATTTTTTACGCTCAACATTTTTTTTTCCAGTTTGTCCAATGACATCACCAAAAAGCAATTGTGTGTGTGTGGGGAGGGGAGGGGGGGTCTTGTGATCGCGTACCTGTAAAAAACACAGAGACACACTATAAGTGCAAATTCACGGTCGCCAGTAGCCACGTGGCGACTAAATCTTTTGCTGTGGCCAGAAACTTTCGATGTTTAAGTCGCCATGTGGTTTAAAAGTGATCAATTTCTTGTATTCCCAGTCCCCCTTCGTGAAATTTTGATATATTTTTTTTTACATTAAGACCAAAACACATAACAAAATTATTTTTCTTATAGAAAAACAAATGTTTGAAGTGTGTTTTGATTTTTATAGGACAAAATAATCTCACACATTCAGATTTTCTTTTATATGTACTTTTGTATGGCAAAATCAAAATACGAAATATTGTTTTTCTGATATTCCCCACTATCATGATTACTTAGCTTATACATATATTTTTTAAACCGTATCTTGCCCAATTTTATCTTCCGCCTGTACATGATTTAGGATTTATATTACACTTAATTAATATTCAAAATTTTTTGTACATGTGTGTATATTAAATAAATTACTTTACACTTTGAAATCCCGAGTTTTTTGTTGAGTTTTTTACCCCATATAAAAACTATTGTTACATATAAAATACATATAGAACTGTTACATATAACACTATTGTTACATATAAAAACTATTGTTTTTATACGTTTGTTTCACAACTATGGTCACTGTAGTTTTTGTGTTTATGAGCCACTGGCTCCTTTCAAATTTTTGTAATCTGTACCTATAAGACACACCCCTGTATATTGTATAAATACCTATGTATATAACGTTGTGCGAAATGTTAATTTAGTAATATATTTAAATAATTACAGAATGCTGAAAAATTACAAACTTGAATTTAATTCATTCAAGACACTTAATTTTAGAATGCGCTGTAATTAGCTTGCTTTTTCAAATGCACCAGGATTCGAAATAAATTAAAGAAAACTTGCTAAAAAGGTGCATTTAATGTCACAAATATATAAAAAGATGTCACAAAATATAAAAGATGTTTTTACATAATAAAAATAGTTTTTAAAAACTTAACAACTTCCGCAATATCGCGCCGAGCGCTTTCGATCAGACCAGGCCTTGATCGTCATCAGGGCAGCTTTGATTGCGTACTCAACAAGAGTACGCAGTCAAAGCTGCCCTGATGACGATCAAGGTCTGATCGAAAGCGCTCGGCGCGAAATTTCAACGAACTTCGCGAACATTTCAATTAGGCCGAGTACAGCCGATTGCTTTATTAACCGCTTCCGGGACAATGCTTCATGAGCGATGAAAAACAAGAGATTGAGCTTTTGTGATTTTCAAAATCTAAACTCTCACTGTGCTCGTGATCCGTGAATTTAGCTTTGATATCTCATGCGTTCAAATTATGGACAATAAATAAATACTAGAGAGTTATTTACTTTGCTGACCATGCACGTCATAAATGAGAAGACGAGGCGATCTAAAATAAAAATCCTACAGATATTTGCATTTAGCGTTCGAAATTAGATGTTTAACTTCGTAGAAAAAAAAATGTAGCGTGGTTTTATTTAGTATAACATCAGGGGTCGATGCAGGTTTTTTTTCTTGGGGCCCATTTTGTGAAGAGTACAAATTATTTCGTGAAATTTATTATATTTTTGTGAAAAATAACATTTTGTTATGAAAGATGAAATCAGGCTACTGAAATTCAAACCAGGCATTTAATAACTTCTTTAAGTGCTTCTGGTGAATTTGTTTTACTGTAAATGACGCATTTTAAAATCTAACAAAACAAAACAAAACAAAATTAATGGAGAGTATGTTTTTATGGAATGGAATTTTGTGAAGGGATCTGTTGTTTTATTAAGAAAGAGGAATTTTGTGAAGGGTCCTAAATAGACCCCAAAATTTTCCTGGATCGACCCCTGTACATAGTGAGTCTTTTAGCACGTTTAAAAAATATATAAAATGACATAAAAAATTTGGGTTTTTCTAACATTCCATTTTATTTATTTTCAGGAATTGTTTAACCTCATTTCTAATTCTTGACGATTTTTAAAATTCTATCACCAATGGCCGAATTGGTCCGTGAATCGTCAACAGAGGATTTGACGCATGAAAGTTGCGGCAGCATTACGAAAAGTCACCTGGAAACAAAATTCGTATGGAAAATCGCCGATTTCATCTCGATTGCCGAAGACAAATCTCGTAACCTCCTCTACAGTCCAACGTTCCAATTTGCAGGCTTACCATGGTATTTCTGCTTATCGAAAGAAGGCCATAGTGACCCTGCATCCATGGAGGTTGTCCTCGTTTCTGAAGAGCGAGAGGACGTAGCAGTAGAATATAATTTTGCCTTGGAAAATCGAAATGGCATCGCGGAGAAATCATTGACAGGAGTTCAGAATGTGTCAAATGATGAAGAAACCAGTTTTCCATTATGTTTTACGCTACTAGACATATACCGTCGGAAGTATAGGCTAGCACCTTCAGGTGTTGTTACCATCACATGCACAATGAAGCGTGTAGCCACTCAACCAGATGATTTGGACGAGCCAAAACACAAGAAACTCAAAAGTAAGTTATAACTGAATTTTTAAAAAGGTCTTTAAATTCATATACAGTAATACCTCGGTTTTCGTTGACTTCGGTTATTGGTTTTCGTCGATTTTTTTCCGCGAAAAAGTTGTTTCGGATTTTGTTTATTTACAGTGTATTTTTGTGCTTTTTATGCTCCATCATGGGAACAAAGAAAGTTTCTTGTAAGCAACTTATTTAATGATTCCTTTGCATGGTTAGAGTTAGTAACATAAAGAAGCCATGGTATATCTTTCATTAAATAATCACTTTAAACAGATAAATTATTAATTATCAATAATATTTGTTTAGCTATTTTTAAAAGCATATGTTATAACAAAACTGCATTAATTGCTTCTCAACTATTTACAAGATCAAAAGAACCCCCCCCCCCTCCTCCTCCTACCCGCGAAAAAATTGCCAATCAATTAATAATCTTTGCTAAAGCCTCTCTATTGCAACATTCTCAAAGTAAGGCACATATATCATCAATGATTATTTTTGCTTATTTTAAAAGTATATGTGAGAATAAAACTACATCAATTGCTTTTCAATCAAAGACATTTTTGTTTCCTCCCGAAAGAAATCCCTCCCACCAGGGAAGTTTTCAAGTGGCGCCCTTGTTAATGACTAGGCAGAAAATGATATTGACCACCTTATTCCTTTGCTTAAAATGAAATAAATTTGTAGAGGAAAAAATAAAACAGGTTTTTTATCATCCTTGTTTATTATAATGACATGATTGCTATTCTACATTGTCAAAGTGAGACACATTTATCATCATTAAATACTTTTGCTTATTTTAAAAGTATATGTGAGATTAAATTTTTTTCATTTGTTTCTCAGCTGTGCACAAGATCAAAAGATTTTTTTGTCCCCTCCGAAAGAAATCCCTCGTAGTGAAGTTTTTAAATGGCGCTCTTGTAAAGCAAAACAAAAAAAAAGTTCTAATAAGGAAAAAAAGAACCCTATTCCTTTGCTTAAAATTAAGTAAATTTATACAGGAAAAAATAAAACAGGATTTTTATCATCCTTGTTTATTATCTATGAATGACATGATCGCTATTAAACATTGTCAAAGTTAAACATTTATCACCAATGAGTACTTTGGCTTATTTTAAAAGTATATGTGAGAATAAAAAAATTTCAATTGCTTCTCAGCTGTGCACAAGATGAAATGAAATTTTTGTAGCCTCTGAAAAAAAAAATCCCACTACAGGGAAGTTTTAAAATGCCTCCCTTGTTAATGACGAAATAGAAAAGTAGATTGATGACCCTATCATTTTGCTTCATATAAAAGTAAATAAACTTATACAGGCTGACAAAAAAAAATCATCCTTCTTTATTATTTATAAATGACATTTTTCTATTATTCAATTTACTAAAGAATTTTATTTTACTTTTCAGGATTTGATACATTATCGGAGAATTTTAAACATCTTTTCGGGATTAAAGAGAGCTGTGATACAACTCTGCTGGTGAGAGACAGGGAGTACAAAGCTCACAGAGCTGTCTTGATAGCCAGATCGTCAGTCTTCGCTGCCATGTTTCTGGACGAAACTTCAGAAAAGCAGACTGGCATCGTCAACATCCTCGATTGCGATCCTGATTCCTTCGGAAAGTTTCTGAAATATTTATACTGCGGTTCATTCAAAGGACTATCACCTCACAGCGCTCTGCGCTTGTACGAGACATCGAACAAATACGATGTCCAGGAACTCAAGGCATTTTGCAAGGAGTATCTTTTGGAGAATCTGACGAAGGACAATTTATGTGATGTTGTGATCGTAGCTGATATGTACAAGGATGGCGAATTGTTATCTGAAGCTCAAGATTTATTCAATGAAAAGTTAAATGAAATTTTGGAAACTTCGGAATGGGATTCTTTAGTGCAAAACAACTACCGCTTAGCGAAAAAACTTTTGAAAGAAATGTCGTCGAAAGTGAAATTTGTGCGCTGAGTTTCGAGCTCAGAATTGTTTTTCCAATGAACCGATAACAACTTATAACATTTTCAGCTGTGAGGTTTTTAATGTTGTTTTTACAAAGACTAAACCTATTTTTAATGTGGCCTATCTTGTGTAAAAATGAGTTTTAATAAAGAAAACAAAAACTGGAAACTTTGTTATCTTAAATGGCTAAATTATTCTTTACATTTAACAGAATGTCAAGAGTCTTTTGTTCTAAAAAAAAAAAAATGTGTTCCACAGCGAAATATTTTGACACGATTACGAATCACTGTTTTTAAACGTAAAAACATGACACTTGCAGACATGATTATTGACGTGATTTGGAATGGGATGGTTTTTTTTTTTCATTTTTTCGATAAATAAATTGCATCATGGGTTATAAGGTATTGTTTCTGATGACGACCGTTATCGGGCTGTCGCATACGGAAATTCGATTAAAAATGGCAAATTGGACAGCAATTTGTGAAAAATTATCTGTCTTCATCAAAGAAAAAAAAAAAAGAAAACCTACTTGAGTTTATAGTTTCTGAATAAGAGTACCTACTAATCTCATGCGTTTACAAACAACAAATAGAAAGTCAAGAATTCAGGAATGTATCAAACTTACCAGTTTGGATTTGAGTACAACCCCCCTCCCCCCCCCACCCCTCCCTTTTTTTTAAATGATCTTGAATGGACTTCCCACTTATACGAAACATCGCGTAATTTTCTTTAATATAACTATCTATCTATCTATATTATAAAGGACAAACGTGTCCGTGCGTAACGCTGACGTCATTTTGCGAATGGCAACACTCAATGACGAAACTTCGGTTTTGAGATTTTTGTTGCTGCAATTTTTTTAATTTGTAAACATCGCACATTTTCAATTTTTATACCGTTATCTTAGGGAAAAAAATTTACTTTCAAATGCAATTTGTTTGAAAACTATCTAAATTGACTGATTTATTAAGGCTTTTAAAATAATTTTCTAGTATGATTTCTTTTCCATTGCGTTGAATGTTGCTATTATAAATTTTTAAACAGTAACAGATAGTAAAAATAATAAATTTTGAGGGAAAAAAAAGGTCACAAGAATAGGTTGCCTTTATATGAGAGTAGCGATGTAACCGGATACAAAATTTGATGCGTTCATACGATTTTGGACAAAGGGTGCTTTGTAATAATTTAAGAATTTAAAAGAAGAATTATTTAATTAGACCATGAACAAACATCGGATATTTTAACAGATAATATAAACAGAAGATATTTTTTTAGATATTGCATTTAAGAAGAAAATATAAAAAAATTATATCACAAATTTAATAAGATGCATATAAAAAAGTTAATATGAGTAGTAAGAAACAACGTTTTAATTCACATTTCACCAATATTACAAAAAATGTTAACGATCATTGCGAAGTTTTAAAAACGAATATACATGAAATGCGTTATTATCGCTATCACTATATCGCATGCATAAGATGACGAATAATGAAAATAAAACAAAGAAAACATCACTGGATCTCGCTATATTGGGAATACAAAAAAAAAAAAAAATGCATGAAATTCGTTAATGTCGCAATCACTATATCGCATATATATAAATGCTTAGTAAAAAAAGAAATAAGCTGGATGAATAACTATACCGCATGTATGAGCGCTTCACGCACAAGAAAAGTAAGCAACAACAACAAAAAAAGAATCACCAACTAAGACAAACAAAAATATGAAAAATCTATTAGAATTAAAAAAAAAATGGTTTTAGCCTATGTTCTGTAACCCGGGAAGCCCGGGTACGATTCTCTAGTTTTTATAATAACACAAATTTTTATGGAACTTTAATTATGAACTCATTTATGCGAAACATCGCGTAATTTTTTTTAGTATAACTATTTTCATACGACCACAATTTTTTTTCAAATATCTTGAATGTACTTTTGACTTATACGAAACATCGCGTAATTATTATAACTATTTTCATAAGACCACTTTTTTTTTAAAGGAACTTTAATGTATCTCTCACTTATGCGAACATCGTGTAATTTTCTTTAGTATAACTATTTTTATAAGACCACAATTTTTTTAAGTATCTTGAATGTACTTCTCACTTATACGAAACATCGCGTAATTATTTTTAGCATAACTATTTTCGCATAATAATATTCGACTTTTTTAATCGGAAAGGTACCATTATTTCCGAATAGTAAATTTCGCCTTATGTGATCGCAGTAATTCTGCGATTAAAAATACCAAATTTTACTATTCGGAAACAGCGGTACTAAAAGAATTATTACCACGAGTCGTTTAAGAAAAAGGTCATTGTACTTAATTTTATTCAGGATTTTGAACGGAAATAAGTTATTTCTGATGGAACGAAATACGGAACTTGTCTAAATTGTTTTATCAGCTCTAGAACTGAACATAAATTATTTTTCTAATTCGGAATTGAACACGTATAAACGTTTTTATTTTAGAAAATCCAGTTTATAAAATTGAACTATTTAAAACACAAGTCATTGGCATCAATTATTTCTGGTTTATAATTTTTTTAAATAATGCTTTACTGCTTGAGAAGGACTGCTCAGACTAGGAACCAGGACTGTAGAGCATATATGTCCCTCCCGGTCCCCTTTATTAAAAAAGAAAAAAATTGCAAAATTCTGCCGGTAAACGCGACAGAAGGCGGGGTAATAAACAATAGATATAAATATAAAGGAAACAATATTTATGAAAAAATAAAAATACGAAATAATATCACTGCCCAAGAATACAAAGCTCCGAACCAACAAGGGGGAAACAGAGTCCCTGGTTCAGTGATGAATTAATAAAGAAAGGTCACATCGAAAGTTAAAGATGTTTTTAAGCTTTGAGAGCAAAACCGGGCGCAATAAAATATTAGCCAGCCAACCGTCTGGAAGAACAGGAGGATGGCGAATATGCCAGCGAGCTGTTAAAGGACAGTTATAGAAGTAATGAGTGGCAAGAGCGATATCAACGCATTCACAAAGAGGAGAAAGGGCTCTTTTGAACTTAAATAGATAGGCCCCAAAGGGACTATGACCAGTAACTTCACAGCTGCATCTAGGTTCACGGAACCCTTGCGAGGGGGCCAGGTGGACCCGGATTACGCGGACACCACACATGCACACTCAACGATTCAACCGCACGTAGCACGCGGTCAACCTATACAATGAGAATCTCATTCATCATTCCACCCCAATTTTCTGGGAGAAGAAATACTTTCACTTTCATTTGCGTTTCAAAAAGTCTGCTAAAGATGGTCCCCTTTTAAAATAAATCCCTTCGGGAAGAAGGGCAATAGGATGACAGTTTAGACAAATGACTGTGCTCTGCTACAGTTGACTTTCGAGACTACAAACACCTTCCCAATTGCAACAAAAAAAACATTTTTGCGGATAGAGTTGTGCAATACATATAACTATGATTTTTCACTATTTGTAAGCTATTTATTTACATATTAATAAAGAAAAACATGAAAAGATAATTGAACAATCACAATTTTCAAAAACTTAGTTTCTGAAGAATTCTCAATGAAATCAAATTAAATGTTCTTATTAAATTGAAATAAATGAAAATATCTTATCCATGAAATATAATGAAGAATTAATGGTCAAAATACATGTTAAAAAAAACTAGGGGATTCAACACGGTCTTCCCGTGTTACTGAATATAGGTGAACACCATTCTTTTAATTGAAAATGTAACAGATTTTTTTTACATTTAATATATATTTTTTTTAGATTTTTCACTAATAATATCAATATTGGCCTCGTGCCTAGAGTTAACAGCAGAAGAAATCGCTTAGACAGCAACATTTTGATTCCGATAATTTCAATGGTTTAAGTGCGTAGTTCGATTGCATCTCCTTTATTTATATATTTATTTATTTTATTTAGTGATGAAGTTTCAATATTCGTTATGGAATATAAGCCGGAAGCAAATGCTGAACTGTTTATATTAATAAAAGTGAAGTATTAATCTTTCACAATCGTCTTTAATTATTTTAACACTCAGGAAAAATCATGCGTCAAGGAATAGATTATGTAACACTTTCCAACACTCCTAAAATAACTTTTTGCAAATTTTTACGGTAATGTGTAAGGTGATATCTAACTAAACAATTTTGAAAAATAATAACATAGTTAAATATCCAATTTCAGGAATTACCAACACTATTCGGAAAAATAACCGAGCTCTTTTGTGCAGCACTGTATAGGATCTATAGATTTGTATATATACTAAATAGAATGCTAAATTTGAGTTCAGTTAGGAAACGCGTAGCACAGTTTAAAATTCCCCTTCTGCAATTTCCGACATTAAACGGAAATGTACTCGAAAATTTTTGTGCTGCCCTGTATACAATCTATACACACCAAGTAATAGACAAAAAAAAAGAGTTAAATTTAAAAACGGGTTCAGCAACTGAAAAAACATTCCCAGGAATTATTATTAATAAGCAGTACTTTAACCGAATTCTTTTGTGTGTCCCTGTAAATGAGCGATGAAAGCAAAAAACACAGTATTCTATAGTATTCCTCTTGTAATCCACGTTAGTGATATATATCAATTTTAACAGGTTTGAAACAGTGAAACATTATTAAAATAAACTGCAAACGATAACGATATAATAAACTGCTTTTCTTCATAGACCGTGATGTAACGTAATTATTTTGAGTGTCTCTGTAAAAAAAAAAAAAAAAAAAAAAAAAAAAAAAAAAAAAACTATAAGTGCTACACACTTAATTTTCAATGTGGACCATGCCACAGTAAGCCCCAATAACACATATCAATTGCATGAAGATCCGAGTATATTTACGCGAGTTAGAGCACGGATAGACAGACGACAGACAGACAGACAGATAAACCGAATTCATAAACACTTTTCAACTATGTTGGAAAGTGTTAAAAACCATAAAAAATGAGTAAATGGCAATACAGTTTTCAAACAAATAGCATTTGAAAGTAGATTTTTTTCAATTGAAAATGTGCGATGTTTAGAAATTAAAAAAATTGCAGTAGCAAAAGTCGCAAAACCGAAATTTTCATTGTCAAATGTTGCCATTCGCAAAATGACGTCAGCGTTACGCACGGACACGTTTGTCCTTTATAATATAGATTGTATTAGTAAAAAATCCACAGAATTTAGTTATTACGCTTTTCTCTCTTTAATTAAATAAATTTATTGGCATCGAATTATATAGTTATTTTATCTAATTTGCCACTATATTACATTATGTCATGTATTGTAAAAAAGGGTTTACAACTTTAATAACCAGCTTTAAACAATGGATTTTTTTCTGCATTTCAGTTTCTGCATTTAATATTGCATTTGATATTGAATTTAAATATGAACTGAACAATTTAAATATGAACCTCTCAGGGTTAATATTTGAACATTTTCATAATATACCCTACCATAACATAACCTAATACAATAACATAAGGATAAAGCATAAATGCATGAATGAAATGCATGAACAGCACAATTTTCATTATATCTGTCACTCTTACATACTGATTTCCAACAGGTCAAAAGTAATTAAATTTTGATTCATCTAAAAATATTCTTTGAGACCAATAGTTTATCATGCAATTTTTAAAGTTTCTTGAAAAATTCATGTTTTTTTTTTTTTTTTTTTTTTTTTAATGCGGCTTTTTTTCTACTCCTGGGTTGCATTTTATTGTTGCATTTAACTGATGAGTAAATTAAAAAAAAAAAAAAAAAAAAAAAAAAAGATTACTACTAAATGAAAGAAAATATCTTGATTAAAAAGAATTATTTCAGTGAAAGATAAAACAACAAGATATGTTTAAATGAGATTAATTTTTCAGTACATTAAAAATATCTTACGTACAAATTAAATGTACATGAAGCATTTTCAATATTATCAGTATATTGGCATTTAAAAAGTAACAAGTGATTATTGTTTATTTAAAGTCATAATTATAACAAAAATAAGAAAATCAATCTTAAGTTATCAATTATATTATAGCACAATTGAAGTTTATGATTTACGTTTGTTATCCTTTTGGTCCGTGTTTTTTTTTTTTTTTTTTTTTTTTTTTTTTTTTTTTAACATATTTAATTTATTTGTATGGTTGTAAAAATTCGGAAACGTATTGTAGTGGAAGGCTGCAATTGATTATTGAAAATATCATTTTTAGGGTTTCGTTCATCTCGCGAAACCCTATTACTCCCGCTTCGTTGTCTGTCCGTCACAGAGCCGGTTCTCAGAAACTATGTAACTTACAGTCATGAAATTTTGTGTACTTATAGCTAAATACGTATTATGAAGCTCAAAATCGTATTATTTTTAATATGTAGAGATAAAAAACCAAAAATCTAACAGCCCTTTTCTATTAAATTTAAACATTTTACGTTGTAGCAGTTGCCAACAATTAAAAATCCACAATCAAATTATTTCTACAATAATTAATTTTCTTTTGAAAGATTTCCACGTGTAAAATGAAAATGAAATAAAAAGTTTCACCAGTTGAAAAAAAAGATTAATATGACATCATATTGGTAATAAAAATGAAATTTTCAAACATTTCTCAATAATACAAGGAGTATGAGTATGTGTATGTACAGAAAGTAACTTAATAGGACGTTATTAGAGAATTTAAAAGAAATTAATCTGACGTCTAACATTTTGAAAGTCCCTATACAACATATTTAATTTTGAAATTGATTTTTTTTAATATCGCATTTAGTCCACATGACAGATATTATTATGACAGAGTATAATAGCGGGCTTCGCCCGCTATCGGACTGGTTCAGATTTTCGAAAAAACGAGAAAAATAGAGTAAATTATTACTTTATAAAAAAAATGATTTTTTTTTTTTTTTTTTTTTTTTTTTTTTTTTTTTGAAAATGAAATTTATTTGGATTTATTAAAGGAAGGATAAAATGTTTTGAAAGGAATATTAAACGAAACCCCTATCTTCGATCACACTTACCCACTTATTGATTATTTTGCAAGACTAAAAAAGGGAAATAAAAAACTTGCATTTATATCTGAGAAAGGACGTTAAACTTTTCAATACAGAAATATATAATTATTATTGTATTCCATTATTACGAAGTCTTGTTACAGAAATATATTTGATAAAATTTATCAAAAAAATAAAAAATAAATAAACAAATTTCCATAAAAACATAACGGCACATAACACTACAGGTGCACTATCGGTAACACTATCGGTATTTAAAACGCAGAAAGATATTTCGTTTTTTATTATATTACATTCTTGTGAGGTATTGTAATTCATAGGTACTTCATTTTCTTTCCATTGACAATCCACCACACCCCTCGCGCATACACCGTGCGGTGTAAAAAACTGGATGTAATTATCTTAGGGGACCATACTTAAATGAAAAAGAAAAAGTTTAGATCTCTTTCTCTGAGGATCAGACGCACCAAAAGTGAACCATTGTTACACATCCCTTGACAGCCAGCCACTCCCCACATGACCCAGACCGTGCTGGGTGACATTACCCCCACTCAACGGCCTAGGGGAGGGGAGCACCGCCACTTGCGCATTATTCCCCTGCACTCAACACTTTGACGAAAGTTGTTACAACAGCAGAGCTAATGTACTGAAGGAAATTGCCGCATAACACTTGGGGACGTGCAAGGGTCTCCAGGAAGCTTCGGGGCTAAACCCAAAAGGGTACCGGGCCTTAGTCCAGGTTTCCTCGGCACGCACTTGTTTCACCAACGATTTCAAACGTGAAAAATCTACAAAGATAATCACTATAGCCCGTCAACTATGGATCCAAAAATGATAAAATTTATTAATTAAGACATAGGAATAAATTGTGCAGAAAGCGTTAGAACCCGAAGAATGAACCCAAACAGGTAAAATTTTCTGCCTCTAATTTCAAGAATAGCGTTATAGTATTGTCATTAATATTAAAATAGAATGAAATTAATTAAACTTGGATGATTAACCTTCTATATTATGACTGTTCTCAAATCCAAACTAGCTACTTTATGACATTTTTAAAATGCATTTTTATTCGGAAACGCAAGAAATTGGAAGGTGTTCTTATTCAGAAACTTTGTTATAGAAAGACGTTTTCCATTTTTTAGTGAAACAGAAGATCTTTCAGAGAATACTGTCAAAGTCGGCGTTTTGAACCGAATTTCCAAAGCCGCAGCACGAGAAATGGGGAAAACTTATCGTCACGTAATCGCTTATAACTCGATAAGTGATTTATGTATCAAAACTCATTTGGATTCCAAATCTCTTCAATAATCAGGCCTGCCAATTTTATGACTTTGCGTTTAAAAATTAGTCAGAAAGTGTCGCGTTGTTGAGCAGGTCATTTGAGTACCACCTTAAAACAAAATTTTGTGAAATTATCAAAAATCTAACACGAAAAATAAATAAGAATTTGATTTATTGATATGAGGATCTTTTGTGTTAGTTTAAATGCCCATTTTTTGACAATTTCTTGAAATCAGCGCTTCGAATAGGAACTGAACTGAAATATTTTATTTTAAATAAACCAGAACAAAAAATAGTCGGATTCGAAGCGCTGATTCTGTCAATAGTGTTTAGAAACAACTTTTTTCCAGACAGAATGTCTAAAAAATAAAAATCTTAGGATTAATTACCATTCATCAGATTAAAAACGGAGCAATTTTTCACATTTACACACGATGCAAAATCAGGTGGGGAACTCCAGTTGTCTACAATGGAAAATTCCTTCATCATGATATTCGCATTAGACAGTATCGCTTTCTAACATGGAAAATTGTAACTAACACATATCGTGCATACGTATTGTTTTTTTTTTTTTTTTTTTAATTTCTAAAGTAAGACCCTTAAACCAGTTAATATTTTTATAAATGATGGAATTTATCTATATTAACTTTTTCCCTTAATTTCTTAAAGGAAAGTGGCAAAAAATGCAGTAAGATGTTTATAAACGCGTGGAATTTTATTTTATTGTTGTGTCAAAAAGAAAAGAAAAATTATTCAAATAATGACTTTTTTTTTTACAATAATGAACTTTCATGATAATGGTGTATTAAACGATAAAAAATATCATACATTTATAATTTAAAAGCATTAATCTGTAATAACAATTATCAATCTGTAATTTATAATTATTAGTCAATTAAAATTGAAATGAGCCTTTGAAAAATTCTATACTTTTCCATGCACTTGTTCGTTTCAGCCTTCGTTGAATTCTCTTAAAAGATTCGTTTTAAATCTCATGTACTTGTTTTAACTCCTTGTTTATTTTTTTAAACAGATATTTTCGATACTTTATTAAAACAGGACATGAAATTTTTGGTCTCCAGGTTACCAGAAATTTGTGGTTGACTAGAAGACAACATACGTAAAATACGAGAACGCTTCGGCTAAGCCCGTTCTACTAATAGCCATAAAACGTGGAGATCGATCCAGTCAGAGCCTCATTAACCTCTGAATCTAGGGGAAGCACGGTATCATTTTGTGCCCCCTTTCATTTGAAAAAGTTTTCTTAATTCTTCATTTATTCCATTGATATTAATATTATTCCCGGGAGTAAGCTTAGCCGAGGTACCATATATATTTCATCAAACAGCTTTTTATATTCCCTGTGTACTAAATATACTTCAGATATATTTAGTACATATGCTCAATTTCCCGGGTGGTTTCTAACAGGCACATCAGGATGCTATATGATTAATTAACATCCTATTGATGACATTCATATTTCCCTTTTAAATATGTTTCGTGAAGTAGTGTGTGGATTGGATTAAACAAACTTTCTCCCCCCCCCCCACAAAAAAATACTATATATATATATTGGGTTGTTTAGAAAGATCCTTCCGTTTGGGAAAACCAATTCGTATCGGAAAATTCGACCCGTCAATTATTAGACATTAGATATCGGAATAAATGTTTAATAATTAAATGATAGAATTTTCCTGTACGAATTGATTTTCCCAACAGAAGGAACTTGCCGAACAACCCAATAAATGTAAACTAGTCGGATGTGCCAATCCCAAAACTTTCTTCTATCTCACACAGGTTTCGCATACACTAAAACAAATCTGCACCAATTTATATCAAGGTCTAACTGAATCTAAAGTTTTGCAAATTCCGTGCATTAGTTCTTGAGATATGACTATTGCTAAAATCGTGTAAATCCTGCAAAATGTATCATAGCAGCGCAAGTACGAAAAAAGCGAATTTCGTTCAAGAATCGCAGAAAAATGCGAATTTCGTCAAAAGGCCGTGATAAAAACCTGAATTTCATCAAAGAGTCGTGGGAAAAAAAACACAGCAGTCTCTTTAAAAAACATCACACATACAAACATCTATGTTTATAGGTATAGTTTTTAAACTGAAATAATATACTGAACTAACTTTTAAAAAATCTGGCTAAAAGGCCCTTCCAAAACCAAAAATTTCAGTACGTGCATTTGCTGATTTGATGAAAATGTTTTAAAATGATCAATTTAACAATAATAAGTGTTGCACACACAGAGCAATATACATAGAGCTAAAATTTAAAGACTGTGTGGTAGATTTTTAAACTAGATCCCGTTTGAAAAAGAGAATATCTTATTTTAAAGGGCAAGGAAACTATCATTTAGCCATTGTCTACAAAATGTTGGCCTACCCTACATGTAAAGTGAACATACGAGACATATGGATACATAACACCCATTATTATATGCATACCAGTATTATACGTCCTGCATTACGCTATATATAAAATTTTCTTAGAATGCTAAATAAACATTTACCACAAACATACGACATGTTGGTGCTTTTGAAGATTTCCTGATCTTAGACTTCACTTTTAAGTTCCCCAATTTTTTTTTCTCAATTTCCTTTCAACAAAAACACCCATACAATATATTTTTGTAGAATTCATACAAGTGTATATGAGCTGTGTATCTCTTCTTTTGTTTCCTTAAAATCCAAAAATTATTATTAAATGAATTCGAACCAAAATATATCAGATACTCAGTGGATTAGGGAAGATTTGAGGGGAGTAATTGAATATTAAAGTTTCTTGCTAGAACACTAAAAAATTTAAAAAATAAATACATTTTTTTTGCTAATAAGAATATGTGATGTGTAAATAGCAGCATAAAGAAAAGCACAAATAATCAGAATAAAAGATATATCCAACTTCATAAAAGGATTTCGATTTTTCAGAGTAAAACGAAAATAGATAAACAGCAAGAAGCTCATTTTATAAACATATACATACAAAATATTTTTATACACATGTATAAAATAACGACTTTGCTTATTATTTGTGCATTGCACAAGTAATAATAATGAGTTTAAACCGTTCCCAATGAAAAATACTGGTTGCAAAGTTAGGACGAAATAGAAAGATAAATGAGGGGAGCGTTACCGAACTCCAAAGATGTTTTTGCTGTCACACAAAAAGTCACTATGTATCTTACAAATACGAGGAAGTAATCAAGGGCTAAAAACGAAAGTTAATGAATATCATTCACAGTTCATGCGCGCATATATAGTGCCTGACTTCCGACTTAGCCAAAATTCTGAAGAGATTAGCTAAGGAGTCAATGCTCCTTGAAAATAGATTTTGTGGTCTCAAGAAAATCAGGTAGCAGGACTGAGGAGGATATTGAATTAATAAGAAAGAGAAATTTGTTGCATGCCAGAAAATAAAACAAATTTATCTCAAAAACAAAGAAACAATATCAACCCTTTTTTCATTTCACTGCGATCTCTTTGGAGGGGAGCTGTAACCTCATGGCCACCGTCTCCATCGCCTCCTTTGGGTATTGTATGCTGAGGCATCACTGTGCACTAATATATGGGACTAACTAGAATGACTGTATAACAGAAAAAAAAAATTACAAATTTATCTAAAAAAGTCAGGAGTTTGTTTCATTTCATTTTTGATTATTTCGGGAGGGGGAGCTGTAACCCAATCAGCTCCTTCCCCTTCTTTGGAATCAATTTGGACTAATATGGGACTAACGAGATTGGATAATCGGCTGTATGACAGCAAACTAAATTACAAATTTATCTCAAGCAGAAAAAAAACAGCACTTTTTAATTTCAGTTTCGACTATTTCGGGAGACAACTGTAACCTCTTTAGCCCCATTCCAGCTGTTTGATCATAACTGTGGTAACACTGTGCAGTAATATGGGACTAAAGAGAAGAGTGTGGCTAGACCGTTGAATGATAGGGGAGGGGGGGGATTACAAATTTCTCTCAAAGAGAAAAGTTAACAAATCAACACTTTTTTCATGTCATTTTCGACAATTTTGGAAGGGAGGGGGCTGTAACCCCACCAGTGTCCTTCCCCTTCTTTGAGTATGCTGTAGTGGCAATGTGGACTAATATGGGACTAACGAGAATGACTAATTCTCTGTACAACAGAAAACTAAATTACAAATTTATCTAAAAAAAAAAGAAACAGCATTTTTTAAATTTCATTTTCGATTATTCTGGGAAGAGAGCTGTAGCCCCATTGCCCCCTTCAACCTCTTTTGGCAACTGTGCACTGATATAGGACTAAACAGAACAGCGTGACTAGTCCGTAGAATGATAAGAGGAAAAAAATTACAAATTTCTTTCAAACAGAAAGGAAAAAAAATATCAGTGCTTTTTTTCTATGTCATTTTCGACTATTTCAGAAGGGAGTGGCGAGCTGTAACCCCATCAATCTTCTTCCCCTTCTTTGTGTATGCTGTGGTGTCTATGTGGACAAATATGGGACTAACGATAATGGCTAATTCGCGGTAAAACATAAAACTAAATTACAAATTTATTTCAAACAGAAAGAAAAAAAATCAGCACCGTTTTCATTTCATTTTTGACTATTTCGCAAGGGGGCGTGTAACCCCATCAACCCCCTTCCCCTCCTTGGGTATACTGTGTTGTAACTGTGCGCTGATATGAGACTAAACAGAATGTCTAGTTCTTCGTATTGCAGGAAATAAAGTTACAAATTTATCTCAAACAAAAAGAAAAACAATAAGAATTTTTTAAATTTAAATTTCGAGTATTTTGGGAGGGGGCTGTAACCACATTATCCCCCTTTCACGTCTTTGAGTATAATGTGGTATCACTGTGCACTGACATAGAACTAAAGAGAAAAAAGTGGCTACGTTGAATCATACGGGAAAAAATACAAATTTATCTCAAACAGAAAGAAAAAAAACACACTATTTTTTCATTTCATTTTCAATTATTTCGGGAGGAGGGGGCTGTAATCCCATCAGCCCCCTCCCCTTCTTTAAATATACTGTGATGTCAATGTGGACTAACATGGGGCTAACGAGAATGGCTATTTCGCTGTATGACAGAAGAAAAAAAAATACCGATTTATCTAAAAAAGTAAAGATTGCAGAAAACAAAATTACAAATTTATCTGAAACAAACAAAAAGAAAAAAATCAGCATCTTTTTCATTTCATTTTCGACTATTTTGGGAGGGGGCTGTAACCCCATTAGAATCCTTTCAATTCTTTTGGTATAATCTGGTGTCACTGTGCACTAATATGGAACTAAAGCGAAGGGAGCAGCAGCTAGTCTGTTAAATGATAGGGGAGAAAATACAAATTTATCTCAAACAAAGAAAAAAATCAGCACTATTTTTCATTTCATTTTCGGCTATTTCGAGAGTAGGAGGCTGTAATTCTATCAGCCCCCTCCCATCTTTAGGTATACTGTGATGTCGATGTGGACTAATATGGGGTTAACGAGAATGGCTATTTAGCTGAATGACAGAAGAAAAAAATACAGATTTGTCTAAAAAAGTAAGGAAAAAACACTTTTTTCATTTAATTTCCGACTATTTCGGAAGAAGAGGGCTGTAACCCTATCAGCCCTCTTTCTCTTCTTTCGTGTCAATGTGGACTAATGTGAGACTAATGAGAATGTCTAGTCCGCTGTATGATAGAAAAAAAATTACAATTTTTCAAAAAAAGAAAGAAAAAAATCAGCACTTTTTTCATATCACCTTAAAAAATTTCAGGGTGAGGGGCTGTAGCCCCATCAGCCCCCCCCCCTTGGGTACGCCCATGATGCTATGTACAACTTATTCTACAGTAACACTACTGCAGTGCACCTCAATGATATATATAAATTTCCATACCTTTGAAATAGTGTAACATTATTAAAATCGACAGCAAACGGAATAACGGGATTCTTTTGAATGCCCCTGTAAATGAACTATAAATTCTACACACTTCATTTTCAATACCGAACAAACCATAGTAAATCTCAATAACATTTAGAGAATGTAATAGCTAGTATTTCTTACGAAATCTATGTAAAAAATCGCTTGCGTTTGTTTCTCTGATGACTGTTTTAAAATTTTTACTTAGATCGCACAAACCAATTTCTGTGTAATAATGCTACTTGTTGATGACGCATATTTTAGGTCAGATTTCAATTTCAGAATCTTATAATCAAATCTTGCTTAAAACAATGTGTACTTCCAAACATATTTAAATTCAAAGTTTATTAATTCGCGGAGGGAGTCCGAGATTTTCGGTTGA
Source organism: Maratus michaelseni (assembly GCA_963931845.1). NCBI lineage: Eukaryota > Metazoa > Arthropoda > Arachnida > Araneae > Salticidae > Maratus > Maratus michaelseni. The sequence continues at coordinate 161,694,260 of OZ007598.1, forward strand.
CTGGCAAAAAGGGCCTAACAATCAAAGGAAAAAAATTATAATTTAACAAATTACAATAACCATTAAGAAAATGTTCCGAAAAAATTACCGTACTTTCATGTTATAGCGGCCCCCATATTTATGATTATGCCAAGGTTGCAGTTATGATTTCGCCAAGATCATCGCAAATCTTATATAGGCATCCTATATACGCATGTATACATTCCAAACATGTGCCATATACGTCATTATACACAGATAATTTACGTCTTATATGTCGTACATACGTCATATACACATGTTATACATATATATATACAGGGTGATAATAAAAAAACTATCCCGGTATATGAGCCCATAACTGTCATACCGTTCACAGAAACTGAATGAAATTCTGGTCTAAAGAATTTTGAGGTATGCGCTCAAGAATCACGTGAAAAACAACAGTTAAATTCTAACAGTTACGGTTACAGTGACAAAATTTCGAAAATTTCAAATGGCAGCACCTACTTTTTTTTATTGGAATGTGATCTTCGTAGAGAAAAACCATAAAAAGCGTTGGAACGGTACCTGTAGCACGAAAATCGCCGGCGCTAGACAGACTAAGGAGAAAAGTGAAAACAACCAATAAAGGACAGAGAAGCAACAGAAAGTAAAACATTTAATTGTTCAGTGCTATCCACCATCTGCTGCATGTAAAGTGTCGTCGTGTGTAAAATGGAAAATGTATGAAACACAATAAAATGTTTTGCTTTCTGTTGCTTCTCTGTCGTTATTGGTTGTTTTCACTATTCTTCTTAGCCTGTCTAGCGCCGGCGATTTTCGTGCTACAGGTACCGTTCCAACGCTTTTTATGGTTTTTCAATATGAAGATCACATTCCAATAAAAAAAGTAGGTGTTGCCATTTGAAATTTTCGAAATTTTGTCACTGTAACCGTAACTGTTAGGATTTAACTGTTGTCTTTCATATGATTATTGAGCGCATATCATATATTATTATTATGTCATACATGCTTTATAATTTGGCGATTCATCCTTGGGGGCCGCTATAACGCGAAAGTGCCAAATTTACAATATATTAATGAAAACAGAAACCAAAATATTTTATCGGGTCCTTCCTAACAATAACTTTAACTCTTGTTTAGATAGAAGTCTGAGCTAAAGGTAGTTTGAGGAAATTAAAGTTGAAGACCACCTTTTCAATTTGAATAGATGGTGAAAGAAAAAGAAAATATTACAGTAAAATTTTTGAAAAATAAAAAATGTTTTTTCACATATTCAAACTTCATGAATCAATTTATTCTGGAGAACAAAAATCGTCTGTCAACATAATTTCATTTAGAAATAAATTTTTTTTTCAGTTATAGATTAAATCAAGGAGGCAAATTTAAGCTCCTTGCATTTAGGTCTACAATTATTGTTCCCTATTCACAAGAATTGAATTTTATCAAAAATAATATACTATTTTCATTATCTTTGAAGAATGGCTATTAAAACGTTTCACAGAGGCGTTAAAAGTAAAATGGTTTACCAGGTAAACTTGACGTATGTTTTTACACAATTCGCCGATTTCCACGATTTTATTTGGCCCGCCTTTTTTCATTGGTTGCAGTTTCATTTTCGTGATTATTTGTCACAAAATTTCACTTTTTTAAAACTTAGTTATGTCAAGGCCTCTGTAACATAGAAATACTGTATTGTCTCCTATGGAATGTGATAAAGAGTTATTTATTTATTTACGTTTCTAATTATCAGGAATGAAATATTTAGCTTAATTAATACATTTATTTTTCTTTTAATGATACGTGAACGAAGTCACGGTTAACAGCTAGTATATTAATAAACAAAAAAATTATCAGACGATTTCTCATCCGACGTCCATTTTTGAATTCGGCTTTTTTCATATCGGATAGTTTGCAGCTATCCTTTTCGTAACTTTAACATTTTTGTAACGATTTTATGCATTTCTATTGCCTATTCAAAGATAAATTCTTCTAAAGTTACAGAATTTCGTTAAACATTCTTCTAAAGTTACAGAATTTCGTTAAAAACGCTTAAAAAATAAAGTGACGACGTCAAGAGGTCCATTCTCGACCGAAAACAACAACCATTTTCCAAATGGTTAAAAAATAAATAATCCCTGTTCAGAACTACGCAGGTTATTTCGAAAATCGCAAAAAAACATTAGGATAAGTGAGATGATTTTGTAAAGATTATTCTGTTAGACAAGAAAATTAAATAGGACATTAAATTTGAATAATACATATTTTATCAAAATTAAAATCGAAGCTGTTTAAATATAGATTAGGTTATCACGAATTAGATGTTGAACTTTTCTATTACCTTCCTGCTTATGCTAATATTCCAATATTTTTATACTTAAGAGATCATTTCACCTGCGTCAAAACGCCCTTCTTTTCCTCTTTATTTAATCTCCACGATGAAAAGGAATTTTATTTCTTAGCGTAAACTAAGAATGCAGGTGTATTCATATTAATTTTGCATAATTTGAGAGTAGATTGATAAGTGCTAATGTATTTAAAGGCAATTTCTATTGAATCACAATGAATTCTTGACTTCCTGGTATCATCATGAAGGTAAATGTGGTCATTTTGATGTTGATAGGCATGACGGCTTGGTTGGATAGGACTCTCGGAGAGGATGAAGTAGGTGAATTTTCAAATTTAACCCTGCAACAAATTCAAAACGATACCAGTATGTTACTTTAAAAGATGATTTTATTGATGCTGCTGCAGGGTGTTTCACAAAGGACCCCTAACTTTAAAATCAATAACCCGGAAACGGTGTTAGATAGAAACATGAAACCAGTGGTATGTTTATTAAAAAAATCGTAAGAATCTTATGCGTAAATCTCAAAATTTAGTTAAAAATAGCACCGACAGATGGTGCGGAGAGCGTTAAGAATCCTTCTAAAGAGAGTTCAGAAGCATAGAAAGACTAGCCGTCGAAGATTTCGCTATTGAAATCTGGCCGCTATTTTCGTATAGTGAAAATAATTCGCATCGGTCATGTTGCCTCTCTATTGAATTTTTTTGAAAAGCTCACGAATTGTTTTCCCATCTGGGCCTTTTGCGACTTGAAAACGCGTTTGAAAACTTCTCCTTGTGGCAGTAGGGCTCTGATTTAATCGGTGGTACTCCAACACAATAAACACACGTTCCTCCACGGTATACACCACTTTCGGAATTATTTCCACTATACGCTAATAGCGGCCAGATTTCGATGGCGAAATCTTCGACGACTAGTCTTTCTATGCTTCTGAACTCTCTTTAGAAGGATTCTTAACACTCTCAGCGCCATCTATCGGTGCTATTTTTAACTAAATTTTGAGATTTACGTAAAAGATTCTTATGATGTTTTTAATAAACATGCCACTGGTTTCATGTTTCTATATATTACAGTTTCCGGGTTATTGATTTTTAAAGTTAGGAGTCCTTTGTGAAACACCCTGTATCTCCCAACACAGCAGTTAATCTAAATAGTTCATAAAATCCTCAACATACGGCAATGCCGAGTTCATTTTTTGTACCAGTTTTTTTTATTATTATTTGAGCAGATTCGCATCGTCATTGCTGACATGAACATCGTGAATTTTGTCAAATTAAAAAGGCCGTAGGCGTCCGAAAATAAGACTTTTTGTCAAAGGTAAATGCGTATACTTTACAATTTTGTATAAAAAAAAATCCCTGACGGCTCGGCCTACAGGCACATTTTGAAGTAGATTTCGAAGACGCAGACCGTGGGGCTCCTGTTTGTTGAGAATTGCGGAAGAAATGAACTTTTTGCCATGAAGCGGTAGTTGGAAACGCCCACTTCGAAACCTAACTTGTTTGCAGGCGGAGCCAGCAGGGATTTTTTTTTTAATTTTTTTTAATTTTTTTTTTTTTTTTTTTTTTTTTTTTGCTATAAGGGTTGGTCCTATAAAAAACTTGTCAATACAAAAGTTTTAAATAATATTAAGAGGATTTATGATAAATTTAAGCGGATTTGATATCTTGTGAATAGACGAAGTTATGATTTTTTTTCTTCTAAAAACCCCCTTCCCACCCCACCCCCCGTTGGTTCGATTTTGCCCATTAACGAACTTGACCGAGATTTTATGCCCCTTGATTTTATGTATCAGTTTGGAAGAGATTTGTTCAGAATTATTGCAGTTATCGTGTCCATAAAAAAGTGACATAGATAGATAGATAGATAGATAAAGTTTTGAACTGAGGGTGGTTTTGGGTGCTGGGAGTTATAATCGGCGTAGATCTGCAAAATTTTTTCAAAAATTCCAACTTAGGGGAGAATGTAATAGGTAGTATTTCTTACGAAATCTACCTAAAATGGACACTATGTGTGAGAGGTATGTCATTTTCTGACCTTTCAGACAATATTTTTATGTTCTAAATTTTTTAAAATTATTTTTTACATGCTTAAAATGATGTTTTCTAGCATCTGAATAAATAATTTTCAAATCGGAGTTCTTGTGTTATAAAGGATTCATTGATGCTGCAAAAATCCACCTCACTATTTCGTTATAGAGCTAAATTGAATAAAACACCGAGTGGTGACTCTATTTCACTCTATTGTTCAACTTAACTAAGTCGTACTTTGAAGATTCTATTGGAAGCATTTATTTATTTATTTATTTATTTTTTATTCTGCAGGGATCACCTTGAAATCGTTATGAACAAGTCGATGCCCTTACGAAAATAGTTCATAGAGCTATATAGAACTCTATAGAATTCTTTACAAGCTCTATAAAATAGCCATTCTATAGAATACTATTTCTATAAAGTTTTGAAGAGTTCTGCAGAATACTTTTTCTAAAGAAAATGTTTCTATAGAATTCTTAGAAGTTCTGTAGAACTTTTTCTCTATGGAACAGTTTTTCTATAGAGTACTATAAACCTTATATAATTAAGTTCCATAGACTAATGATACTATAGTTTTTTTGTTGTTGTTTTATATATATGTATAAAAAAAATCTTGATTTTTTAAAATTTGTGAGTGTAGTAATTTATTTATAACTATATATTAAAATTAAAAAATAATAATTAATTTTGTAATACACCAGTTTAATGTATAATAGTAGTACTCCATAGGTTTAATATGATTATATATATATAGGGTAGATGTGCCAGTAATGGACATGGGCCACCTTCAATATTTTTGGTTTATAAAAAAAATAACCAATAAAAATTCAGCTTTTTTACTTTCTTCTATCTTAGAAGAAAGTATTGTAATCGAAATTTTTTTCGACTTCCGGTTTTCGACGGATTTACACGTTTTAGGGGTCAGGGATTCCGAAAAACATGTTTTTACAAAATGTCTGTCTGTCCGTCTGTCCGTCTGTCCGTCTGTGTGTCTTCACTGTATCATCGAAAAATGTATGAAGTTATGCTTCAAATTCAACCACATTTTTTTTCTATGTTTTTGGCTATGACAAGCAGGTTCTATTAGAATTTGGGGATATTTCGACGAAAGGGGGCGCTGTGATCGATATTTTTGTTCCATTTTCACTATTGTACCATCTAAAAGTGTATGAAGTTATGCTTCAAATTGAACCAAATTTTGTTTCTATGTTTTTGGCTATTGCAAACAGATTTTATCAGAATTTGGGGATATTTCGACGAAAGGGGGCGCTGTGATCGATATTTTTGTTCCATTTTCACTATTGTACCATCTAAAAGTGTATGAAGTTATGGTTCAAATTGAATCGCATTTTGTTTCTATGTTTTTGGCTATGGCAAGCAGCTTCTATCAGAATTTGGGGATATTTCGACGAAAGGGGGCGCTGTGATCGATGTTTTTGTTCCATTTTCACTATTGTATCATCAAAAAGTGTATGAAGTAATGCTTCAAATTGAACCACATTTTTTTTCTATGTTTTTGGCTATGGCAAGCAGGTTCTATTAGAATTTGGGGATATTTCGACGAAAGGGGGCGCTGCGATAGCCATTTAAATATTTCAAATTCAAAAAGATGTGCAAATTCAAAAAAATTAGAAATCCTATAACTTTTTTTCGTTCAATGTTCGGCCTTGATCCGGAGAATCCGGAACAATTTTTGTTTTGCCTCTATCTGAAAAAATGGCTGAGATATAGCGGTTTGAAATTTTAGGGTGGCTGCCATTTTCAAACAAGACAGCAGAATTCATCCATAAACGGGTTTAATTTATGAGTTTTAGTTAACATGGTTTCGGCAAATTTTTTTTCATTGTTCTAACCATTAATCCTATTATATGCTTATCACTATATATTTATATTCGCCAACGTCAAATTCTCGCCAAACTTTGCGACAGTTGGCGGAATATCGCCAAATTTGGCGACCAAAATAAGTTGCCATAAATGAAGCCAACTTGGCTGTAGAGGAGTAATTTGGCGATATTCTCATTCAAATTCAATGTTGACGAGAACTGGGATTGAATCTTCTTTATTTAGGTTCCACGCATTTTACCTTCGTGTTTTCCAGTAAAATTAGCTAAAATCATAAAACTAAGGAATAGGGAGACTATCTGTTCCTGTTGGTTCAGACCAGAAGGACTTTTCGTAGTTTAGTATACATCGGTTGTTCGCATCCCTGTAACCCGACGATTCGCAAGAAGCTGACGTGCAACAGAATGACGAAAAATATTAATTTTATTGGCGATGTGATAGCGAATTTTGAAGTATTAACATGACTCAGATAGAAGAAAGTTTTGGGATTGGCACATCCGACTAGTTTATTTCATTAATATGCTTTCTTTTAATTCTAGTCTTAAATACAATCACAATTTCAATTATCTATTACTTATTGTGGGGTGTCCATTACTGGAATTTAGGGTGTTTTGATTTATTTCTGTTATTTACAATTAAATTTCGATTCACATTGGGAAATGTGACTATGAGCATGGTAAAATATTGTTGGTAGATTAATATAATATTAAAAAATGTGGAATACAACAATTATAACTATTAATTAAAAAAATAATTTTTAAAGAAATTCCTTAAGGGTGTCCATTACTGGCACATCTACCCTATATATAATTTAGTTCAATTCTAATACATTGTGATTTAATTGTCAATGTAATAATTTATCAGTCGAACTACTGATTTAAATGATGATTAATTAATTTGTTTATTTATAATTCATTAATTTGTTGGTTAATTTTATAATCATTTATTAATTTGCTGTTAAATTTATAAAACCATCCATTTAATTTAATAAACTTTATTCACTTTAATAATATTGTAATTTTTAATCTGAAGTATAAATATTTAAACAATTGTTTCAGTTTTAATAAATAATAATTTTTTAGAGTTACCTATTTTTACAAGACTATATATGATTTGGAATGCAAATCACAAAAGAAATAAAGTTGAGAATTTTGAGATTGTCAATGGTTATACCATGCTGAAAGTACTGATTCTTCGTTCGGATCACTGAAGTCAAGCAGCATTGAGTGTGGTTACTATTTGGCATGGTGACCACCTAGATTCTGTATAAAATTCTATACATATTTTTATAGAAGCTCTTTTTTTCTATAGATATTTTTTATAGAAGTTCTACAGACATTTCTATTGAACTTCTACAGATATTTCGTTAGCTTTTGATTAAACAAGCTTATAGAAAAACGGGCCATAATTCTATAGGATTCAATAATGCGTTTTCTATAAATATTTTTTATAGAATGCTATAAGAAATTTTTGTAAGGGTGAAATGCACGTGAGGACGCTTGTAAAAGCTTGGATGCAAATTTGAAAGCAGTGTTATTTGCATTAAGAACGACTGGGATTTTCTCTAATCGTTGCCACAGATTAATTTCGGAAAATGAAACATTTGAAGTTACTGAAAAAATTAATTGCTCGAAAAGTATTTGTCAGAAAATTGTTAGACAAACTGCGTTAGAAAGGTAACAAATTGTATTTTTCTTGATGTAAATTCCAAATCCACTGATTATGCTATTTTTCAAATATTGAATTTCAAAAATTACTAAATTTCACAATGGAGTACCATAGCGAAAACTTCACGCGATAATGATAACAGCAATGTGTCAGCACGAGTCACAAATTATAGAAGTCATATTATTCTGTTAAAATATAAAAGGGAATTATGATTTCACGAGTGCATGATTTTTATTTAATTCTCGACAAATACTAGATGTGCCATTTCTTTTTAGTTGTGAATAATATAGGTTAATTTACGTTATTAAAAAATGTAGTTGTAAAACATATAAATCAATGGAAAACGGTAAGTAATAAATTGTAAGCATAATAGTAAACCGTATTAAAAAAAAAACATAACTTAGTGAAATAAGTATCCGTTTTTATGTTATTTTAGGATATTCCAGGTAAAGGTACAGATTATTTTAAAATACAAAGTTAAATTCACCGATATATTTCATTTGATTCAAGGTTCTTTTGGAGAAACCGACCACTGCAGCAGGCGTAGTCTGCTAGTATTTTAATATTTTTAGAACGTAATTAAATCTCCAAATATTCTATATGTTTACAACTATTTACGAGTTACAACAATAATAGAGTTCATGGTGCGCCATGGTTCGCTGAAATAGGCCCATTGGCGATGATACCACAACAATGAAATATTTTAAACACTGAAAAGTTAAAAAAAATAAATATACACCAATCTCTTATTAGAGGGTGTATATACAAAATATTATCAAATATGTATTATCAAAATAATACTAATAGAAACGACTCGGAAACGTTTCTGAAAATCAGTGGCGGCAAAACAATCCTTCTATTTATAAACGCTTCTTCAAATCTCGAAAATAGATTAGTTTCTGAGGTTTTTAAAGATAAAGAACGCTTTTTCGGAATCGTGGGCTAGATTTTCTACATAAAGAAACATCTGTCTTGTATTATTTACCCATCATACGTAGTATAGGGTAAGTCTTGTAATCGTTTTGAAAATCGAAAATAAATGTTTGGCGGATTTACACGTTTCAGACACTAGAGATTCCGAAAAACATATTTTTAGAAAAATTTTTTTGCAACGCGTCTGTCTGTGTATCTGTAAACGCTCTATCTCCCGAACAAATTGAGATAGAGACTTGAAATTGGGTATGTACTTAGTATGTAATCATGGGAAGAAGCTTATTGAATTTCAGCAACCTCGATTATCCGGAACTATTTTTATAGGACTCTCGAACTATTCGTTCCTATAAAAGGTACGTGAAAATTTTCGAAATTGTTTATTTTAAGGAGAGAATATAAAATACACAAAAAAAAAACCCCATAAGTTTTGCATAAAGAATGAAAGAAATAAAATAACTTCTTAAAACACCATCAAAACGTTAAAATGCGCTAGGTCTTTCGAAAGATCTGAGTCTTTCTTCGTCAGGCGCAAAAAGACGTGCGTCTACTATGAAAGCAGCAGCAAGACTGAAATGAGAGGTAAGGGAGAGGAAACAAGCTGATGTAACAGCCAATAGGAAGGTAGAAATCAACAGCTAATAGGAAAACAGAAGACAACAGCCAATCACAGAAGAGTAAAATCAAAACAATAGAGAATACAAAATAGAAGGGGAATAAGGAAGTGAAAAAAATAATAATAAATAAATAAATAAATAAATAAATAAATAAATAAATAAAGCACACAAATATATTAAAAAATGGAAACAGATGAAAATTAAGAATTAAATAAGTAACCAAAATATATAAATATATATAAAAAACAGACTAAAATTAATTAATACAAAATAAATTATATGGAAGTACTGAAGAGGTTTTTCCAAGCAGCAGAGAGCATTGTGGAATCAGATTTATCATTAACAATAACTTCACGATTAAGATAAATAGCTAAATTTTCCAAAAAGTCCAATTCAGAGATACTATTAGCATTAAAGATAATTTTAGCATTTTTAGCACTTTCCAACCTAGTTGAAAAGTGCTTATGACTTCGGTTTGTCTGGCCGTCTGCCGTCTGGCCGTCTGCCGTCTGGCCGTCTGGCCGTCTGCCGTCTGCCGTCTGTCCGTGCTCTAACTCCCGTAAATATGCTCGGATTGCTCTGCAATTTTTATATGTTATTATCGTTATCTATAGCATGTTCCCTATTTCAACGGAAGTGTGTAGCACTTATAGTTTTTTTACAGGGACACTCAAAAGAATTCCGTTACATTGCGGTCTATGGGGAAAAATCATTTGCTGTTTATTTAAATAATGTTTCACTATTTTAAACGCATTGAAATTTATATATATCACTAAGGTGCATTAGAAGAAGCTTAATATGGAACAGGGTGTGCATAGCACTTATAGTTACTTTACAGGGACAGTAAAAATAATTCCGTTACATTACGTCTATGGAGAAAAATCGTCTGCGGTTTATTTAAATAATGTTTCACTATTTTAAACGCATTGAAATTTATATAGATCACTAAGGTGCATTACAAGAGACTTACTACGGAATATTGTGTGTATAGCAGTCATCGTTCATTTACAGGGACACGCAAAAGAATTATCTACTGTCTGTTAACAATAATTCCTGGAAGTGCGTTTTAAGTTACTGAACGCGATTTTAATGTTAACTTGCTTTTTGTCTATTACGTGGTGTGTATAAATTCTGTAGATCCTATACAGGGCAGCACAAAAGTTCGCGAACACATTTCTGTTTATTGACAAACTCCAGACGGAGAATTTTAAAATGTGCTACACGTTTCCTAACTGAACTAAAATTTAGCATCCTATGTAGTATATATACAATTCTATATATCCTATACAGGGCTGAATAAAAGTATTCGGATATTTTTCCGAATATTGTATATGTTGGAAATTCCTGAAATTATGTTTTTAAATATGTTATGCGTTTTCCAAATTGTTTACTTAAAAGTTATCTTTTAGCTTATTAAACGGTATGATTTGTAAAATTATTTTGGAAGCGTTGGAAAGTGCTACATAATCTATGCTTGACGCATGATTTTTCGTTCTTGTTAAAATTAAAACAATGGCCGGAATCCCAAGAATATTTTTTTTTATGTATATTTATATATTTTGGTTACTTATTTAATTCTTAATTTTCATCTGTTTCCATTTTTAACACTTTCCAACCTAGTTGAAAAGTGTTTATGACTTCGGTTTGTCTGGCCGTCTGCCGTCTGGCCGTCTGTCCGTGCTCTAACTCCCGTAAATATGCTCGGATTGCCCTGCAATTTTTATATGTTATAGTCGTTATCTATAGTATGTTCCCTATTTCAACGGAAGTGTGTAGCACTTATAGTTTTTTTACAGGGACACTCAAAAGAATTCCATTACATTGCGGTCTATGGGGAAAAAACCTTTGCGGTTTATTTTAATGATGTTACACAATTTCAAACACATTGTAATTGATAGATATCACTAAGGTGCATTACAAGAAGCTTAACATGGAATAGGGTGTGCATAGCACTTATACTTACTTTACAGGGACAGTCAAAAGAATTCCGTTACATTACGTCTATGGAGAAAAATCGTCTGCGGTTTATTTAAATAATGTTTCCCTATTTTAAACGCATTGAAATTTATATAAGGTTCATTACAAGAGACTTACTACAGTATAGTGTGTGTATAGCAGTCATCGTTCATTTACAGCGACACACAAAAGAATTCTCTACTGTGTGTTAACAATAATTCCTGGAAGTGCGTTTTAAGTTACTAAACGCGATTTTAATTTTAAATCGCTTTTTGTATATTACGTGGTGTGTATAAATTCTGTAGATCCTATACAGGGAAGCACAAAAGTTCGGGAACACATTTCCGTATTATTTAACTCCAGACGGAGAATTTTAAACTGTGCTACGTGTTTCCTAACTGAACTAAAATTTAGCGTCCTATGTAGTATATATACAAATCTATAGATCCTATACAGGGCTGAATAAAAGTATTTGGATTACTTAGATGTTACCTTTTAGCTTATTAAAGAGTATGATTCGTAAAATTATTTTGGAAGCGTTGGAAAGTGTTACATAATCTATGCTTGACGCATGATTTTTCGTTCTTGTTTAATATATTTGTGTGCTTTATTTATTTATTTATTTATTTATTATTATTTTTTTTTTCACTTCCTTATTCCCCTTCTATTTTGTATTCTCTATTGCTTTGATTTTACTCTTCTGTGATTGGCTGTTGTCTTCTGTTTTCCTATTGGCTGTTGATTTCTACCTTCCTATTGGCTGTTACATCAGCTTGTTTCCTCTCCCTTACCTCTCATTTCAGTCTTGCTGCTGCTTTCATAGTAGACGCACGTCTTTTTGCGCCTGACGAAGAAAGACTCAGATCTTTCGAAAGGCCTAGCGCAGTTTAACGTTTTGATGGTGTTTTAAGAAGTTTATTTTATTTCTTAGTGTTTCACACCAGTTTCACCTTATTTTATAAAGAATGAAGTCGATCGGATCATGAGTGGCTGAGATACTTGTAATTATATTTTCCACACTCTTCGATTTTTCATGATCCTGTTTTTCATTCAAACTTCAATTCAAAAATATATTTTAATTGGAAATGAGACGCCTAATTCGACGCAATAAACCTTTAGTTAATAGGATTATTATTTTTGGAGTTATAAGGATGTTTCTTTTACGCCATTCGGTCATAGAGCATTTAATGTTTAGGACGTCATCTAGCCAGGATTTTATTCGAATGGCGATACATTTTATAAATAGTTTACACATGTTTTATATCAGGGGTCGGCAACCTTTTTCGGCTGCGGGTCACAATCAACCAAAATATGTGTATTAAGAAGACGTTTCGGGTCAGTGGTATTTTCATTTTAAAACAGTCTTTTTTCGGTGAATAATAAGATACATTTTATTGAGGAAATAATCATCATGCGCCGTTTTAAACTTTAAACACAAAAAAATAAAATAATAATTATTATAAAAGGAAACATAACTGAATGAACTTTACTTTCTCTTTAATGGCTCTCCTGATGCAAACATATATGCATTATAACAAATAAGTGCAATTTTCTGTTATGTTATTTAATAGTTTGGAATTTCTGAATTAAAATTAAACCTTTTTTAAGTTCTAAAATAAACTCGAAATATTTTTTCAATATATATATATATATATATTTATACTTTTTTCGGAGCTCAAGTGATTCACTTGAAATTATGAAATGGGTCACCCGATGACCCACGGGTCATAGGTTGCCGACTCCTGTTTTATATTATACCTATCCCTGATGGGTAAGTATTACTGTGGCCCCAACGACTAGTTTTTACAGTGCATAATAAAACAGATTAACCCTTTGACTAGGAATTTATTTATTACTAGAAATTTACTGGAACTGGCGACTCTTTTTTTAGCACTTTTTCAAAATAAATAAATAAATAATAAAAACTCTTTTCTCCACTTCTATAACAATTTTATGCGAAATCAGTTTTTGTAAATATATAAAAAATATTCGATAACCCTGCTATAAGTCTGTGGGACGTATTTGTCCCTCTGTAGTCAAATACGGAAATATTTTAACCATTATACTTATTTTTAAATTATAAAAAAGGAAATATTATTATAATTAAATAGTTATTACAAAAAAAATTATATTAATATAATAAATAATAATAATATAATAAAAATGATTAATATTATAATTATATACTTATTATATATTATAATAAATAATAATAATATAATAAAAAATATAAATATTATAATTATATAGAAATTTAATAATAATTATATATTATAATAAATAATAATAATATAATAAAAAATATAAATATTATAATTATATAGAAATTTAATAATAATTATATATTATAATAAATAATAATAATATAATAAAAATTATAAATATTATATTCATATAGTTATTATAAAAATAATTTTTTAAATAATAAATAATAAAATAAAAATTATATTTTTTATATAGTTATAATAATAATAATTTTATATTATAATAAATAATAAAATAAATAAAATAAATATTTTTTTATAGTTATTATAATAATAATTTTATATTATAATAAATAATCAAATAAAAATTATAAATATTTTTTTATATAGTTATTATAATAATAACTTTATATTATAATAAATAATAAAATAAAAATTATAAATATATTTTTGAATATATATTATTATTATATAATAATGTAGGAGGAATCTGCCCCCTACAAGCTACACTCATCAACAGGCTCTAAAAACACGCTAATTTACTCGGTTTTAATACTGTTAGTTTTCATGGGGAATTTTTAAGATCGCAAGGCCCATGCACTGCTGTCGCGACAGCTAACAGTTGTTTTCGTGATTAAGTAAGATCGATCCCATATTTAAAAATCAGATTGTATAAAATGGTTAACTAAAAAATGTCGCAGCCTTCCGGACTTTTATAATAAAATTTTCTTTTAGATGGTAGAGGAAAATCGTTTGAAATATGACGTTTTAAATATAGTGTTTAAATTGGACGTAATGTCGCCCATTGAATGCTTTTAGCACACAATTTATTTGTTTTAATGTTTTCTTTATTTTTTAATATTCAAGTATAAATACATGTATGGAAAAGCTTTTGGAAATATTATTTTAGCTTTTACGTCCGCACGTAGTAATTTAATCATTTTAAAGTTTTCTTTCTTTTTTAATATTCACATGTTAGTATGTAATTCAATCGTAAAGTATTTGGAAATAATATTATTTGCGTTTTTTTAAAAAATGGCAACAATAGGTAAAAAAAAATTACTTTTTCGAAATTTGAAATAGCTCGCTATTAAAATATTGAAATTTTCAACATTTTTTTTGCTTTAAAACTCAAAATATTAGACAAATGTATAAAATGATTGGACGAAGCACACCGCAATTTAGTCACGCATGTGCTTGCAAAAGATGGTTAAATGACTATGCAAAGTTTTGATCTTACAAAATTACAGTAGAACAATTTTATCAGAAAATGCCACAACACGGACAATAAAATTACATGGGTCGCGAGGATTTTAGATAAAAATTTGGAAAGCTTGTCATTATTGCCAAGCTAATGTTGGCAGGATGAAATTTGGAAACTTTATATTAGTATTATAAATAATAATAATATAATAAAAATGATTAATATTATAATTATATAGTTATTATATATTATAATAAATAATAATAATATAATAAAATTATTAATATTATATAGTTATTATAATAATTGTATATTATAATAAATAATAATAATAATACAATAAAAATTATAAATATTATAATTATATAGTTATAATAATAATTGTGTATAATAATAATAGTAATAATAATAATAATAATATAATAAAACGTATAAATATTATAATTATATAGATATTCAATAATAATTAGATATTATAATAAATAATAATAATATAATAAAAAATATAAATATTATAATTATATAGATATTTAATAATAATTATATATTATAATAAATAATAATATTATTATAAATATTATAATTATATAGTAATTATAATAATAATTTTATATTATAATAAATAATAAAATAAAAATTTTATTTTTTATATTTATTATAATAATAATTTTATATTATGATAAATAATAAAATAAAAATAATATTTTTTTAATATAGTTATTATAATAATAATTTTATATTATAATAAATAATAAAATAAAAATGATAAATATTTTTTATATAGTTATTATAATAATAATTTTATATTATAATAAATAATAAAATAAAATTTAAAAATATTTTTTATATAGTTATTATAATAATAATTTTATATTATAATAAATAATAAAATAAAAATTATAAATATATTTTTGAATATATATTATTATTATTATATAATGTAGGAGGAATCTGCCCCCTACGAGCTACACTCATCAACAGGCTCTAAAAACACGCTAATTTACTCGGTTTTAATTACTGTTAGTTTTCATGGGGAATTTTTAAGATCGCAAGGCCCATGCACTGCTGTCGCGACAGCTAACAGTTGTTTTCGTGATTAAGTAAGATCGATCCCAATATTTAAAAATCATATTGTATAAAATGGTTAACTAAAAAATGTCGCAGCCTTCCGGACTTTTATAATAAAATTTTCTTTTAGATGGTAGAGGAAAATCGTTTGAAATATGACGTTTTAAATATAGTGTTTAAATAGGACGTAATTTCGCCCATTGAATGCTTTTAGCACACAATTTATTTGTTTTAATGTTTTCTTTATTTTTTAATATTCAAGTATAAATATATGTATGGAAAAACTTTTGGAAATATTATTTTAGCTTTTACGACCGCACGTAGTAATTTAATTATTTTAAAGTTTTCTTTCTTTTTTAATATTCACATGTAAGTATGTTAAGTGTTTGGAAATAATATTATTTGCGCTTAAAAAAATGGCAACAATAGGTAAAAAAATTACTAAATTACTTTTTCGAAATATGAAATAGCTCGCAATTAAAATATTGAAATTTTCAACAATTTTTTTTCTTTAAAACTCAAAATATTAGACAAATGTATAAAATGATTGGACGAAGCACACCGCAATTTAGTCACGCATGTGCTTGCAAAAGATGGTTAAATGACTATGCAAAGTTTTGATCTTATAAAATTACAGTAGAACAATTTTATAAGAAAATGGCACAACACAGATAATAAAATTCCATGAGTCGAGAGGATTTTAGATAAAAATTTGGAAAGCTTGTCATCATTGCCAAGCTAATGTTGGCAGGGTGAAATTTGGAATCTTTATATTAGTATTATAAATAATAATAATATAATAAAAATGATTAATATTATAATTGTATAGTTATTATATATTATAATAAATAATAATAATATAATAAAATTATTAATATTATATAGTTATTATAATAATTGTATATTATAATAAATAATAATATATAAAAAATATAAATATTATAATTATATAGTTATAATAATAATTGTGTATAATAATAATAGTAATAGTAATAATAATATAATAAAACATATAAATATTATAATTATATAGATATTCAATAATAATTATATATTATAATAAATAATAATAATATAATAAAAAATATAAATATTATAATTATATAGATATTTAATAATAAGTATATATTATAATAAATAATAATAATAATATAATAAAAATTATAAATATTATAATTATATTGTTATTATAATAATAATTTTATATTATAATAAATAATAAAATAAAAATTATATATCTTTAATATAGTTATTATAATAATAATTTTATTTTAAAATAAATAATAAAATAAATAATAAAATAAAAATTATAAATATTTTTTATATAGTTATTATAATAATAATTTTATATTATAATAAATAATAAAATAAAATTTATAAATATTTTTTATATAGTTATTATAATAATAATTTTATATTATAATAAATAATAAAATAAAAATTATAAATATATTTTTGTTACTTTCGTCTACATCGTCAAAGCAAATTCGTCCAGAGAAATGTCGTCAAGTTTCTGAAGTGTGAGTTGCTATGGTTTGGACAAAACCTTTTAATCCGAACATATGTCCTGTACCTCTATGCTCAAAACTTCATGTTTTGTCACATTTACATTTTTTAAAAAATGGAAGATATTATTTAATAAGAATCAATAATATTAAAAACTTCTTGCGTTTTGATTATAATTTTAATAAATGTAAAAGTAAATCATATGAATATTCTAAACTGAAAACCTGAAAGTCGATTTATTCAAACAAATCAAAAATAAAAATATTTGTTCACTATTTCGGATAGCAGACGATATCCCACTATTTACGTTTCTCTTTCTTTTTTTTTTTTTACCCCAAAAATGGAGTCATTTACTTGCCACCAGTACAGAAATATCTTTTAAAATTACACAAAAATTAGTAAATCTTAAACTAATTAAAATTTTAAAATTATCCATGCGGATAGTTCGTGTTAGGTCCATCGTGCTGCGCTCCTTATTCTGGAGAAGTAGTTGAGAATTACAAACTGGAAGTCAGAATTAAATATAAAAGATTCACACGGAACCGATTTAAAATATTTTTATTTGTATCCAAATAACCCTCTCATGGGCCCAGGTCACCCAAATTGGTGACACTTAAAATTTAATTAAAAAATGTTTTAAAAAAGCATAAACTGAGAAAATAACTTTTTTAATCTTTCATTAAGTACATCAAACATTTGTAAAAACATTTGTAAGAGACATTCTAATAGAACTCTGAAAACTTTCTAATGCTGCATTTTTTTTTATATATGTAGGTAGACTGTTTTAATATATCGAATTTCTTCCTAGTTTGGGGAATTTTTGAAGTACTCTCCTTCCTAAATATTGATTAAGAATTTTTACAATATCATTTAAAGATTTTTTTGTTGTTGTTGTTGTTAAATATAATTTTTATTTTATATTTTAGGAATCTAAACCCGGACCGTATTCTTTTGGATACGAGATTCGAGACGAAATTAACAGAACACACACTCGCCAGAGTAAATCTTATGACTTCAATAATCGCCACACTTTCATTCATTATCTTGCTGATACGAATGCATTCCGTTCTGTATTCAAAACTAATCAACCAGACACTGAAAATCAGAGGTAACTGATGATAATAACACTTAATTCATCGGTGTATACACACACAAATATATATTTAATGGGAAAATTAAAAAAATATATACAAATTCAATAATTTGTTTTAAGCTCTTTCTGAAGTGGTCTCTGTTTAAGATTTCTTGGTTCCGAAGAACTATTTTCAGTACAGTAAACTCTGTCTAAAGAAATATACTGTGTATGACGAGAAATTTTCTCAGTTTTGATCGATTCTGTTTAAATACAGTTTACTGTATTTTAAAAATAGAACTTTTTTGTTCTGAATATTCTTATAATAATTTCATAAAAAAAAAAAAAAAAAAAAAAAAATCATAATTTAATTTTGTATTTATACAAGGTTTCAATATGATTTATAATTCGTATATGGTTAGTTCTGAGTCCAATGTGCGATTCATCTTACTAAATAATAACAAACGTGACTTAAACGTCTTATACGCTTTCCAACACATAGTTGAAATGTGTTTATGAATTCGGTTTGTCTGTCTGACTGTTTGTCTGTTCGTGCTGTAACTTGCGTAAGAAACTCGTATTGCCATGCAAATGATATATTTTATTGAGAGTTATTATAGCATGTTTGGTAGTGCAAATAAAGTATGTAACAATTTTACAAGGACACTCGAAAGAATTCCGTTACATTACGATCAGTGGGGAAAATTTGTGGCGCACTTTAATGATGTAACACTATCCTAATAATATTATGAATGTGATTGTGTGTGAATGTTTGGCTGTGGTAAACGACAAAACGGAGGATGTGATGGCCTTGTATCTTTGCATATAGATGAATTGTAACCCGGAAATGAACATAGGCTATATTTTGTTTATTTTATTCAACTATGTTTCTTAATAATTCAAAATTTCATTATTTTCCTAGAGAATAAATGGACATTTTTTTCGCATAAAATTTTAAAATGGTTGAATTTATTTTATCGTTGTCATTACTAAATCAAACCCCGGAGTAATAATTTTTACTCAACCTTTTATTTTCAAATGAAAAATTTCCGCGTGAAAAATGAAAAGGAGATGAATTATTTAAGAATTAAACAGAATATAAAATGACGTCATGTTAGAAATAAAACGTGCATTTTCAAGTATTTGATAACAATTCAAGGTGCATAAATGCGAGTAAGTAGGGAAAGCAAGCGAATATGATGTCATATACTCAGGAACATTGAAAATAGCGCACCAAGAAGGGAACATCGGATTGAAATTAAATTTAATACACAGATGAAAGATTCACTTGATCCCAAAATCAAGACAATTAAACAAATGCAGTGCAATTTCAATAGCGCGTCGGACCGCCGCCTGCTGCAATACATGCCACAACACGGTCCGGAATCGAGTTGAAATTAATTTCCAATCACGTGTGGTCGCAATTTTATCATTGTCGCAGACAGTTAAAAGCCACCGTTCATGACAGGGACTTCAAAATGTGGGCCATTGACAAATCATTGGAACTTGGAATTCCCGGATTCACCGCAAGCTCACACTTCATCAAGAATTTCAAACAGGCACATAGAATAACAAGTCGAAAGGTGACACAAATCGTAATAAAAAGAGATTTGTTTCCGGAAGTGTCTTTGCAACCTTTGATCGATGAATTCCAGGAAAATGTGAAAAAAAGAAAATAATTGAGCAGCGAAAGTGTCCACTGTCCATCGTCCTGAACACCGATCGAAGTGACTTCCAATACGAGATTGTATCTAACAAAACTCTCGATATGAAGGGATCTAAAGACGTGGGTGCATCGGTAATCAGTAAAAACAAAACGACTCATTCCTATACCGTGCAAATGTGTATTAACGTCACTGGAAAATTTATGGAACCCTACTTGTAACACAGGAATGTCAGAGGGAATTTGGTCCCAAAGTTATGGAAAATGTGCAATGAATATCATCCTCAAATTTGCTCATTACATGCTCCAAGTCAGGAAAGAGGACAAAACAAATAACTGCGGCATACTTCGGTAAACTAAAAGATCCGGAACCAATCAAGGTGCTGGATAGTTGAGGTGTCCAAACGGATCTACGTTTATGCATTGAGAAATCAGGATTCAATGCGGAGGTTTTTCTCCCACCGGTCACGACAAAATTTCTTCAGCAGTTAGACACTTATTTCTTTCAACAATACAAGTACTTAACAAAGAGAATAGTGAAATATTCAAAAACTCACCAGAGTGTTTGTGGAGGTGTCGACATGACCACTAGAGAAAGCACAATAAAATAGCATAAGTTGGTCTATGACCAAATCTCCTAGCCCACCTGCAATGTCATGCGTCGGTATACCTTTCAAAATACTTTAATTAGAGATACGGATCCCATCTTTCGATCAGTTAAAAAGGCGTGCTTTAACTTAATAACACTTGTGACAACTGCAAAACATTCCCTTTCATTGTGTGTAGCTGGTGTTGGAAACATTCGCGCTTCAGCCAATTTTGTTCAGAATGTACTACCATCCTTGAAGTTAATTTTCCCACCAAACATGAACTGTCTTCTCTGTAATCTCTGTCATTCATCAACTATCTTTTCTACCACACAGAGTGTCTTTCTTGCATACCTAGCGACCTGGAGAAATCAATAAATGACAGAAATACATCGGCTTATAACTCTTCACCAGTTGCATTCGGGCGGATAGTTCTATACATTTCCTTGATCCCCATGGTAAGAGCTTTCCAACGACACCACTCTCGACAAAATCTCGATCTGGCAGTTGGCGACCTTCCCTAGTCAGTGCAGGGCAGTCCATTAAAACGTGGTGAATTGTAAGTTCTGTAAAATAACAAAGTGGACACATGGGAGCTGAATCCCGCAAAAAAGATGTTCGTGAGTAATTGACTTGTATGACTTGTATGACATATACACAGACGGGTCAAGAGTAGATCCTCCTTCCTTGCTAAATTGGAGGGCCAAAAGGTTATTACTGGTTTTATAGAGTGTAACTTATTATAAAGTTCTGCATCCCAAGATTCTTGCAACTTATTTAAAATTACATTTTTTTAATTTCATTTTTATGTCAGAGAGGGTTAAGGCAACGTTATGCCCAGGGTTATTAGTGAGATGCGTGCAAATAGATGGAGCGATTAGGAGAAGGTACAGCTGTAGTTGAAAAAAAAAAAACTACTGTAAAGAGCTAAAAGTATAGCAAAAGAATAATGGAAGTAAAGTTAAAGTAGAACAGTAACTTTAAAAAGTAAGAGTAATGACATTAAAAAAAAAATTACGATAGTTAAAACAGGGTAAGGAGAAGCTAGGTAAAAAGGAGGTGGCGAAACCACTTTAAAAAGAAACACATTTTTCAGAGTGTTTTTCTTGTTACAATGAACCACTAATTTTAAAATTAATTTCTTCTATATAATAAATATCCTGTTTAATTTTTTGTGGTGCTTATTTATATATTTTTCCAATAGCTAATTGTGAAATTTTACCTTTTTTTTCTTTTAACAAAGTTGTATTTTGTATGTACAAATTTCATTCTGTGCGACAGTATGATAATGATATGGATTATAATAAAATAAATTTGCGTTTTTTTTTCTTGTAATAAGGCCCGCGGTTTTGTATATAATACTTAAATTGGCCCTCAGTGACAAATGTGTTTGACATGAATACATTAGACATTGCATAAATTACTACTGTTATGTTTGGGTGTATATTGTCGATATCTGTCGCTGTTGTGCTGTTTCCCCCCCCCCCCCCCACTTTATGTTCCTAGACATCTTATAGAAAGGTATTTCATCAATGTTAAATATTTATCAGAAATTATGTCGACTGAATTCTGAAGTTGCTCACTCAACAACGGGCGTTGATATGCTATTTTTTGCCGTCAACATTATAGCATTTATACATACCTCATTAGCATTCAAAAATTTAGTTAAACGCATACCTTACTAAAATCCCACTTCCGATTATGGCTTATAAGCAATACTTCGGTCACAGTACTATACCCGAAATATTTTGTGTGTCCCTCTAAATGAACGATAAATGCTATGCACATAACAAGTATCTTGTAGTAAACCTCAATAATGTATATCCATTTCCTTATATTTGAAATAGCGTAACGTAATTAAAATAACAAGTATCTTGTAACCACTTTAAACTCAATAATGTATATACATTTCCTTATATTTGAAATAGCGTAACGTAATTAAAATACGCTGCAAACCGTTTTTCCCCCGTAGACCATTATGTAAAAGAATACTTTTGTGTAGCACTGTAAATGAAAGAAAAAAGCTTTGCACTCCCTACAGAAAGTATATCTTTAGTGAATCTCAGAAATTGATATCAATTTTATTATGTTTGTAATAGTGTAACATGATTAAAATGCGCCGCAAACGATTTTCCACATTAAGCCCCAATGTAATGGAATTCTTTTTAGTTTCCCTGTATACTAATTATAAGTGTTAGGCGTACCCTGTTCGATAGTAAGCATCTTGTAGTGTATTTCAGTGACGTATATCCATTTCAATATATTTGAAATAATGTCACTTCATTAAAATGCACTGCAAAGGATTTTCCCCCGTAGACCATAATGTGACGGCATTCTTTTGAGTGCCCCTGTAAAAAAAGTATAAGTGCTACACACTTCGTTTTCAATACCGAACATGCTATAGTAAACCTCAACAACATATATCAAATGCATGACTATTCGGATATATTGACGCGAATTAAAGCATGGACAGACAGACAGGCAAACCGAATTCATAAACACTTTTCAACTATGTTGGAAATTGTTAAAAAGCACAAAACTAGACGTTATGCTATTTTTTTTGCTGTGGACATTATAGAAGTTTTTTCGATTTCTATTGTGTAGAAATGCACTCAATTTTATATTTGAGGTTATCGATTAAAAAAAAAAAATATGTTGATCAATGTTTCATTTGAATACCGAACAGGGGACACTGTTGAACTGTGCTTTCTTATTCACTGATCACAAACTCAATTGCGTTATTTAAATCAATGTATTAGAATAATCTGGAAAAAAGTTTTGAGATAGCCACAACATGCTAGTTTTTATTATGTTTAATATATTTTCTTGTTTTAATAATTATAAGATATTGTTGACGATGGAAGTGTTTTTATGTATTGTATTTTCAAAAAAAGTTCTAATATATTTTGTAGCATGCTTATATATCTTTTGTCGTTTGAAATCTATGTAGCACCCTGCCATCAGTGGTTACAATAGTCATGGGTATGGTCGAATCTGTAATGAATATGTTTGGCTCTAAAGAAGATGACGGATCTAGTGGACGTAATGCTCCTATAGTTGTAAGTTCAAGTTAACATTTTCCAACTTGTTACTTTTTAAGTACGGACCCTAAAAATTATGAAACCTGAGGTAGAGGTGTAAAAATAAATAAAATAGAAAAAGTCCTTCCGGCCTGTACCGGGAGGAAAAGGTAGCTTTCCTATATCTTCGTTTTAAAATTTTAGCTAACGTTACACGAAAACAGCAAGTTAAAATGCAAAGAAACGTTTACAAAAGATTCGTTAATACTGAATTTGAATAAGAAATTCGCCAAATTATTGAGCAATAGCCAAATTGGCTTCATTTATGAAGACTTATTTTGGTCGCCAAATTTGGCGATATTTCGCCAAATGTCGCCAATTTTGTCGTCAATGTCGCCAATTTTGGCTCTAACGGATATGAATATATAGTTTTATGCGTATGATTGGGAAAATTATTACAACAATGAAAGAAAATAATTTGCAAGTAATGGCGTTAATGTGCTGTTTTGTTTCAAAATGTCAGCCACCCTAGAATTTCAAACGGCTCTATCTCAGCCATTTTTTAAGATAGAGGTAAACCAAAAAATGCTCTGGAATCCTTGTATCAAGGCCTAACACGTAATTAAAAATAAATTTGAATTTTTAATTTTTTTGTATGTTTATTTTAGTTTTAAATTTTTAAATGGCCGCCATCTTGAAACAAAATGGCGGACCAAGCTGGCCAACGAACTCGGTCGAGACATTGGAGAGCTTAATACACACAATTAGTTTCATCAAAATCGATTTATAAATACGAGCGTTATCGTGTGACATAGGTCAGATATATATATATATATATATATATATATATATATATATATATATATAAATCAACATTTGAGCGGAGGGTGGTTTTGGGGTCTGGGGGTCATGATCGGTGAAAATATATCGAAATTTTCCGGAACTGCTTTCCTCCGAACGGCTGCAATAGGTAGCTTTATACTTTTACTTACCCATCATACGTAGTATAGGGTAAGTCTTGTAATCGTTTTGAAAATCGAAAAATTTTTTTTGACGGATTTACATGTTTCAGACACTGGAGATTCCGAAAAACATATTTTTAGAAAAAAAATTTTGCCGTCCGTCTGTGTGTCTGTGTGTGTGTGTGTCTGTAAACGCTCTATCTCCCGAAAAAATTGAGATTGAGACTTGCAATTTGGTATGTACTTAGTATGTAATAATGGGAAGAAGCCTATTTCATTTCAATAACCTCGATTAACCGGAACAATTTTTTTCGGACTCTCGAAATATTCGTTCTGATGAAAGTTATATAAAAATTTTCGAAATTGTATATTTTAAGAAATGAATATAAAAGACAATAAAAAAACAAATTTTGAATAAAGCATGAAGTCGATCGGATAATTAGTTGCCGAGATATTTGGAATCCTATTTTCCACACTCTTCGATTTTTCATGACCCTGTATTTCATCCAAATTTCACTTCAAAGATATATTTTAATTGGAAATTTGACGCTTAATCAGATGCAATAAACCGCTAGTTAATAGGATTATTATTTTTGGAGTTATAAGGAAAAACCTCTTTCAAGCAATTCAGTAATCGAGCCTTTAAAGTTTGTGACGTCATCAAGCCACGATTTTATTTGAATTGCAATGCATTTTATAAGTAGTTTACACATTTTTATTTTAATATTTTACATTATGCATATCCATGATGGGTAAGTATTACGGTGGCCCCCAACGACTAGTTTAGTATTGAAAGCTACCTAAAAAGCACAAAACCAACAAAACTGGACCTATGCTATATTTTGCTGTGGACTTAATAGCTGTTTTCTCGGTTTGTATTGTGTAAAACCGCACCCAATATTATATTTGAGGTTATTAATTAAAATATCTATGTTGACCATTTTTGTATTTGAATACCGATCGGGGGACACTGTTGAACTGTGCTTCTTTTATTCACTGATCATTGTAATTCCGAGTTAAATTCCAAGAAATGCACTATACTTTGTAATTGTTAGTGTGCCATTGCGGTATATTTTAATCAATATATTAGAATCTATATATATATAAAAGCCGTTCTTGGCATGTTTGTTCCTCATACAAATCTACAGTTTTTGTCCGATTTGAACGAAACTTGATGTACATACGTTTTGAAACACGGGTAAAATCAATGTCAACTTTAAAAATTTCTCAGACCATTCTTTACCATTTTTTTCAAACATCTCCCATAGTTTATCGTTACAGAAATCATTTTTTTTTTTTAAATTTCTAATGCAATTTCTTTCCCGTTGCCATAAAATAAATTGCGTATGGACACTATTTTAATAAACCAATAAAAATTCAGATTCTCTCACTATAATGTGAAATAAGAAACTGATGTCATTTTGGGAAGTTAATGTGATTTTTTTCTCATATTAGAAAGACTACTATAAATGCGTTTAAACGACATAGTACATTTATTTAAGTGTGTTTGGAGATAAAAATAAATAACTTAGCTATTAATTTTACAAAGGTAAATTGTTTCCACTGGTTTGTTAATAATAAAGCAAATTTTCTAAGAAATAAAAACATATTTTTGCGCATTCAAACTTCATGATTCAATTTATTCTACATAATCAAAAATCGTCTGTCAAATATTGACATTTAGCAATCATTACATCGTAACTTTTTTCAGCTTGAGCTTCAACCAAGGAGGAATATTTAAGTTATTTGGATGCAGATGGACAATAGATGCCCACTATTAATAACAATTGGATTTAAAGAAAACAATACAGAATTTGCCATTAATTTTTCTTCAAAAATGGGTGTTAAAACAAACGGGATTAAAAGTAAAATCGTTTATCGTAAAACAATTCCGTATTTTTTTTAATGCAAAACATTTATTTTAATTTTAAAAACTATTATATTTTTCGACAACGGGGCGACATTTTCATTTCACCAGTTTCGAAATTATTATCCAGTTCTTAAAAGAACAATATATTTTTGAGAAATAATGTTTTGCATTAAAATTCACATAATTCCAAAACGAAATTTTAGCAAATTCTGTTTAAATTACATTGTAAATATAATTTCTGAGTTAAATTTAGTATTTAATAATATTGTTTAAAATTTTTCTATTAGTACAATAGTATTGGATTTCTTTAAACGCTTTCATGTTTTAAATAGATAATGTGCATGTGACGTCACGCACTCAAGTAAAGCCGTTTTTCTCAACTAACTGTAGAGGAAAAGTAACAATTCTTGCGGAGTTAGTAATTCATAATGTATTTTTCCCTAAACATAATACAATGTATTCTAACTATTTTGAAAAATACGAGAAACTTCGCGAAACTTCAAGCCATTTAGCTCAACGTTTTGCTTATGTTAAGTTGAAAAACATGCACATTATCTATAAATATAAATGCATATTTGTACACGATTCATGAAGTGAAAGAATTTGTTTTAACTAGACACGTATATGTTCAAAGGAAAATATACCACGGTGAATGTGTCGTCATATTTTAAATCAAGTGCCGCTTTTCATTCACAAAATATTAGTATTTTATAGCAATTACACAAAATAGCGTAATTTCCACAGAATGTATTGGTCGCCAAATTATAAGTTTAACATCCTTTTACCGTACAATTTTCCAGAATATGAAATTTCGAAAAAATTTAATAAATATATCAAAGTCGAAGTAGAAGTTGTTAGCATATGTAATTTTCATTGGAGAATGGAATTTGCATTTGACATGGTTCACGTGAAATTTATAGAAGAGTCGACACCACGAATTAAACAAGAAAATCCCCCTTCTCTTTTTTAAAGGCACCGTGATTATGGAAAAGAGCAAGAGAACAGCCAATTAAAAAACCCAGTATTATTAGTTATCTTTCTCTGATACTTATATAATTCCTTATAATTTTAAAATATCTAAATCTATAGTTGAAAATATCTCTGCAGTGTAATTTTTGCCTCTCATTGGAATACATTTCTGCCAAATTTCGAAACTCCCATAGTCCTAAACTACAATACAACAATCAGTATGACAATGCTCCATAATTGGGTTGCTTTTTTAAGATTGTTTTCGCCATTCAAATAAATAAGCAAATTGCTTAACAAATAAGCATTTAGGCTTTGAAAGGTTTTGGAGCGTGATATACATTTTGATTTTATTTGTAGATCTACCGCTGTTAAAATTGTCGCAATGTGAAATAAAAAATATCACAAATATATGAGGGTTAAAAGTATTTCTTGCTTATTTTATTTATTTTTAAACTTTTATGCTCCACCACGTTTTAATTTCTTTTTTAATAATATTATATCATAAAGTGTTTTGAAAAAAAAAAAAAAAACATAATTTATATTGATTATTCTAACCAAATAAAAATCATATCTAAAGTGACAAGTTAATTAACAAATTTCCTCAAAAATATTTACTAATATAATCCCTTTGAAAAATATTCTTTGACACGAAAACTTAAATTAAATCAATTTCTATGAACGGAATAAATGTAAAATAGAATAAATAGAAATGCTAAATTAGAATAACAAAGAAAAAAAATGTGTTCCATACTTAATCTTAGTGAAAGAGTATGAAATTTCAAGATCATGAAAGGAATGTAAGTGATCAAATATATAAAAATAAAAATACGCAAATTGTGTTTACCAGAACTATTATCTATTGTAAAATATGATAAAGAGTTTGTTAATTGTATATGTTGCTTAATTAATGCATTAATTTTCTTTAAATGTTACGTGAACGAAGTCATGGGTAACAGCTAGTAATATATATAAAAATGTTTTGCGATAGCCACATCATGCTAGTTTGTATTATCTTTTATATATTTGCTTGATTTAATCATTATGAGACGTTGTTCACAATGGGAGTTTTTTATATATATATATTGTAGTTTTAATTTTTGCTAATATATATTTAGTATGCTTAATATATTTTATTGTTTTAAATCTATGCAGCATGACGACGCTGTGGTAATTGACAAGCAAACCAAAAGAACAGATAATGTGCCTGATGAGAATAGTGAATATGGTGGTGTAAGTATCGATCCAGAATTTAATACCAAGCTAAAGATGAGGAGAATGATGCACGCAGCACAACCACAACAACGGCAGTAATACTATTAAATTGTAAGAACAAAATTTTGTAATAAATAAATAAAAATATATAGGAAACGTTTTACTTTGTCATCTATATATTTAAAACGCTAAGCGTTTTCTTTCGCCAATCCGTGAGAACAAACTACTGCATCAAATGACATTATTCTTTTTTTAAATTAAAGATATTTGGACACTGATATAACTTTGTTGATGCCATTTTTTCATTACAATTAAATACAAAATATATTTATATATATATACGTGGTGTTTAAGTAACGTATACGAAGTACGTGTGAAAAGTTTGCGCCGGTGAAAATGACTTTATGCTTAGCTTGAAATGCATTTTATTTTGATAAAACTAAAAAGAAAAATTTATGATTGTGTCAACATGACGCAATTTTAACTGATTTTTAATTTTTTAATTTTAAAGATTAGAACTGGAGCCTTTATTGGTTGTTTCATCTTGATTGCATACCTTAATTACATGTTACCAATTAACTTTTTTTTTTTTTAAATTATAGGTTAGAAGATTTCAATTTTTAATAAAAAAATTCACAAAAGTAAAGGATTTCAGGAAAATTAAAATTATTAAAAATAGTGTTATGGATAAAAAAAAAAAAAAAAAAAAAAAAAAAAAAAGCCTTGAAATAATGATTG
This sequence comes from Maratus michaelseni, assembly GCA_963931845.1. Taxonomy (NCBI): domain Eukaryota; kingdom Metazoa; phylum Arthropoda; class Arachnida; order Araneae; family Salticidae; genus Maratus; species Maratus michaelseni. The sequence goes on from OZ007598.1 coordinate 161,723,710, forward strand.
TATTTTAGCTAGAATGACCATTATAAGTCTAATAGTTCCTAATTAGCGGCAAAGACCTATTTCTTTCGCTGTGAATTTCTCTTTCGATGTCAAAAAATGGTTTTCGACTTTTGGACGCCAGCCAAAACGCAGTGCCAATTTTTAGAAATGTATAACGGTTGTGACAACGAACGGCGCCATCGCTTTAGCTTTCATCGCGTTTACATTTCTTCTAAATACTACAAATTTCAATTTTTTACTACATTTTACAATTTCAATTCTTGCATCATAAATTATTTAAAAAAAAAAAAAAAAAAAAATTAGCTTTCGATTGAAATTTATTTGAAAATTGTCGCTTCATTTAACGACTGTTTAAATAATTTTCAAGTATGAAACATTTTTTAATTCTATCTCGACAATGACTATCAGTTTGTTTTAATAATGCAAAATAGCCCCAGGGAAAGTTGCCACAGTTGAAAATAGATTTCCCTAACTATCATAAAAGGTAAAAAAAAAAAAAATAATAATAAAACCGCATAGATCATAAGATCAGATTATCGAAAAGATTATCACATTATCCATTTTAGCACTAAACTAAAATCTGCCCCCCCCCCCCCAAAAAAAAAAAAAAAATCTATATATATATATATTTTTTTTTTTTAAGATCCATTGGATATTTAACTGTATAAGACGGGAAAGATCCCCGATTGTGATGGGAAAGGAATACACTTAAAAACATTAAAAATCTCCCTTATCTGCAGATTTATTTATTATTGTAAAAAAAAAATCTTCATCTTTACATAAAAAATGAATAGCTGAAAACAATGGATGCGTTTTATAAGATATGGATTTGAAACGAACAATGATTAAAGAGGACATTTTAAAACTTTGAATTTAAACATTTTAAAACTTTTTTTTTAACGTCGAATTTCAACGATGCCTTTGGGCAGATGCAATGCACATGTGCATAGGAGCTCATTCCGTTGCCTTATCAAGGGGGGGGGGGGTGCTTTATTTACTATGTTCTTTTATTGACTGAATATGAGATGAAAGTAGCGATATACTTATTTGCATGATACTTCATAGGTCCATGAAATTTTCTTTCTTGCCGCGGAGAATAGGGCGGTAATGTCAATCGGATTTGCATTACACAGTTGTTTACGAATTGTTTGTTTGGAATTTGCATCGGAAATAGTACTGTATTTCACTGGGGGGAGGGGGGAGATTTTTAAAGTAAAATATTTGAAAGACTGTTTCATTCTCACCCCTTCGTAAATAATAAAGAAGCTTATTTTACTGATGTTGTTATAGTAATTTTTTTCCTTCAAGTTTTAACGGGTTCCATCTAGTTTTTATAAATTTTCATCATGCGTGTGTTCCTTCTTTCTTTTTCCATCTAATAATTTTCAAGAAACTGCATTTCATAGTTTATTTAAAAAAAGAAAAATGAAAATGAATTTCTGGATATGAAAATGAATACTGGTTGAATCTTTTCCAAACTAAGATTCCGAACATATTCTGATGCAATATTTTTGTTAATCAATTCAACTGAACTTGATATTAATTTTACTTCCCATCATACGTAGTATAGGGTAAGTCTTGTAATCGTTTTGAAAATCGAAATTTTTTTTTTGACGGATTAACACGTTTCAAACACTGGAGATTCCGAAAAACATATTTTTAGAAAAAAAAAAATTGCCGTCCGTCTGTGTGTCTGTATGTCTGTCTATTTGTATGTATGTGTGTCTGTAAACGCTCTATCTCCCGAACAATTTGAGATAGAGACTTGAAATTTGGTATGTACTTAGTATGTAATAATGGGAAGAATCCTATTGAATTTCAGTAACTTCGATTATCCTGAACTATTTTTATCGGACTATGTAAATATTAGTTCTGATAAAAGGTATATACAATTTTCCGAAATTGTTTATTTTAAAGAGTGAATATAAAAGACAATAAAAAACATAAATTTTGCATAAAGCATGAAGTCGATTGGATAATGAGTTGCCGAGATATTTGTAATCCTATTTTTCCACACTCTTCGATTTTTCATGACCCTGTATTTCATTCAAATTTCAAATCAAAGATATATTTTAATTGGTAAAAAGACGCTTAATCTGACGCAGTAAACTGTTAGTTAATAGGATTATTATTTTTAGCGTTTTAAGGATGTTTCTCTTACGCAATTCAGTAATAGCGCATTTAAAGCGAGGCTAACGAAAAAGACAGGCTACCGCGGTGCATTCCACTAATTTGTGTGATGTTGTGACCGTAGCTGATATGTACGACGATGCCGAATTATTATCTGAAGCTCAAGATTTATTCAACGAAAAGTTAAATGAAATTTTGGAAACTTTGGGTTGGGATTCTTTAGTGCAAAACAACTACCGCTCAGCGAAAAAACTTTTGAAAGAAATGTCGTCGAAAGTGAAATTTGTGCGCTGAGTTTCGAGCTCAGAATTGTTCTTCCAATGAACCGATAACAACTTATAACATTTTCAGCTGTGAGGTTTTTAATGTTGTTTTTACAAAGACTAAACCTATTTTTAATGTGGCCTATCTTGTGTAAAAATGAGTTTTAATAAAGAAAACAAAAACTGGAAACTTTGTTATCTTAAATGGCTATATTATTCTTTACAACAAAGTGTCAATTGTTTTTGAAAATCGTTAAGGTGTTTTTTCTTAACAAAATACGTTCCACAGCAAAATATTTTGACACAATTACGAATCACTGTTTATAAACGTAACAAGAACGAAAAATCATGCTTGAAGCATAGATTATGTAACACTTTTCAACGCTTCCAAAATAATTTTACAAATCATACCGTTTAATAAGCTAAAAGATAACATATAAGTAATCCGAATACTTTTATTCAGCCCTGTATAGGATCTATAGATTTGTATATATACTACATAGGGTAATAAATTTTAGTTCAGTTAGGAAACGCGTAGCACAGTTTAAAATTCTCAGTCTGGAGTTAAATAATACGGAAATGTGTTCCCGAACTTTTGTGCTTCCCTGTATAGGATCTACAGAATTTATACACACGACGTAATAGACAAAAAGCGAGTTCAAATTAAAATCGCTTTCAGTAACTTAAAACGCACTTCGAGGAATTATTGTTAACAGACAGTAGAGAATTCTTTTGTGTGTCCCTGTAAATGAACGATAACTGCTATACACACGATATTCTGTAGTAAGCCTCTTGTAATGCACCTCATATAAATTTCAATGCGTTTTAAATAGGGAAACATTATTTAAATAAACCGCAGACGATTTTTCTCCATAGACGTAATGTAAGGGAATTCTTTTGACTGTCCCTGTACAATAAGTATAAGTGCTATGCACACCCTATTCCATGTTAAGCTTCTTCTAATGCACCTTAGTGATATATATAAATTTCAATGCGTTTAAAATAGTGAAACATTATTTAAATAAACCGCAAATGATTTTCCCCCATAGACCGCAATGTAATGGAATTCTTTTGAGTGCCCCTGTAAAAAAACTATAAGTGCTACACACTTCCATTGAAATAGGGAACATGCTATAGATAACGACTATAACATATAAAAATTGCAGAGCAATCCAAGCATATTTACGGGAGTTAGAGCACGGACAGACGGCAGACGGCCAGACGGCAGACGGCCAGACAAACCGAAGTCATAAACACTTTTCAACTAGGTTGGAAAGTGTTAAAAACATGACCCTTGCAGACATGATGATTGACGTGATTTGGAATGGGATATTTTTTTATTTTTCGATAAATGAATTGCATCATGGGTTACAAGGTATTGTTTCCGATGACGACCGTTATCGGGCTGTCGCATCCGGAAATTCGATTCAAAATGCCGAATTCGACAGCAATTTGTAAAAAAATTACTTGTCTTTATCAAAAAACAAAAACTACTCGAGTTTATAGTTTCCGAATAAGAATACCTACCAATCTCATGTGTTTACAAACAAAAATAAATTCAGGAATGTATCAAACTTACTAGTTTGGATTTAAGTACAACCAAAACCACTTTTTTTTTTTTTTTTTTTTTTTTTTTTTTTTTTTTTTTTAAGGATCTTGAATCTACTTTGCATTTATACGAAACATCGCGTAATTTTCTTTAGTATAACTATTTTCATAAAACCATAATTTTTTTAAGCATCTTGAATGTACTTCTCACTTATACGAAACATCGCGTAATTATTATAACTATTGACTACAACTTTATTTTAAAGCAACTTTTATGTACCTCTCATTTATGCGTAACATCGCGTAATTTTCTTTAGTATAACTATTTTCATAAGACCACAAATTTTTTAAGGAACATTAATGTACCTCTCACTTATGCGAAACATCGCACAATTTTCTTTAGTATAACTATATTCATAAGATCACAAATTTTTTAAGGAACATTAATGTACCTTTCACTTATGCGAAACATCGCGTAATTTTCTTTAGTATAACTATTTTCATAAGACCGCAATTTTTTTAAGGAACTTTAATGTACCTCTCACTTATGCGAAACATCGCGTAATTATTTTTACTAAAACTATTTTCGAATAACAGTCTTCAACTTTTTTAATCTTTAAGGTACCATTATTTCCGAATATTATTTTTTGCCTTATGTAATGGCAGTAATTCTGCCAATAAAAATACGAAAGATTACTATTCGGAAACAGTGGTACAAAAAAATTAATGCTGCACGAGTCGTATAAGCAAAAGGTCATTGTACTTCATTCAATTCAGGATTTTGAACCGGAAAAAGTTATTTCTGATGGAACGAAATCCGGAACTTACTTAAATTGTTTTTTCAGCTCTAGAACTGAACATAAATTATTTTTCTAATTCAGAATTGAACACGTATAAACGTTTTTATTTTAGACGAATTTTATTTAGAACGTTTTTATTTAGAAAATCTAAACGATGAAATTGTATTTTATTGTTGTGTCAAAAAGAAAAAAAAATTATTCAAATAATGACTTTTTTTTTTTACAATAATGAACTTTTATGATTCATCAGAATGGTGTATTAAACGATGGAAAATATCATACATTTATAATTTAAAAGTGTTAATCTGTGATAACAATTATCAGTCTGAAATTTATAATTATTAGTCAATTAAAATTGAAAAAGCCTTTGAAAAATTCTATACTTTTCCATACACTTCTTCGTTTTAGCCTTCGTTGAATTCTCTTAAAAGATTCGTTTTAAATCTCATGTACTTGTTTTAAATCCTTGTTTATTTATTTAAACACATATTTTCGATATTTTATTAAAACAAGACACAAAATTTCCAGTCTCCAGGTTACCAGAAATTTGTGGTTGACTAGAAGACAACATACGTAACAATATGAGAACGCTTCGGCCAAGCCCGTAACCATAAACCGTGCGGGTCGATCCAGTCAGAGCCCGATTAACCTCTGAATCTAGGGGTAGAGCGTAGAGATGAGACGGACTCGGGCACGATTTTTATACCAGCTTTCGGACTCGGGCTCATTATTTCTGAAATTGGCAATTTTATTTATTCTCGTACAGAAACAACAACAAAAATTTTTACCCTGAAAAATTACTTATTCCATTTTATGTCAATTTAATGCTATTTTGATCAGAATGAAAGAGAAAAAGACTTTTTTTTGCCCTTTGTATTAGTAGCAGTAGAACGCTATTTTAAAAGAAAACTTGTGATATTTTCAGATTTATATTTGATGGGTAGCGACGACCTGTTATGGTGCCAATCAGAATATAGCGCCATTAGTATATTTTTTAATTGGAATGTTTATTTATTATTACTTTTTTAGAGATCTAACGCCAAATGAATATTTTCTTTTAAGTCAATTAGCATTAGCTTAACCCTTTCAAGGGCGGTGTTTGCAAGGCACGAACGCTTAATTTTAATTCCAAACTGCCAAGTGGCACCCAGAAATTTTTAATAAAATTTTACTTTTATAATATTTGCAATGAAAAGCTTTTAATCATTTTCAAATAGATTTGTTCGTAAAATCTGGTGTCATTCAAATATTTCAACATTTTAGTAAAAGAAGTACTTTGCCCTTGAAAGGGTTAAGGCTTGCAAATTTTTAGACTGCTATTTTTTGCGAGTGCTAATCACAGTTTATATGAAAAGAACATTAGTGATTCTATCGGTTTTTCTTCTTGATCTGTGCTCATTCTGTGGCTCTTCTTTTTACTACATTCATGACGTCACTTTTATTCGTAATTAGATAAAATCGGCATATATATTGTTATTCTCGATAGAAATCAATCGAGCAGTGTTTTCTCTTTTCTTATAAAAGCCTATAAATCGGATCTTTAAGGTAATGTTGTCAAATTTTTAATTTAAGCTGATTTTCAAGGACACAAGAATTACGAAAGATGTGCACATTTTATAGAAAATAGAAAAACGTTGTTCGATTCTTTGTCATATAAATCGTAATCTTTGCAAATTTCAATTATTTATTCATAAAACACATTTCGTTAATGTGTACATCAGATTTGCTTGTTGCGGGAAAAAAATATGAGAATCTTTTTAGGGATGTGTATTTTTATTAGATACTAAACTTCTCTTTTGATAAGATTGAATGTGAATTTCTTAAAATTAATTATATGCTAGGGATTAACAGTTATTTTCATGTACGAAGTTGTTAAAAAAATGAGATATTACATTTTTAGAACAACTTTTAAATATTATGTAATTTTTATTATACTTTTTTTTTGGTATAGGGCTCGGGCTCTAATGACAAAAAATGTTTCGGGTTCGGATTTAAAATCGTCAGGCTCGGGCGGGCCCGGGTTTTAAAAAGTGAGCCCGAACTCATCTCTAGTAAAGCGGTATTGTTTTAGGTCCCCTTTCATTTGAAAAAGTTTTCTTAATTATTCATTCATTCCATTGATACTAATATTATTCCCGGGAGTAGCTTAGCCGATTTCACATATATTTCATTAAACAGCATTTTTTTTTATGTTCCCTGTATATACTTCGGATATATTTAGTACGTATGATATAGCTATATGTTCAATTTCCCGGGTGGTTTCTAATAGGCACACCAGGATGCTACAGGATTAATTAACATTCTATTGATGACATTTATATTTCCCTTTTAAATATGTTTCTTTAGGTAGTGCGTGGATTTCCTGTTGGATTAAACAAACTTACTTTTCCAATAATAATAATAATAATAATAAAAAAATAAAAATATTGCGTTATTTGGGTTGTTGGGGAAAACCAATTCGTATTGGAAAATTCTGCCCGTCAATTATTAGACATCAGATATCGGAATAAATGTTTAATAATTAAATGATAGAATTTTCCTCTACGAATTGGTTTTCCCAAATAGAAGGAACTTGCTGAACAACCCAGTACAATGTAGAAATTGAACATGGGAATTAGAGAGTTCTCATCACAGTCATTTGGGGCCCCTTTTAAATTTTAGAGGGAAAGCATCATATGCTTCACGTGCCTTTTGGATAAACAGACCCTGGGTCCAGTTAGTTTTCTCATAATTTTGAAACAACTTTTTTCCTTACGAAATTATTTGTTTAGATATATGTACAGAGAGTGTTCACAATTTTTGCAATAATTTTGACTTTCTCTGTGATTTAAATTTAAATGAAAAAAAAATCTATATAGCATCAATTCAGAATAGTTTTTAATTATCGTCTGCATCATAAAAAATATTCTTTGCTTTAAAATGTCGCTGGAAAATAAGCAGTAGATCGAAGGCTAAGTATTTGCGCTTTACGAAGAGAAATACTTTTATTCGATTATTTAAGGGGACATAGTACCTTGAAATTGGTCAAAATATCGATTTTTTTTTTGGCTTAAATTATAACTACACCTTTTAAAGATATACTGGTGAAATTTAAAAACTATATCTTTAAAAATAAAGAAGTTATTAAAGATTTTATGCGCAGCGACATAATTTAAAATGTTCATATTTTCATAACTTCACAGTTAAAAATCTGCAGCAAACTGTCCAGTCATTTGACCGTTTTTATAGAAAACGGTTACATAACCGTGATTTAACTCTATGACCATGTGACCATGTTATCGCCCATATTGTTGTCAGAATAGAGTTAAATTACGGTTATGTAACCATTTTCTATAAAAACGGTCAAATGACTGGACAGTTTGCTGCAAATTTTTAACAGTGTTGCGTGTTCGATAAATGCTAAAGCTTTTTTGCTTATTCAGCTAGAGGTTTGAAAAATCTTTTACTTGTTTTCCATAGTGTATTTAATATTTTTGTGCATAGATTTAACATTCAAGTTTATAGTTTTTTTAAAATTATTAATTTAAATAGTGAGTTTGTTGAATTTCCTTGATTTTTTAATATACACGAGAGAAAAAAATTAAATGCAATATCCCATACATCTAAAAATCCATGCACAGTTTTATGTAGTATATTCTAATGAATGTGGAAAAAAAATCGAAGCAAAAATATTCATATTTATAAAAGAAGTAGTAATTTTTAAAAAGTTAATTAAAAAATTTTTAATTTTAGTAAAATAGGCCGTTCTACAAGATTTTTTATTTTATTTTATTTTATTTTTAATATTAAGTATTATGCCACAACATATATATTATTATTCAGACTTGAAAAAAAAATGTCAAAGGTACCGAGTCCCCTTAAAAAGAAAAAAGGTGTGAAAAAGGGTTCTAAAAGTAAGATTCTATCGACTTTTTTTTTCAGAATGTACAGTACATATGTAACAGATATTTCTTGCTTTCGTCAGAAATGCTCGGCTCCCTTGAATCCCCTTATTTAACAGTAATTTTAAACACACGAACGTAATAGAACAAGAACGAAAAATCATGCGTCAAGCATAGATTATGTAACACTTTCCAACGCTTCCAAAATAATTTTACAAATCATACCGTTTAATAAGCTGATATATAACATCCAAGTAAACAATTTGGAAAACGCATAACATATTTAAAAACATAATTTCAGCAATTTCCAACCTATACAATATTCAGAAAAATATCCGAATACTTTTATTCAGCCCTGTATATGATCTATGGATTTGTATATATGCTACATAGGATGCTAAATTTTAGTTCAGTTAGGAAACGCGTAGCACAGTTTAAAATTCTCCTTCTGGAGTTTCTGTCAATAAACGGAAATGTGTTCGCGAACTTTTGTGCTTCCCTGTATATGATCTACAGAATTTATACACACCACGTAATAGACAAAAAGTGAGTTAAATTTAAAATCGCGTTCAGTAACTTAAAACGCACTTCCAGGAATTATTGTTAACAGACAGTAGAGAATTCTTTTGTGTGTCCCTGTAAATGAACGATGACTGCTATACACACCATATTCTGTAGTAAGCCTCTTGTAATGCACCTTAATGATATATATAAATTTTAATGCGTTTAAAATAGTGAAACATTATTTAAATAAACCGCAGACGATTTTTCTCCATAGACGTCATGTAACGGAATTCTTTTGAATGTCCCTGTGAAAAAACTATAAGTGCTACACACTTCCGTTGAAATAGGGAACATGCTATAGATAACGACAATAGCATATAAAAATTGCAGAGCAATCCGAGCATATTTACGAGAGTTAGAGCACGGACAGACGGCCAGACGGCCACACAAACCGAAGTCATAAACACTTTTCAACTAGGTTGGAAAGTGTTAAAAAGACAACTAAAACTTTTCTTCATTTTAAATGTTAGTTGAAACTGGTAAGTAGGATAGAAAGTATGGCAATTTTAAGCTAAAGTAATAAAAGGAAAATACATGTTTTAAAGTAATAAAATAAATAAAAATGCACTTAATGTAATCTGTAAAACTATCATGTTCAAAATTAGAAACATTGGCTTATAAATGCATTGAGTGCAAAAAAAAAAGGTTACATTGATGTTTTCTTTCTGTATATCAGGGAAAAAATTGATCACTTTTTTTTAATTTAAGGTATCCCAAAACATTTAACACCCATATTTTTTAATAAAGCAAAAATTTGTACAATAAAGGTTGTTTAAATTAATTTATATATAACAAGAAAGAAAAATCATGCATCTAACATAGATTATGAAACACTTTCCAACGCATTCAGAATACTGTAACGAAACTTCATCACTTATTATGGTGAAAGAAGATATCTAAATAACCAATTTGGTAAACGACCACATTGGTAATCCAATTTCAGCTATTACCGTCAATAGTCGGAAAGGTATCCGAATTCTTTTGTGCAGCCCTGTATATGATCTATAAACCCACTTCCAGCAATTGCTCATGAATACTAATGTAATCTAATTCTTTTGTGTGTAAATGAACGATAAATGTTATGCATATCATATTCTACAGTAAGCAATTTGTAGTTTACATCATTGATGAATATCAATTTTAATATGTTCGAAATATTGTGACATCATTAAAAGAAATTGAAAACGATTTTTCCCCATAGACTATGATGTAACTGAAATCTTTTGAGTGTCATTCTAAGCGAAGACTACACACTTCATTTGCAATAGCGAACATGCTATAGTAAACATACATAACATACATCAATTATGTAGTAGACCGAGTATACTTACGCAAGTTAGAACACGGTTAGACGCCAGACAAACCGAAATTATAAAAAAAATTCAACTGTATTGGAAAGTGTTAACAAACAATTTAATTTGTAAAATAAATTATTTTGCTTGAATATCTTTTTAATTTTGAAATTTTAATAAAAAATAGTGTAATGTTTGATACATACCCCACAAACATGTCCTCACGAAATAAATAATGGTTGGTTGATTTATGACAGCCGATTATCTACTCGAGGGATATAGGCCCTAGGGAGGAGTGCCCTCCGTGGGAGTCTTTTTAAGGGATCCTAACCCCTATTTACGGCAAGGTTCGAAGAAAACCACAGAAAACTTCGAACGGTTATGTCGACGAGCTCCACAGGGGTTTGGAACCCAGCACCTCCCGTCTACCAGCTTTAAGAGCAGAACCTCTCAGCCACTGGTGGAAATAAATAATGATACTTTACAATTTTCTTGTCAATACATGTACAATTTCAATTACTAAGGAAATAATAAACTACAAACTAAGCCATAAAACTTCTGTAGGTATACTCTTTCAAGTGATCACTTTGGTGATTTTTCATATGTTTTCTGCATGTTAACTGAAAAACTTAGCTGTAAAATTTCAGAAAATTCTCAGATATTTAAACCGATAGCGATAGTTCATTATATTCGCAACATCACATAAGTCATAGATGATGACTTATGTGACTTATGTGATTAACTAAACATAACCATATTTCTTTGCAGATAGAATGTTTTACGTAAATGATTGTAATAAAATGATGTATAAAAAATCAAGTTTTTCAATAAAAGCATTTAAATTTTTATATTTTAAAAAATATTTTAGAAATATTCAACGTAAGTCTTTAAAAATCTCCAAATATGTATGTTGTACCTATCTTAATCTCAATATTACAAGTACTTTTATTTCATGGGACCCTTTCAACAACAACTGACGGTTAAGTAAGAGTACGCTAGTCCTACGAAGATACTCACAAGCTATTGTTAAACCAATGGCAGATTTCTTTACAAATTTCTCGTTTGCATTTTAATGTTTTTAATTTTTTTTTTTTTTTTTTTTTGTTATTCCATGGGGTATCTGAGGTCGATGTTTCCTCGGGTATCTTTTTACTTTTTCGATTTTGGTTTCAGTATTTTGTTTTTTCTTAAGGCTTCATTCACGAACATAGATGTAACTGATAAAGCTAAGTTTTCTCTATATACGTTATCTTGAGGCACTTTTCCAATTAATGTCCATCCTGAATATGTTTCTAGTGCTACTAGTCCAGACAACAACATTTCTCTACGACCTGTCAGTAATTTTCCAATTCCATCGGCTCCAATCAATACTTGAATAGATTCAGGAATCTCACGAATATTCGTCAGAGTGATGTCTTTTTCTGATAATTCTTTATACCAAGATCATTTCCCTACAGGCATAACATTTTCATAGATAAAGTTTTGGTCCAAAACCTCAAAATTGCATTTAAAATTTTCTTTCAAATCGCTTAATCTTATCTTGTAGTAGTTATGATTATGTTTCTTTGTTATGACTCCGCCAAAAACGGAATGAGCAACTTTTTTCTTCTCGAAGAGGTAAATACTTCATTTCTTCGGCTAAATGTTTTAAAATATACGATCTCCGTGAACATTAATCTAAAATCAATCGAACAACTTTCTTTTTGTTATCGGAAATGATGTTTGTTTTGAGAGTCTGAAGAAAGACCTTAGGATTTCTACTGAAGAAGGTCTATGGTTTATTAGAAGGTCTATGGACGGAGTTCCTGAGATACGGTTACACACTTCGCTGGTCAAGGTACGTCTTTGGGCAAGCACATTTTTCCAACACGCTTCCAGCCCTTCGTCACCAAGTGATGAGTTTTGGGCGATTATGTTTTAGTTATTAATTGTATAAAATAATATATTACTGTATATAAAGCACATTTATAAAACAGCCCGACTAAATCAATTTAGATCCGAGGCAAAAATATTTGCTTGGGAGCGAATCTTTGACTGCATTATTGTAGCTAAATTTATATTAATTTTTTAAAATCTGAAATCGTCTTAAGAAAAAAAAAATAGGCTCTGAGGCCTCAAAAAAAAAAAAAAAAAAAAAAAAAAAAGTAGTTACTTACCATGTTTGTCTTTTCAATAAATCAGGCCCTGCATTTGTATTCAGTATACTATACATTAATGTATCTTTGTCATTTATTTCAATATTTATTTACAAGAACTGGTATCGTAACTCTATATTACGCAATAATCTGTAACGATACGTAATTATGAAAAATTGTAATCTCATCAAAAAGTCACCTGTAAAAAATGCAGCCAAGTCTCGTAACTCATTTACCGTAAAAAGTACTGAGATCGTATAAAGCCAAGTTTAACTATCCTATTAACTCTGAAATTTTCATTCACAAATCACTCCTAGTCCCTACATCTTTCGTTAATTATTATTTTGTGACTTGGCAATTACGTAGCACGAGAATGTGATGTATATAGTTAGTCTTAATCAAATAATACTATAACATATTAAAGTGCAATAACTTCCCCCTGCGTATATAATTTGCCTTAATCATATTATCTCATCCCTTCCCACATAACATAGTAAGGTGTAATAACTTCCCTGTGCTGCGTAATTGCCAAGTCACAAAATAATAATTAACTAAAGACATAGAGACTAGGAGTGATTTGTGAATGAAAATTTCAGAGTTAATAAGATAGTTAAACTTGGCTTTATACGATCTCAGTACTTTTTACGGTAAATGAGTTACGAGACTTGGCTGCATTTTTTACAGGTGACTTTTTGATGAGATTTCACTTCTTTTTGTAAGTAATCCTCCTTTTCTTGATTTTGGGTTCTTTTTGGAGATCATCCACTGATTTTCGCTAAGCCCACACTCTGTCCCTATTATTTACAGGTATCAAAAATTTGAAGATTTAGTTTCGTTTGCAAAGTACTGTAGATGAGATATCCGTCTGAGATATTACTCGCAGCCCTGGATACTTGATATTTAACATAAAAGAACTTTTCAGTATAAAAAGAAAGCCAAAATTAAAATTTCCGGAAATTTCCAATAAATCAAACTATATATTCCTTTTTTCGATGGTTTTTTTCGTTTTTTTTAGTCTTTTTTTTATTATTTAAGGATTTTTTAATTTTTTCTTACTTTGTGTACTAAACCCTGCCTTTCTGCCAAATGTCAAGCTTCTAGGACTACAAAATCGAATTATTTTCAAATTTTCGACTTTTTTATAAATTTATTGATTTTTCGATTTCAATTCTAAGTTACCTGATTGTCATACCAATATAGTAATTATTTGATCCGTCTTCTTAGGATCATTTAGGTTCAATTTAGAGATAAATCAAGTGAATCTTAGAGTCACCATGATTTTATTTAGAAAGGACTATCAAGCCATAACCAGCCAGTAATGTCAGGAGGGTAGGGGGAGCTGTGAAAATTTTTGTGGGGCTAACATCATTTAACAATCCATATTTCATATGTGAAGTAAATAGAGTACAACCTATGAAAGAAAACAAACCTGTCTATAAAGAAATCGCCTATATCGTAGCCAGTCTATAGCGGAACTTTTCTATAACGAAATTCATAAACGAAAGAAAAGAAAACCATAATCCGGGGGAAATAACATAAAACAATTAGGGGCGTTGTACTAGCTATTTGAATTTAGCTAGTTGAATTTAACGAATATTTTAATTGTTCCTTTTATTGAATAGTAAATACTACCTTTACACCAAGTTTTAAGTTTCTAAGACTACAAGATAAAATTATTTTAAATTTTTGATTTTTTTCGAATTTTTTTTATAATTTTCTGGATTTTTTGATTTTTTCTTATTTTGTATCCTTTATTACAAATTTCAAGTTTCTAGCGCTACAAAATCGAATTATTTTGAAATTTCCGATCTTTTTCGAGTTTTTTATTTTATTTTCGAATTTATTGTGTTTTAATTTTCCCTTTTTCTGTATCCTAAACAATAAGTTTACGCCGAATTTTAAGTTCTAAAACTACAAAATCGAATTTTTTTCAATTTTTCGAATTTTCGAATTTTACAGATTTTTTATTTATTTCTTTTTTTGTATCCTAAATACTACCTTTATTCCAAATTTTAAGTTTTTAGCTTTACAAAATCGAATTATTTTCAAATTTTTTTTCCGATTTTTTGATTTTATTTTCAATTTTTGTTGCGTTTTTAATTTTTTCTTTTTCTGAATGCTAAACACTACCTTTACACTAAATTTTCAGTTTCTAAGACTACGAGATCGTATTATTTTCAATTTCTTTCTTTTTCTTTCTTTCTTTCTATTTTTTTTTTTTTTTTTTTTTGAAATTTTCGATTTTTTTTTTAATTATCCATATTTTTTTATGTTTCCTTATTTAGTATCTTAAATATTACCTTTATTCCAAATTTCAAGTTTCTAGCGCTATGAAATCGAATTATTTTCAAAATTTCCTTATTTTTCGATTTCTTTCGATTTTTTTATTTTATTTTCGAATTTTATTGCGTTTTTATTTTAACTTATTCTGAATCCTAAACACTATCTTTACCGCGAATTTTAAGTTTCTAAGGCCAAAAGATCAAATTATTTTAATTTTTTTCATTTTTTTCGAATTTTTCGAATTTTTGATTTTTTTTTTCGAATTTTCTAGATTTTTTAATTTTTTCTTATTTGGCATCCTAAATACTACCTTTATTCCGAATCCCAAGTTTCTAGCGCAACAACATTGGATTATTTGAAAATTTTCGATTTTTTTTTCGATTTTTCGATTTTACTTTCAATTTTTTTTGTGTGTGTTTTTGATGTTTTCTTTTTCTGAATTCTAAACACTACCTTCTAACCAAATTTTAAGTTTTTAAGACTACAAGATCGTGTTATTTTCAATTTTCAATTTTGTTCGATTTTTTTTGAATTTTCGAATGTTTTTTTTCTTTTTTTTTTTTTTTTTTTTTTTTTTGGGAGTGTGTGAGTGACAAAAAATCGAAACTTAGAGTTCATATATCGTCTGCACTAATTTATGGGTATTTTTTGAATTATCCATATTTTTTAATTTTTCCTTATTTAGTATCTTAAATATTACCTTTATTCCAAATTTCAAGTTTCTAGCGCTATGAAATCGAATTATTTTCAAATTTTCCTTATTTTTCGATTTTTTCGATTTTTTGATTTTATTTTCGAATTTTATTGCTTTTTTTATTTTAACTTATTCTGAATCCTAAACACTATATTTTCTGCGAATTTTAAGTTTCTAAGGCTAAAAAATCCAATTATTTTAATTTTTTCAATTTTTTTCGAATTTTTCGAATTTTTGATTTTTTTTTTCGAATTTTCCGGAATTTTAAATTTTTTCTTATTTTGCATCCCAAATACTACCTTTATTCCGAATTCCAAGTTTCTAGCGCAACAAAATCGGATTATTTGAAATGTTTCAATTTTTTTCGATTTTTCGATTTTTTCGATTTTGCTTTCGACTTTTTTGGTGTTTTTGATGTTTTCTTTTTCTGGATACTAATCACTACCTTCACACCGAATCTTAAGTTTCTAAGACTACAAGATCGTATTATTTTCAATTTTCAATTTTGATGGAATTTGTTGAATTTTCGAATGTTTTTTTTTTCGAATTTTCCGGATTTTATAATTTTTCCTTTCTTTGTATCCTAAACACTACCTTTTTTTCCATATGTCAAGTTTCTAGGGCTACGGGATCTACCTAATCTTTTTGATGACGCGTGAACGAGTGAGTGAGTGAGTGACAAAAAATCGAATGTTTGAGTTCATATATCGTCTGAACTAGAAAAGACAGAAAGTTGTAATTTTAATTTTTGTCCTGTGTGCCAAATACTCTAGAAAAACAAAGTTTCAAATTTTTGGGATACTCCAGCGCGGAGATATGGGGGGGCAAAAGTGCCCTGAGTTGCTTCCAGAAAAGTATGCTTACGGCTGTCCTCTCTCGACTTGGCGGAGGCACTGCCGTGCCTCCAGATCTTGCCAAGGCTGTGGTTTTCCCATTAGACTTAATGTTAGCTATATGCTCCATTTTTCTACAACTAAATTTCCTCATGCCAATATAGTAATTCATTGATCCGTTTTCTTAGGATCGTTTATGTTCAATTTAGAGATAAATCAAGAGAATCTAAGAATCACCATGATTTTATTTAGAAAGGACTATCAAGCCATAACCAACCAGTAATGTCGGGAGGGAGGGAGAGATGTGAAAATTTTTGTGCGACCAACATCTTTTAACAACAAATATTTCATATATAAATTAAATAGAGTAAAGCCTGTGAAAGAAAATGAACCTGTCTATAAAAAAAAAGGTCTATAACGTAGCCAGTCTATAGCGGAACTTTTCTATTACAAAATTCGTAAACAAAAGAAAAGAAAAGCATAATCCGGGGAAAATAACACAAAACAATAACGGAAGGTGTACTAGCTAATAGGACAATTATCTTAAAACCTATCTAAAACAAACTATCCCCATCCTGTGGGATTTGTTTTTCAATGTTTTACTTTATTTAATGCAAAACATAGATTGCATCCGACAACTCATAAAAAAGTCCTCCGGCCTGTACCGGCAGGAAAAGGTAGCTTTCCTATATCTTCATTTTAAAATTTTAGCTAATGTTACTCGAAAACAGCAAGTTAAAATGCAAAGAAACCGTTTACAAAAGATTCGTTTACACTGAATTTGAATAAGAAATTCGCCAAATTATTGAGCTATAGCCAAGTTGGCTTCATTTATGAAGACTTATTTTTGTCGCCAAATTTGGCGAGATTTCGCCAATTGTCGCCAAGTTTGGTGAAAATTTGGCGCTAATGGATATGAATATATAGTTTTATGCGTATGATTGGGAAAATGATTACAACAATGAAAGAAAATAATTTGCGAGAAATCGCGTTCACTAAAACTTGTAAATTTATATTAAAATCATTAAAATTACAGACATTACAATACACTTTCATAAAACATTAAAAACATATTAAAATTGGACGTTTCGGATTTACATGGAAAATCCCTCTTCAACAACAACATTTCACTTAGCGTAAATCATAGTTCAAAAATATCAACAAATAGAAAATGTAACGTATCAAAATTTCGAAGTCAAAGTTACAGTTATAATAACACGGAGTATTCATTCGGGATTGCACCTGCTTGACCATTATTGACCATAAATTTATCGTTGGTTTTTTGTAATGTGCTGTTTTGTTTCAAAATGTCAGCCACCCTAGAATTTCAAACTGCTCTATCTCAGCCAATTTTTAAGATAGAGGTAAAACAAAAAATGCTCTGGAATCCTTGTATCAAGTCCTAACACCTAATTAAAAAATAAACTTGAATTTTTAACTTTTTTGTATATTTATTTTAGTTTTAAAATTTTCCGTGGACGCCATCTTGAAACAAGATGGCGGACCAAGCTGGCCAACGAACTCGGTCGAGGCATTGGTGAGCTTAATACACACAATTAGTTTCATCCAAATTAATTTATAAATACGAGCGTTATCGTATCAAATTATTTTCATTTTTCCCTTTTTTTCGAATTTTTTTATTTTTTTTTCGAATTTTCTGGATTTTTTTAATTTTCCTTTTTCTGTATCCTAAATACTACCTTTATTCCTAATTTGAATTTTCTAGCGCAACAAAATCGGATTGTCTTCAAATTTTCGGTTTTTTTCAATTTTTTCGATTTTTTCAATTTTGCTTTCGATTTTTTTGGTGTTTTAGATGTTTTCTTTTTCTGGATGTTAAACACTACTTTCACACCAAATCTTAAGTTTCCAAGACTACAAGATCGTATTATTTTCAATTTTCAATTTTGATGGAATTTGTTGAATTTTCGAATGTTTTTTTTTCGAATTTTCTGGATTTTATAATTTTTCCTATCTTTGTATCCTAAACACTACCTTTTTTCCAAATGTCAAGTTTCTGGGGCTACGGGATCTACCCAATCTTTTTGATGACGCCTGAACGAGTGAGTAAGAAGTGACAAAAAATCGAATGTTTGAGTTCATATATCGCCTGAACTAGAAAAGACAGAAAGTTGTAATTTTAAAATTTGGTCCTGTGCGCCAAATACTCTCTATAATTGAAGTTTAAAATTTTTGGGATACTCCAGCGCGGAGATATGGGGGGGTCAAAAGTGCCCTGAGTTGCTTCCAGAAAAGTATGCTTACGGCTGTGCTTTCTCGACTTGGCGGAGGCACTGCCGTGCCTCCAGATTTAATTTGTGGATATATACGTGGAAAAAACAGGGAAAACCGTGATATACCTATGTTACAGTCAATATGATTAATCCGGTCATTATTAATAACTAGGGCACCCAGCCCGGGCTTCCGTGAAAACCATTTTTTTTAAAATTGAAAACTGTAATAGATTTTTTAGATTTAATATTTTTTTTTTAGATTGCCCCCTAAGAGTACCAAAGAGACTTTTTATATGAAATATGTCAATTATATATTCAAATAAAATTTTGAAATTTATTAAAAACGGTAACTTCGTGTTGGCCTCGTGCCAGAAGTTAATAGCCTAAGAAATTCTATAAGAATTTCGTTATACAGCAGTTTTTCTTATTCCGATAATTTCAGTGCTTTTTTAAATGCTTATTTCGATTACATGTTTGTTAAGTTTGTGTTTTATTTATACTATTTTATTTATTGCTTAATGAAGGTTTAATTTCGTTGTTAAATATTAGCTGGAAACAAATGCTGAACTTTTTATATTGTTTCAAGTGCAAACTTGTTAATATTTTGTAATTGTCTGCAAGCGATATACATTTAAAAAAAAATCATACTTGAAATTTAATTTAAATTCTATAATAAATGAGTCAATTGTTATACAGTTTTCAAAATATTTACATTTGAAAGTAGATTTTTTCCCCATATAACGGTGTAAAAATTGAAAATGTGCGATGTTTAGAAGTTTTAAAAAATGCAGTAGCAAAAATCGCAAAACCGAAATTTCATCGTTCAGTGTTGCCATTCGCAAAATGACGTCAGCGTTACGCACGGACTAAGGCTTTGTAGGAGCTCTAGCACGGACACGTTTCTCCTTTATAATATAGATAACCGGTTATTATTAATAATGATCGGATTAATCATATTGACCGTAAGATCTATACTAAGTAGTGATACTGGATGTTACAATGGTCAATAAAAATCTATATATTTAAAACGCTAAGTGTTTTGTTTCGACAATCCGTGAGAACAAACTACTACATCAAATTACATCATTCTTTTTTTAAATGAAAGATATTTGGTCACAGATTTGTTATCGTACATTCGTTTGTTCGAAAATTTAATTAAATAGCCGTAATATTAAATTAAAATTTTACTTCTGCTTATGACGTCATAAAGTCGGCAATCGGATTAACGCCCACTGTTGCGACGTGCAGAGTTTATTTTCTGAACTCAATGATTGCGAGCATAAAAAATAAATATTAAATATTAAAAGCACGTGACTTTTAGGCCAATTTTTTTAATTTGTAAGTTAAAATATAGTTAAAATGTTTAAGTATTTCGGTAAAAATATTTATCCGTGTGTTTTATAAGCAAATAAAAATTCATATTTACTGTGACGTCACGGAAATATTGTCCATTGGGTTAATTTTATCATTAAGCATTATAACTTTGTTGATGCCATTTTTTTCATTACAATTAAATGCAAAATATATTTTTATTTTTATGCATGGTGTTTAAGCATAAATGTACGTGTGAAAAGTTTGCACCGGTGAAAATGACGCTATGCTTAGCTTGAAATGCATTTTAACATTGATAAAACTAAAAAGAAAAATTTATATGATTGTGTCAACAGGCGTAGTATTAACTGATATTTCAATTTTTAATTTTAAAGATTAGAACTGAAGCCTTTATTGGTTGCTTCATCTTGATTGCATACCTTGATTACATGTTACCAATTACTTTTTTTAAATTATAGGATTAAGTTATAGGAATTATAGGATTTAAATTATTAAGATTTCCTTTTTTAATAAAAAAATTCACAAAAGTAAAGAATTTCAGGAAAAAAAAAACTTGAAATAATGATTGTATTTTTAGCTAGAATAAACAATGTAAGGCTAATATTTTATAGGAATTATTTTGGTAGGTTTGTTATAAGTTCATTTAACAGTTCCTTATTAGCGGCAAAGACTTATTTCTTTCACTGTGAATTTTTCTTTCGATGTCAAAAAATGGCAGTCTACTTTTGGACGCCAACCAAAACACAGTGGCAATATTTAGAAATGTATAACGGTTGTGACAACAAACGGCACTATCGCTTTAGCTTTCATCGCGCTTACATCACTTCTAAATACTAAAAATTTAATTTTTTTACTACATTTTACAATTTCAATTCTTACATCCTCAATTAGAAAAAAAAATTAGCTTCCGATTGAAATTTATTTGAAATATGCCGCTTAATTTAACGACTTTTTAAATAATTTTCAAGCATGAAATATTTTTCAATTCTATCTCAACAATGACCATCCGTTTGTTTTTAATAATGTAAAATAGCCCCTTGGAAAGTTGCAACAATTGAAAATAGGTACCCCTAACCTTCATGAAAAGTGAAAAAAAAAATAATAATAATAAAAACCTGATAAATCATAAGATCAGATTATCCATAAGATAGAGTATTTTGGCGCTAATATAAAATCTGTCAAAAGAAAAAAAAACTATTTTTAGTTTATGATTAACATAAAATTGATATGTTGAATTCGTTGATGTATATGTTGAATCAGAATATGCTAGGAACTGTTATTTATTATTTTTTTAAAGATCCATTGGATATTTAACTGTATAAGAGACCGGATGTGATGGAAAAGGAATAATCATCCTGATTATGTAAAGGGATAGAAGAAACCATACAAATAAATTACAATTGAAAACATTAAAATTCTCCCTCATCTGCATATTAATTTATTATTTTTAACAAAAATTCTTCATTTTTACATAAAAATTGATTAGCTTAAAACAATGGATGCGTTTTAGAAGATATGGATTTGAAACGAACAATGATTAAAGAGGACATTTTAAAACTTTTAATTTAAACATTTTAAAACATTTTTTTAACGTCGAATTTCAACGGTGCCTTTGGGCAGATGCAATACATATGCGCATAGGAGCTCATTCGATTGCATTATCACAGGGGGGGGGGGGGTTATACTATGTTCTTTTATTTACTGAATATGAGATGAAAGTTGGAAATTTGTATGATACTTTATGATAGGACTATTTGTATGATACTTTATTGGTCCATAAACCTTTTTTTTTTTTTTTTTTTTTTCGTGGGGAATATGGTGGTAATGTCAAACTGATTTGCATTACACATTTGTTTACGGAGTGTTCATTTGGAGTTTGCATCGGAACTAGCATTTCACTGGGGGGGGGGGGGGTTAAAATAAAATATTTGAAAGACTGTTTCATACGAAGCCCTACTTAAATAATAAAGAAGCTTATTTTACTGATATTGTTGTAGTATTTTTTTCCGTCACATTTTGACGGGTTCTATCTAGTAGGCTGAATCCATATCAATTCAGGCAGGGGGGTTACCTTCATAGTCTCAAAAGTTTTTGAATTGAACATATGTTAAAATTCAGGAAAAAGTAAAATAACTGTATATTTTTGTTTTGCCAAAAAAAATTCCTGACCCGAGATACAAGCCGCCAAAGATGGCGTCCTGCGAACAATTTCTCACTTACGATTTTTGACAAAAACTTTAAAGTGCTCTATCTCTGGAACGGTGCAAGATATTTTGATGCATTTTTTTTTTTATTTTAAAGATAATATTTTTCTGTTTAATACGATATACTCCATTTTGAAATGTGTACTCAACTTTTCTTGTTGTAGCCTTCTAATTTTTTTAAATCAAAAGTTTTTTTTTTTTTTTTTTTTTTTTTTTTTGCAAAAAGGCCAATCTTAAAAAAAATTATTTTTTTACTGTTTATCAATACCATTGAGTACTACATTTCCTGTAAAGGAGAACTTCCACTTTTGAGTATTACAAGTTTTAGAAACATTTTAAAAATTCTATACAGTTCCTGTAAAATTCTCTGATTTTTTTAATCTACATAAGCGGTCATGTACCCAGTTCTTTGCGTGGACCTGTATATGATTTTATTTATATTCAACAAACATCTCTAAGTTACTGAACATATTTTAAATTCAAAATGCATACTCGATTCCAAAATCCCTTTAAGCAATTTACGCCGATACAGAGTAATGCCTACGAATTCTTTTGTGTGCCCCTGTATATGATCTATACCATTTATACATACCACATAGTATGGAAAAATTCAGTTAAATACATACCATACCTAACTGAAAGCGTACTTCCAGCAATTATCGCTTATAGACAATACTTCGGATACAGTAGTGTATCCGAAATCTTGTGTGTGTCCCTGTAAATGAACAATAAATGCTATGAACATCATATTATACAACAGGTATGTTGTTTTAAACCATATTAATGTGTATCGATTTCATTATATTTGAAATAGTGTAACGTAATTAAAATGCGCTGTAAACAGTTTTACTCCGTAGACCATTGTGTATCTAACCGAATACTTTTATGTGACCCTGTAAATGAATGATAAATGCTTTACATTCCATATTCTACAGAAAGCATGTTTCAGTGCACCCCCAATTGATAAATTTCATTATATTTCAAATAGTGTAACATAATTAAAATTCATCGCAAACTTTTAATTGTCTGTGAGGTAGAGCGAGAGACCAGTTTGTTTCAAGAATGTGGTGACTGTCCTGGAAACCTGGAAAAGGAGGTCTCTCGTTACAGACACTTGGTCTGGAAAACACAAAAGATGACTCTTCTGAAGTTATATATGCAACATGGGAGGAAAATAAACCCATTAAGAAAACGGTTGCCATTGATACCTTCATTGATGAACTTGGGAAATGGACAGTGAAAACAACAACACACCAACATCCGACGAAATTGCAGCAACACATTGCAGAAGTGAAGGGACGCGTAGAAGTTGAACGACTATGTTTTGTGCTTCACTGTGATTTTGCTGAGAAATGGTCCGTGATTCTGCTACAAGAAGTACAGGGATATCACTGGAGTAATTACTAAATTTCAATTTTCACAGGAGTCACATATTTTTTAAAAGAAGACCACAAGTGTTGCAGTTATAAGTGATGACAGAGAACATGACTCAGCACATGCACTGCTAGCAATATGCAAAATTCAACAACAGCTGCAATCACAGCCAGAAAATATCATTATTTCTGATGGTTCCTTTAGTCACTTCAAAAATCGTTACCAACTGTTTGAAGTAAAAATGTCCTTCCGGCCTGTACTGGGAGGAAAAGGTAGCTTTCGTATATCTTCGTTTTAAAATTTTAGCTAATGTTATTCAAAAACAGCAAACTAAAATGCAAATAAACTGATTACAGAAGATTCGTTAATACTGAATTTGAATAAGAAATTCACCAAATTGAGCTATAGCCAAATTGGCTTCATTTATGAAGACTTATTTTGGTCGCCAAATTTGGCGATATTTCGCCAGATGTCGCCAAGTTTGGTGAGAATTTGGCGCTAACGGATATGAATATATAGCGTATGTTTGGGAAAATGATTACAACAATGAAAGAGAAAAATTTGCGAGAAATCACGTACACTAAAACATAAATTAATCGTTGATTTTTGTAATGTGCTGTCTTGTTTCAAAATTTCAGCCACCCTAGAATTTCAAACTGCTCTATATCAGCCATTTTTTAAGATAGAGGTAAAACAAAAAATGCTTCAGAATCCTTGTATCAAGGCCTAACACTTAATAAAAAAAATAAATTTGAATTTTTAACTTTTTTGTATATTTATTTTAGTTTTAAATCTTTCCATGGCCGCCATCTTGAAACAAGATGTCTGACCAAGCTGGCCAATGAACTCGGTTGAAGCATTGTTGAATTAGTTTCATCCAAATTGATTTATAAATACGAGTGCTATCGTATGACATAGATCATTCATATATATATATATTAATCAACATTTGAACGGAGGGTGGTTTTGGAGTCTGGGGGTCACGATCGATGAAAATATATCGAAATTTCCTGGAATTGCTTTCCTCCGAACGGCTGCAATAGGTAGTTTATACTTTTTTGTATTGAAAGCTACCTAAAAGTCACTTGTGCCAATGGAGTAGGTATACAGCGCTACTGGACATGGGAAGGGATCTTGTGATGGTGTAGAGGCCTGCTGTGTGTGTGTGTGTGTGAAACACCATGCTACAAAACATAATCTTTCCAGGCCCAGTACAGAGACAATTCAGAATGCCTGGGATTTTACGAGAGTGGTGAAGTCATACACATCAACAGCCCTCATCCTGTTACCCAAAGAGGAAGTTGAAGAATTCCGCCATCAGAAAATAGAAGGAAGGTCTAACAAAAGTGCCTCATGTGAAAGAGGAATTCAGAAGACACATGTGTGGACTCATAATGATGGCCGAACCTATATTGTACGAACTTTAAACCGTAAGAAAGAAGAAATTTCATTTGCCCAACCAAGATCTTTGAAACGATAGGAAAATATTCAGATTCACAATTTACAAAAAGGGATGTTTGTGGCTTGTATATCTGACTGTGACTTGTGATAAATATCAGCTGTGAGTTAAATGAAATTGCCGTGAACTTTATGCTCTCACATAGACCGGCTGCTGGATATAAATTTCCAGGTGCAAGACAGCAACACCACCACCAGTGTTCACTTCCAATTCACAATGTTTTAAAGATTGTGAATGCCCCAGTTCCTATTGGTTTAACAGGAATGCATCACTAAATATCAAAGGAAGATACTGATGCAGTTCGGCAAATTTTTAGTTCATTGAATTTCTAATTTCAGTTCTAAGCAGAGTACACAGGATGTAGTATGTTTTGGAACTTGCACATATATTTTGTAAGCTTTAATATGTTTTTGTAAGGGTTTTTTTTTAAGTCACCTGTTTCTTATATTTATTAAGAATTAAAAAGTCATGTCAAAGAAGACTAGATTTTGGTTTCATGGGACCATTATGTAACTATGTCGTAATGGAAAGTAGTAAAATATATGGCAAAATTTTACATTGTTTCTAAAACCTGTCAAACTCAAAAGTGGAAGTTCTCTTTTACAGGGAATGCAGTACTCAATGGTATTTATCAACAGTAAAAAAATAAAAATTTTTGGGATTGGCATTTTTGAAAAAAAATTTTTTTTTGTTTAAAAAAAAAATAATAATTGGGAGGTTCCAGCAAAAAAAGTTGAACACATATTTTAAAATGGAGTATATAGTTTTAAACAGACTAATATTATCTTTAAAATAAAAAAAAAAAGCAGCAAATTGTCTTTCACCGTTCCAGAGATAGAGCACTTTAAAATTTTTATCGAAAATCGCAAGTGGAAAATGATACCTGGGACGCCATCTTTGGAGGCCTGTATCTCAGGCCAGGAATTTTTTTGGGCAAAACAAAAATATACAAATATCTTACTTTTTCCTAAATTTTAACATATGTTCAATCCAAAAACTTCTGAGACTATGAAGGTAAGGTTTTTTCTTTGCCTGCCTGAATTGACATGGACTATACCAGTATTATTTTAAATTTGTAGAATTTAATGTTTTGTATTTTTAAATAAGTTATGTAAAGTGAAAGATGTCGGTTTCGTTGTAAATTTAAAAAGGAGAAAAGTGTATATAACAATTTATGATATTTAAGTATTGCGCGGCAGCGCAATACTTATTTATTTCCAGTGTGACATCTTAATGTTAATTTAACACAGCAAATCCCATTGAACGAGTTAATTTACTAGAGTTTTCCCCACTTTTTGTACCCGTCGCCACAAAATATTTACTCTGTGCAAATTCTAATAAAATTTGAAATTTGAAAAAGTGAAATTGTTTGGCTGACGTCAGGATCAAAACGGATGATTAAATGTCATTGAATATAGGTGGATTATACTCCAGGAATTAACATAGGCTATGTTTTATTTACGTTATTCAAATATTTTTCTTAATAATTCAAAATTTCATAATTTTTATTGGGAATCAATCGACATTTTTTCTATAAAATTTAATTATGTTTCTTTATTGTTGCCAACAATTCAAAAACCGTAATAATAATTTGTCCCAAAGCAACTAATTTTCAATTGAAAGATTTCCACGTTCAAAATAAAATTGAATTATTTTTTTTTAAGTTAAAAAAAAAGGGATCAACACGACGTCATATTCTAAATCAGGGCTGTCCAACCTTTCAGTAAGCGCGGGCGCACCTCATTTAGTGGAAATCATTGAAGGGCGCCATTATTCTCATGTCTAGAAACATAGAACAATATTACTTCACTATAGTAAGGGGCGAAATAGCCAATTTGGCCTCCTTTTTATTAAAAAATTTTGATAGAAGAATTTGTGCATTAAGTAATCCTAAAATGTTTGTCATTAAATAAAATAAAAATTACTATTCGGTATTAGTGGTAGAGATTCTGATTTTCTGAACAAAAAAAGGAATCCATACTTGCAAACCCTGGTAGGGAGTAAATATGGACACACGTCTTATAAACGCACAAACACCTCATAATGTGAGCCATAAGGCCCTTATTATGCATATCTCGATGTGAAAAACAATTTCAGAATGAAAACATAAACTGTTGCAAATTTAGAATTAAATTTCCCGAGAGCCTATCAAAATATTTTCTAGAGCCGAAAATTTAACGCCGACTATAATAAAAAATCGTGTGAAACATTAATCCTTTTAAAGAGGCATTTTTTAAATGGATTTTTATTTAAACAACTTCTAGTAAAAAGATTCAATCGAAAGGGCGCCATGGCTCCCGCGGGCGCCGCGTTGGACAGCCCTGCTCTAAATAAACGGACATTTTCTAATATTTGGTTATAATTCAAGCGGAAAGCAGGCGAATATATCGCCATATTTGTAACAAAAAAAAAGCATTTCTTAGTTCAGCAGCAGTAATACATTTGTTAATAATACAAGGAACATCACTATGAATAAACACAGGAAACAGGTGTATATAATGTCATATTTATAACAAAAATTTGAAATAATTTTTACCGATAGTGATTAGTAAGGATGAATATCAGTTACATACAGGAGAAAAAATTCTGTCAAACAGTTTATAAGAGATTTCGCTGGGGAGAAATTTGACATCTTATTATACATTAATTGCGTAGATGATTATTATGAAATATTAGGTTGTACTTGTTCAACATAATTTACTTATTTATTTATAGCGCCCCTGGGAGGAAATAATATATTCAATTTTAAATAAAATTGATTTATTTTATGTTTCATTGTATAATAGCAATATTGAAATTTAAAGTAGTTGGCACAGATTCAATACAATTTTCTTTTGTGTTTATAGCGTCTCCTGGTGAGAAATAAGGTAACTAAATATTTTTTAAATTGATTTTTTGCGGGTTTGTATAAATTATTTGAATAATGTTCTGCCATGATCAAATTTAGGTTTAATAAAAAATTTCACAGGATTTTTTACGCTGGTAGCGCCCATGGTGGAACATTGCCTAACTAAAACTTTAAAATGGATTTCTCTTATGTTTTCTCATATGCCACCCATGCTCGAAATTAAAATTAGGTATTACTGATTCAACAAAATGTATTCTTGCATGTATAGTGCCCCGTGGGTGGAAATAGCGTAACCAATTCATATATTATAATACGAGCAAATCGTGTGTGTGTGTGTGTGTGTGTGTGTATATGGAAATTTTATCTAAAAATGTCTTTAACGATAATTTTGTATTCTACCGTTTTGGTGTACGAGAAAACATTGGACTCGACATGTTCGGAAAAATTCGATTAGTGGGTCATGTTGTGATCTCTACGTGTCAATGCATTTCAATGGAAATAAAGGTTGAAACAGCTGCTGAACAGTTGGCAGTAAACAAATTCGTAAAGTTGGCAACATTTCTCCAAATTTGGCGACATAGCCGATTTTTGGCCGGAAAATGACTTTCCAGATTATCAATGCCAAAACACATTATTGGTGCTAAATGAAATAATGACGCCAATATGGCGAGTTTTCGAAGAATGTTGGCGAAATAATTGGCATTCAGAATCTGAAGGAATTTTCTAGAAATTCCCAATAGGAGCTGAGATACATGATTTAACCAATCAGAGTCCATAGAACGTTCTCGAAAACAAAATTTAACCAATCAGGTTACATAGATCTTTCTCGCAATGAATCCCACACCTTTAAGGAAGTGCTTCGGTCGAAGCCTAAAGTCTCTGAAGTTCGACAGAAAATCTTGCGATCTGCAAAAGACTTAGAAGTCTACGAAAAGAATAAAGTTTGGCGAGTTGAACACAAAGCTGATTTTAACCAAACACATCCCTATCTCACCAGCTGGTTTATTTTTTGTTTGCAAAATTGAATTTTTATGTTTCATTGTATGGCAACTATACTGAAGTTAAAAGTGCGTAGTACAGATACAACATAATTTTTTTTCGCGTTTAAACTGTCCCCTGGAGGAAAATAGGGTAAATGAATATTTATTTATTTATTTTATAATAAACTTCATAATAAACTTCCGACAGGCTGAAATTGGTGTTTTGTTAGAAATTTTCACATGGTATGTTTTATTTTTATTCTTGGAGCACCAGCGTTGGGAAATTACATAACTAACACTTTACAATCACCTTTTTCATGTTTTCTTATATGCAATCATATCCCAAGTTAAAGTATGTTATATACATTCAACAAATCTTTCTTTTGCGTTTAAAGCCCCCTTGAGAGGAAATAAGATAACCAAATATTAATAAAATTGATTTATGTTTTCCTTTTTTAAATATGTTTTCAGAAAAAGTTCCTGCCTCGGTAAAGTTTACATTTTGATAAAAATTTTCACAATCGTTTTTTTACTCTACGTAGCGCTCCTGGTGGGAAATTGCTTACTAAACTTTAACTAAAACTCAATGGATTTTTTTTCGTTTTCCAATACGGGAACTATACCCCAGGTTAAAATTATGGAATAATTTTTTCTTGCGTTTATATTGCCACCTGTGAAGAAATAGGGTATCCAAACTCAAGTAAAACTGTTTTTTAAATGTTTTACTGCATGGCAACTATATTGTTGTTAAGTATAATCTCTAAAAATTCAACCCAATTTATGCATTCATAGCGTCCTTGTTGGGAAACTGAATAACTAAATTTAAGTAAAATTGATTTTTCATGTTTTTATTATCGATTTTTTTATCCTCAGATTGGAAGTTTTTGTCCAAACTGCAACAGCCTGCATTACTGCACTGGTGAAACATTTTGAATTAACCATTGCTAAATTTACATCACAAATTGTGATGCCATACCGCATAAACGAAAGCTTGATGATGGTACGCTCTATTAATTTTGAAATGAGTTCGTCTGAATGCAGTAGTTATTAAAAAACGTGGCATATTAAACAAAAACATAATTTGCCAGACAAAAAAAAAAAAAAAAAAAAAAAAAAACAGTTTATTTCCCAGAATGTTTAGGCCCGAGAAGGGGTAGATATTAAGATATTTCATTCGGTTAGTTTTAGATTAGATGTTAAATTTTTGGTAATAAATAAGATTAAACTAATTGAGAAAGAAAATCAAACAATATGATATTTAATCCACCCATAAAACTTAGATCTGTTCGAATGAAATTGAAATAAATCTTTGACTTTTTCATTTCTAAGCTTCACAAGCTGCAAACTATTGTATTATAGATTAAACTTTAACATGTTTATGATTAGTGTATGTAAAATGACAAGGTACATGCAAAATACAAGCCTTTAAAACAGTCTAAGATTTATTTCAATTTCATTCGAACAGATCTAAGTTTTATGGGTGGATTAAATATCATATTGATTGATTTTCTTTCTCAATTAGTTTAATCTTATTTATTACCAAAAATTTAACATCTAATCTAAAACCAACTGAATGAAATATCTTAATATCTGCCCCTTCTCGGGCCTAAACATTCTGGGAAATAAACTGTTTTTTTTTTTTTAAATATGTTTTTGTTTAAAACATTTAATCTTCATTACAGAAAATAATAGTTAATCTTATGAATATTTACAACAATATAACAAAGAATATTTACAACAATACCAATTAAACGATGATTTGTGAAATGGTGACACGACAATGAGTGTTTACTATAATAACAATGTATAATCATAATCATGTTCAACAATAAGACAATTTATTTTTAACAATGAATTTTCCTCGTGCTTGTCATTAAGATAGTGGGTATCAAACTAGTCGGTTGGAATAAAAGTACCTTACTCTAAATCCTTCATCATTTACATTAATTTAATTTGCAAAGTTAGGTCTTGTAGCAAATATTTTCTGAGTCTCCATCAAGTCCGTCACAAAATGGTAAGCGCTTGGCGATTATTTTTTACTTATCTATTTTTTACTTATCTCTTCCTATCTACTTTATCTATAGCATAAAGGTACATTAATATAAGTGCTGTATGGTATATTTGTGTGCAGATCATATATTTTAAAGCTTTTTGGTATTAGATTTTAATATTTTTTACAGTAAAATGTTATTTTTCTTAAGTTTCGTACAATTCATAATTGTGTTATGATCTTCTTATTGGTTGGTTGCAGTCAAAGTTGTGGATCTCAGATTATCCTTGTTTTGATATACTCAATTTTATATAACACTACGGTCCTCGTAAAAAAGAATAAAATTATAAATTTAGAAATACAATGACATGCACTCGCCGGCATTCCCCTCCGTCAGGCCCCTGCAAAGAGAAACAGAGAAAGTACACTGCGTGTTTTTTAAAGACCAAATTCTCAATAGGAAACGTAAAAAGTATCATTCAAATGGGAATTGAATCTTGTGTAATTATTTATAATTAAAAAGCTTAATAAGATGCAATAAAGTTTAAAATTTTCAAACCCAACATCGACATTAACACCCAAATTTGTCATCATATTTCAGTCGTAAGGTAAAAGTTTTGCTTCTTTCGGCTTTGAAGTCATGCGATAATGAATTTTAGGAATTGTATAGATATGAAATGAGCTTTTAATGTTAAAATAATCTTAATATTTTTATTGTTATTTCCTATAATTATGGCCGATTCTGATTTTTTATTGTGTTAATATCAAGTATACCAAACATAATTGTTTGATTTGCATGCTTTTTTTTCTTTTTTACAGATTTAATAATAGAGTCACAACAACGGTTCTAACAATGGGATTAATTTTGCGCAAACCACACTAAAATATACTATATTGTTACTCTTATATAGTTAATACTTGTTTGTTAAAACCAAATATATATATATATATATATATATATATTGCGTCCATTGTAACAATGGAACAACAATGGGGCAAATTCTTTGTGACAATGAAATTTTCTCACTCTCATCAGTTGCAGAGTGAATGCCAGGAGAGTATGTTAGAAAAAGATGGAATTCCTGAGTCACGGTAATACATTGCTTGACAAGGTACGTCTTGGGACAAGAACTTTTTTCCTCCACGCCTCCAGCACTTCGCCGCCCTGTGGTGAGTTTTTGGCGATTATGTTTTAGTTATTAATAGCATAAATTAATATAATACTATACATAATGTACATTTATACAAAAACCCGACTAAACCCACATAGGTATCTGAGGCAAAGATATTTGCTTGGGAGAGAATCTTTGACTAAATTATTGTAGCCTCAATTCGTATTAATTTTTTAAAAAATCTGAAATTGTCTTAAGAAGAGAATTTTCAGGCTTTGGGGCCTCAATAAAAGTATTTACCATGTTTGTCCTTTCAATAATGAGGCGCTGCATTTGTATAATATACATTAATGTATCTTTGTCATTTATTCAATATTTATTTTCAAGAACTGGTATCGTAACTCTATATTAACCCTTTATATCCTGAATTAATTTTCCAGCTACTTTTTAGATGCTCAGAATCCTCGATTATTCCCACCAGTTTTTTTTTTTTTTTTTTTTTTTTTTTTTGTAAAGTTTTCCTTATCTAATCATAGCATTTTTGCGATTCAATTAGCTTAAAATTTCTCATTTGAAAAACCGGTGGTAACAGATTAAAAATTATGTAAAAGACGCTCGTTGCGAAGGGGTTAAAGTGGTACTTATAAGTACCGTCAGGATAAAAAGGGTTAAACAATATTCTGTAACGATATGTAATTATGAAAAATTGTAAATTAATTTTTGCATATATACGTGGAAAAAACCGGGAAGAGGTAATATATCTAAGTAGTGATACTGGATGTTACAATGGTCAGTAAAAATATTATTTTAAATTTGTAGAATTTAATGTTTTGTACTTTTAAATAAGTTATTTAAAGTGAAAGATATCGGTTTCGTTGTAAATTTAAAAAGGAGAAAAGTGTCTATAACAATTTATGATATA
The DNA here is from genome assembly GCA_963931845.1 of Maratus michaelseni. Lineage (NCBI taxonomy): Eukaryota > Metazoa > Arthropoda > Arachnida > Araneae > Salticidae > Maratus > Maratus michaelseni. The sequence goes on from OZ007598.1 coordinate 161,756,588, forward strand.
AATTTAATTTCCATTACAGAAAAGAATATTTAATCGTTATGAATATTTACAACAATGTAACAAAGAATATTTAAAACAATACGAATTAAAAGATTTGTGAAATGGTGACACGACAATGAATGTTTGCTATAACAATGTAAAATCATAATCATGTTCAACAATAAAACAATTTCTTTTTTAACAATGAATTTTCCTATTGTTTGTCATTAGGAGAGCGTATAAACTAGTTGGTTGCAATAAAGAAAACTTACTCTGATTGCTTCATCATTTACATTAGTTTAAATTTGCAAAGTTAGGTCTCGTGGCAAGTATTTTCTGATTCTTCATCAAGTCCGTCACTAAATGGTAAACGCTTGGCGATTATTTTTTACTTATCTATATACTTACCTATCTACTTTATCTATAGTATAAATATTCATTAATATAAGTGCTGTTAGGTATATTTGTGCGCAATTCATATTTATTAATGCTTGTTTGCATTAGATTTTAATACCTTGCACAGTAAAAACGTTATTTTTCTTATGTTTTGTACTATTCATAAATGTGTTATGTTTTTTTTTTTTTTTTTTTTTTTTTTATGTGCTGGTTGAAGTAAAAGTTGTGGATCTCAGATTATCCTTGTTTTGATTTAAAAATTTAATATAAAACTATGGTCCACATGAAAATGTGTAAAATTGTAAATTTAGAAATACAATGATGTGCACTCACCGCCTTGCCCTCCCTCAAGCCCCTCGCAACGATGAGAGACAGAGAACATACACTGCATGCTTTTTAAAGACGAAATTCTTAATGGGAGACGTAAAAAGTACTATTCAAATGGGAATTAAGTCTTGTGTAATTATTTATGAATAAAAAAGCTTAATAAGATGCAATTAAGATTAAAATTTTCAATATTAGCACCCAAATTTGTCATTATATTTCAGTCCTAAGGTAAAGTTTTGCTTCTTTCAGCTTTGAAGTCATTCGGTAATGAATTTTATGAATTTTACAGATATAAAATGAGATTTTAATGTTAAAATAATCGCAATATTTTTATTGTTATTTCCTGTAATTATAATTTTTTCATGCCGATTCTGATTTTTTATTGTGTTAATATCAAATATACCAAATATAACTATTTGATTTGTAAGCATTTTTTTCAAAAATAGATTTAATCACAACAATGTTTACAACAATGGAATTGATTTTGCACGAACCACACTAAAATAAGCAACATTGTAGTTTTAACTAATATAAAGAGTTACAACATAGTTTGAACCATATGAGAGTAATAATATAGTTTGATTTGTAACAGAGTAACAATATAGTTTTAACTGTGTTTTCGCAACAATGCATTTCAACAATATTTTATGTTTTATTACTCTTCAACAATCATATTCAGCACACAAATTGCTTTCATTAACAACTACAAATAGCAGCAACATTTAACATTTCAATTTAATACCACCAAAGCCTGCGGCTTTGCACGCATAATTTCCCTGTCCACCGCGGACAGACGATTGCGAGTATCACGCTGTCTGATTGGTTGTTAAACAGAACGCTTCTTAAGTCGTTTCCGGTTGAACTTGGTTTCTTGTATAATACTATCTGTTAATTTCTAAATAATCTAATTAATTTCTAAATGTAATATAGTATAATATATTATAATATATAAAATAATACATAATATTATTTATATAATGTATAATATTAATTTATACACACACACACACACACATATATATATATATATATATAATTAATACATTAATACATAAAATAATATATAATATAATATAGAGATTTAATATATGTATTATATAACATATAAAATAATATAATATAATAAATTATTTAATCTAATTAATTTCTATGTAATCTAATTTCTATATTAATCTAATTCTTATATAATCTAATATTTCTGTATAATCTAATAATATCTAATCTATTAATTTCTTATATATCTTCTTATATCTTCATAATCCTCTCAAATACCGGAAATGGCTTAAGAAACGCTCGCTTTTACAACCAATCAGAAAGCGTAACAATCCCAATCGTCGATCGACGGTGCAGACAGAAATTATGCGCTTTGCACGAATCTTTGTTAAAATGTACCAACACCAAGTAGTGTTTGTGTTAATATGTATCACTTGTATCTTTTACATAGCAATTGCTAATGATTTTCCTTAAACTTTTTATACTTATTTTAATCGATAATATTCACAAACGTGACTACAAATAGTGTTCCTTTGCAAAAATGACGTTATGTTTACCGACAAAAAAGAAAAAAAAAAAAAAAAAAAAACATATACAGTAGAATTTTCGTTACAAGGAATGTCACTTTAACGAATTTTTCATTTTAACGAATATTTATTGGATTGTTAAAAAACATTCTATACTTTCATATTATAAAAATATTCACTTTAACAAATTTAATATTTTGATGTCATCATTTGTAGAACAGATGAAAATTATTATAATCATAATTGAGAATATTGGAAATGATCACATAGCGAAAAAACAGGACAACACATAAATAATATCGGATATATTTATTTGTGTTCTACAGTAAATTTTACATGTGCTTAATTTTACAACCTAAAACAAATTTTTATTTCAGGCACATATCTTTTTAAGAAATGAGTAGAAAATATGCATATCTCCCAATTTCAGAAGAAAAAAAGCTGCGGAAATATGGATATAAACAAAGAGGGAAAAATATTAAAATGAAGATAATGAATATGACCATTAAGGGAAGGAAAAAAGGAGAACGTGATAATATCGAATATTATGGGTACAAAATTAAATTATTTCTGCACTGGCATTTGTAATTTAAAATATTTATTCCTTTCAGGTATGGATATTTTTAAAAGAAGGATTAGAAATACAGTAGAGCTTCCCTTTAACGAAGTCCCTATTTAACGAAGTTCTACTTAACGAAATTTTCTGCAGAACTTTGACTTTGAACACCATTAGCATGTAAATTAATCTCCATATTACGAAAAGTATATTCTATATAACGAAGTTTATTCCACTTTTGTACGTGTAATTCAAACTAAAAGGTTGCTTTTGCGACAGATATGCGAATTTATTTCAGCGGATTGTACGAAAATTAACATATTTAAATAATTTCCACTCTGTTTGGTGCTAAATAAAACAATTTTTTTCCACACTAAGAAAAACACTTGTTATCATTACTCTCTCAAACCGAGACACCAGCGCTAAAAGTTGGAGAAAGTCAAAATCCCTTTTTTACATTCAATGATATAGAAGATGCAGTGAGGTAAGGGCGTCAGATGCATTGAAGCGAAAAATATCAATTAGAGTCAGACAGTTACCATTCTGACCTTCCATTACTCATAGATAATTGCTTTGTGCATCCACAAGAATGTGTTTCAAAATGCAAATCTAACATCAAAGTTATTTTTGTTCCTGCTAATACAACTTCAAAACTTCAGCCATTAGTCTAAGGAATAATAAAAAATCCTGAAGTACATTATCGAAAAAGACAGAAAAAAGATAATATAGTGAAAACATTAGTTTGAGAACCTGTGTATCAGAACTGATAAAAGCTTGAGTCAAAGCTTGGGAATGTGACGTGATTTCATCGACTGTACACAACCGTTTTGTAAAAGACGGTTTCATAATTGAAATTGAATCATATGCTTCTGAATCCAATACATATTTGTCATATCTGAAGGAAAAATTTCATGAATTTAAACTGATTTCTATTTAACGAATTTTCTTCATAACGAAGTTTTTAAGTGTAACGATGAGACTTCGTTAAATGGAAGTTTCACTGTATGTATATCTCCGATTTTGAGAAGAAAAGGTATGCGAAATCCTAGACACAAACTTTAAAAAAACTCATTTGAGAATGACGGAGAGAATCACGAATGAAAAAAACAGAAGAACGAAAGAATGTCGGAGGTACATGTATTTCAGATAACGATAATTGACAGGAACCCGAATGGAAGAAACAGGAATTATCGGAGGTACGTATATTTATTATGAGAAAAGAGCAAAATATTTCCTGGGCTGGTATGGGAATTTATTATGGACTAACAAGTAAATTACTTTCTGCGCTCGCATTTAAAATTAAAAATATGCCTTTGTTTCAGGTATAGATATTTTTAAAAGACAGATTAGAAATATGTATCCCTTCAATTTTGAGAAGAAATCATGTGCGGAAACGTGGATAAAAACGAAAGGAAAGATTCAACTGAGGATGATGCAGAGGATCACGAAGGGGAGAAAAAGGAAAACGCAAGAATATCGGAGGTATGTAAATTTATTATGGGTAAAGGGCAAAAACCTTCTTGCGCTGGTATTTTTAATTTAAAATATTTTTATATTTCAGGTTTCGATATTTCTAAAAGACGGATTAGAAATATGTATGTCTCCGATTTTGAGAAGAAAAGATATACGGAAACGTCGAAAGAAACGAAAGGAATTATTCAAGTGAGGATGATGCATAGGATATAGGGTCATGAGTAGAAGAAACAGGAAAAAGCAAGAATACCGGCGGTATGTATATTTATTATAGGTAAAAAACTTAATTCTTCCTGTGCTGTCATTTGTAATTAAAAATATTTCTTTCTTTCAGGTATCGATATTTTTTAATGACGGATTAGAAATATGTATCCCTCTTATTTTGAGAAGAAAAGATATATGGAATAAGAATAGAAAGAAAGGAAAGTTTCACTTAAGAATGTTGCAAAGGATCACAAAGGGAAGAAAAAGGATATCACAAGAATATTATGAGGTATGCACAAGCGGTATGCATATTTATTATTGGTTAACAAGTAAATTGTTTCTGTGCTGGCATTTGTAATTAGAATTTTTTTTTTTCAGGTATAGATATTTTGAAAAGACGGATTTGAAATATGTATACCTCGGATTTTGAGAAGAAAAAAATTGCGGAAACTTGGATGCAGTGGATAGAAACGAAAGGAATTATTCATTTGAGGATGATGCAGAGGATCACGAAAGGAACAAAAGGGAAAACGCAAGAATATCGGAGGTATGCATATTTATGATGGGTTAACAAGTAAATTCTCTCTCTGCTGGCATTTGTAATTTAAAATATTTCTTCGTTTCTGGTATAGATATTTTTAAAAGTCGGATTAGAAATATGTATCCCTTCGATTTGGGGAAGAAAAACAAGTAATATAAAAACAATTTTTTAAGTCAATTCCTACTTTTTAATCATAAATATATAAAATAAACCCGTGCAGCATTAATGTCCCACGTTATCTTTATTGAACATTATTTTATAATCACCGTTGCGGTATTTTATTTTTTGTTGGCATCACAAATTTGAGATAAATCTTTGATTTCATTTATGAAACAATGGGAGAAGTTTTTTTCTCCCACGAAAAATTAAAATTAATCAATTAAATTTACTGAATGAATTAATATTTGAAAAAACTGTATTAACTTCAATTGTCATCCAGTACAAGTTTAAAAAAATTTATTTGTACTTGAATGGATCAATAGAAAATATTTTGTTAACGATTGAAAATTCCAACAAGATATATATATAGAGAGAGTGTGAGCTAATAGTAGGAATTTAATAAGCGGAAACGTGGATACAAACTAACGAATAGATTTAAGTGAGGATGATTCATATGATCACGAAGGGAAGAAAAAGGAAAACGAAAGAATATTGGAGATATGTATATTCATTATGGGTAAACAAGTAAATTCTTTCTGTGATGGCATTTGTAATTAAAAATATTTCTTTGTTTCAGGTATAGATATTTTTAAAAGGCAGATTAGAAATATGTATCCCTCCGGTTTTAAGAAGAAAGCATGTGCAGAAACCTGAAAACAAACTAAAGAAAAGCTTGAAATAATGATAATGGACAGGAACTCGAATGGAAGAAACAGGAAACTGCAAGAATATCGGAGGTATGTATATTTAATATGAGTAAAGAGCAAAATTCTTCCTTCGCTGGTATTTGTAATTTAAAATATTTTTATATTTCAGATTTAGATATTTCTAAAAGACAGATTAGAAATATGTATATATCCGAATTTGAGAGGAAAAGATATACAGAAACGTGGATAGAAACGAAAGGAAAGATTGAAGTGAGGATGGTGCATAGGATCACAAGTAGAAGATACAAGGAAAAGCAAGTATATTGGAGGTATGTATATTTATTATGGGTAAAAAAAAATTATACCTGTACTGGCATTTATAATTAAAAATATTTCTTTCTTTCAGGTATAGATATTTTTAAAACACGGATTAGAAATATGTATATCTCCGAATTTGAGAGGAAAAGATATACAGAAACGTGTATAGAAACGAAAGGAAAGATTGAAGTGAGGATAGTGCATAGGATCACGAGTAGAAGATACAAGGAAAAGCAAGTATATTGGAGGTATGTATATTTATTATGGGTAAAAAAAAAATTATTCCTGTACTGGCATTTATAATTAAAAATATTTCTTTCTTTCAGGTATAGATATTTTTAAAAGACGGATTAGAAATATGTATATCTCCGAATTTGAGAGGAAAAGATATACAGAAACGTGGATAGAAACGAAAGGAAAGATTGAAGTGAGGATGATGCATAGGATCACGAGTAGAAGATACAAGGAAAAGCAAGTATATTGGAGGTATGTATATTTATTATGGGTAAAAAAAAAATTATACCTGTACTGGCATTTATAATTAAAAATATTTCTTTCTTTCAGGTATAGATATTTTTAAAAGACGGATTAGAAATATGTATATCTCCGAATTTGAGAGGAAAAGATATACAGAAACGTGTATAGAAACGAAAGGAAAGATTGAAGTGAGGATGGTGCATAGGATCACGAGTAGAAGATACAAGGAAAAGCAAGTATATTGGAGGTATGTATATTTATTATGGGTAAAAAAAAATTATACCTGTACTGGCATTTATAATTAAAAATATTTCTTTCTTTCAGGTATAGATATTTTTAAAAGACGGATTAGAAATATGTATATCTCCGAATTTGAGAGGAAAAGATATACAGAAACGTGTATAGAAACGAAAGGAAAGATTGAAGTGAGGATGGTGCATAGGATCACGAGTAGAAGATACAAGGAAAAGCAAGTATATTGGAGGTATGTATATTTATTATGGGTAAAAAAAAATTATACCTGTACTGGCATTTATAATTAAAAATATTTCTTTCTTTCAGGTATAGATATTTTTAAAAGACGGATTAGAAATATGTATATCTCCGAATTTGAGAGGAAAAGATATACAGAAACGTGTATAGAAACGAAAGGAAAGATTGAAGTGAGGATAGTGCATAGGATCACGAGTAGAAGATACAAGGAAAAGCAAGTATATTGGAGGTATGTATATTTATTATGGGTAAAAAAAAAATTATTCCTGTACTGGCATTTATAATTAAAAATATTTCTTTCTTTCAGGTATAGATATTTTTAAAAGACGGATTAGAAATATGTATATCTCCGAATTTGAGAGGAAAAGATATACAGAAACGTGGATAGAAACGAAAGGAAAGATTGAAGTGAGGATGATGCATAGGATCACGAGTAGAAGATACAAGGAAAAGCAAGTATATTGGAGGTATGTATATTTATTATGGGTAAAAAAAAAATTATACCTGTACTGGCATTTATAATTAAAAATATTTCTTTCTTTCAGGTATAGATATTTTTAAAAGACGGATTAGAAATATGTATATCTCCGAATTTGAGAGGAAAAGATATACAGAAACGTGTATAGAAACGAAAGGAAAGATTGAAGTGAGGATGGTGCATAGGATCACGAGTAGAAGATACAAGGAAAAGCAAGTATATTGGAGGTATGTATATTTATTATGGGTAAAAAAAAAATTATTCCTGTACTGGCATTTATAATTAAAAATATTTCTTTCTTTCAGGTATAGATATTTTTAAAAGACGGATTAGAAATATGTATATCTCCGAATTTGAGAGGAAAAGATATACAGAAACGTGTATAGAAACGAAAGGAAAGATTGAAGTGAGGATGGTGCATAGGATCACGAGTAGAAGATACAAGGAAAAGCAAGTATATTGGAGGTATGTATATTTATTATGGGTAAAAAAAAAATTATTCCTGTACTGGCATTTATAATTAAAAATATTTCTTTCTTTCAGGTATAGATATTTTTAAAAGACGGATTAGAAATATGTATATCTCCGAATTTGAGAGGAAAAGATATACAGAAACGTGTATAGAAACGAAAGGAAAGATTGAAGTGAGGATGGTGCATAGGATCACGAGTAGAAGATACAAGGAAAAGCAAGTATATTGGAGGTATGTATATTTATTATGGGTAAAAAAAAAATTATTCCTGTACTGGCATTTATAATTAAAAATATTTCTTTCTTTCAGGTATAGATATTTTTAAAAGACGGATTAGAAATATGTATATCTCCGAATTTGAGAGGAAAAGATATACAGAAACGTGTATAGAAACGAAAGGAAAGATTGAAGTGAGGATGGTGCATAGGATCACGAGTAGAAGATACAAGGAAAAGCAAGTATATTGGAGGTATGTATATTTATTATGGGTAAAAAAAAAATTATTCCTGTACTGGCATTTATAATTAAAAATATTTCTTTCTTTCAGGTATAGATATTTTTAAAAGACGGATTAGAAATATGTATATCTCCGAATTTGAGAGGAAAAGATATACAGAAACGTGTATAGAAACGAAAGGAAAGATTGAAGTGAGGATGGTGCATAGGATCACGAGTAGAAGATACAAGGAAAAGCAAGTATATTGGAGGTATGTATATTTATTATGGGTAAAAAAAAATTATACCTGTACTGGCATTTATAATTAAAAATATTTCTTTCTTTCAGGTATAGATATTTTTAAAAGACGGATTAGAAATATGTATATCTCCGAATTTGAGAGGAAAAGATATACAGAAACGTGTATAGAAACGAAAGGAAAGATTGAAGTGAGGATAGTGCATAGGATCACGAGTAGAAGATACAAGGAAAAGCAAGTATATTGGAGGTATGTATATTTATTATGGGTAAAAAAAAAATTATTCCTGTACTGGCATTTATAATTAAAAATATTTCTTTCTTTCAGGTATAGATATTTTTAAAAGACGGATTAGAAATATGTATATCTCCGAATTTGAGAGGAAAAGATATACAGAAACGTGGATAGAAACGAAAGGAAAGATTGAAGTGAGGATGATGCATAGGATCACGAGTAGAAGATACAAGGAAAAGCAAGTATATTGGAGGTATGTATATTTATTATGGGTAAAAAAAAAATTATACCTGTACTGGCATTTATAATTAAAAATATTTCTTTCTTTCAGGTATAGATATTTTTAAAAGACGGATTAGAAATATGTATATCTCCGAATTTGAGAGGAAAAGATATACAGAAACGTGTATAGAAACGAAAGGAAAGATTGAAGTGAGGATGGTGCATAGGATCACGAGTAGAAGATACAAGGAAAAGCAAGTATATTGGAGGTATGTATATTTATTATGGGTAAAAAAAAATTATACCTGTACTGGCATTTATAATTAAAAATATTTCTTTCTTTCAGGTATAGATATTTTTAAAAGACGGATTAGAAATATGTATATCTCCGAATTTGAGAGGAAAAGATATACAGAAACGTGTATAGAAACGAAAGGAAAGATTGAAGTGAGGATGGTGCATAGGATCACGAGTAGAAGATACAAGGAAAAGCAAGTATATTGGAGGTATGTATATTTATTATGGGTAAAAAAAAAATATTCCTGTACTGGCATTTATAATTAAAAATATTTCTTTCTTTCAGGTATAGATATTTTTAAAAGACGGATTAGAAATATGCATACCTTCGATTTCGAGAAGAAAAGATGTAGGGAATAAGAATAGAAACGAAAGGAAAGATTCATTCGAGGATGATGCAGAGGATCACGATGGGAAGAAACTGAAAAACGCAAGACTATCGGAGGTATGTATATTTATTATGGGAAAACAAGTAAATTCTTTCAGTGATGGTATTTGTAATTAAAAATGTTTCTTTGTTTCAGGTATAGATATTTTTAAAAGACGGATTAGAAATATGTATCTCTCCGGTTTTGAGAAGAAAGCATGTGCAGAAACCTGAAAACAAACTAAAGAAAAGCTTGAAATAATGATAATGGGCAGGAACTCAAATGGAAGAAACAGGAAACTGCCAGAATATCGGAGGTATGTATATTTATTATGAGTAAAGAGCAAAATTCTTCCTTCACTGGTATTTGTAATTTAAAATATTTTTATATTTCAGATTTAGATATTTCTAAAAGACAGATTAGAAATATGTATATCTCCGAATTTGAGAGGAAAAGATATACAGAAATGTGGATAGAAACGAAAGGAAAGATTGAAGTGAGGATGATGCATAGGATCACGAGTAGAAGATACCAGGAAAAGCAAGATTATCTGAGGTATGTATATTTATTATGGGTAAAAAAATAATTATTCCTGTGCTGGCATTTATAATTAAAAATATTTCTTTCTGTCAGGTATAGATATTTTTAAAAGACGGATTAGAAAAATGTATATCTCCGATTTTGAGAAGAAGAGATGTAGGGAATAAGGATACAAACGAAAGGAAAGATTCATTTGAGGATGATGCAGAGGATCACGAAGGGAAGAAACTGAAAAACGCAAGACTATCGGAGGTATGTATATTTATTATGGGCAAACAAGTAAATTCTTTCAGTGATGGCATTTGTATTTAAAAATGTTTCTTTGTTTCAGACAGTAAAAGACAGGTATGTATATTTATTATGGGTAAACAAGTAAATTCTTTCTGTGATGGCATTTGTAATTAAAAATATTTCTTTGTTTCATGTATAGATATTTTTAAAAGATGAATTAAAAATATGTATTCCTTCGATTTTGGGAAGAAAAATAAGCGGAAACGTGGATACAAACAAAAGAATAGATTTAAGTGAGGGGGATTCATACGATTACGAAGGGAAGAAAAAAGAAAACGCAAGAATATTGGAGGTATGTATATTTATTATGGCTAAACAAGTAAATTCTTTCTGTGAGGGCATTTTTAATTAAAAATATTTCTTTGTTCCAGATACAGATATTTTTAAAAGACCGATTAGGAATATGTATCCCTCCGGTTTTCAGAAGAAAGCATGTGCAGAAACCTGAAAACAAACTAAAGAAAAGCTTCAAATAATGATAATGGACAGGAACTCGAATAGAAAAAACAGGAAACTGCAAGAATATCAGAGGTATGTATAGTTATTATGAGTAAAGAGCAAAATTCTTTCTGGGATGGCATTTGTAATTAAAAATATTTCTTTATTTCAGATTTTGATATTTCTAAAAGACGGATTAGAAATATGTATCCCTCCAGTTTTGAGAAGAAAGCATCTGCAGAAACCTGAAAACAAACTAAAGAAAAGCTTGAAATAATGATAATGGACAGGAACTCGAATGGAAGAAACAGGAAACTGCAAGAATATCAGAGGTATGTATATTTATTATGAGTAAAGAGCAAAATTCTTTCTGCGCTGGTATTTGTAATTGAAAATATTTTTATACTTCAGGTATATATGTTTTTAAAAGACGGATTAGAAATATGTATCCCTCTGATTTTGAGAAGAAAAGATATACGGAAACGTGGATAGAAACGAAAGGAAAGATTCAAGTGAGGATGATCCAGCGGATCACAAGGGAAGGAACAAGAAAACGCACGTATTCCGGAGGTATGTCAGGGTTAGATCCAGCAAAATTTAGAGACTCTTTAGGAACACTTCACAAAATTCCATTTCATAAAAACATACTCTTCATTAATTATTTTTATTATATGTTTTAAAATGTGTAATTTACAAATGAAACAAGTTCAGCAAAAAAGAAAATTTTAGCAAAATGCCTTAAAAAAATAAGTTATTATTAATAAACGTCTGGTTCGAAGTTATGTAAGTAAATTTTATCTTTCTTCAAGAATTTTTTTTTTTTTTTGACAAAAATATAATAAATTCCGAAAAAATAACGTTTACTACTTTTCAGAAAATGGGCACCAGAAAAATCCTGCATCGACCCCTGTATGTATATTTACTAAAGATAAACAAAAAATTTATTCCTGCGCTGGCCTTTGTAATTAAAAATATTTCTTTCTTTCAGGTATAGATATTTTTAAAAAAACGGATTAGAAATATGTATCCTTCCGATTTTGAGAAGAATAGATATGCGGAAACGGGGATAGAAGCGATATGAAAGATTCATTTGAGGATGATGCAGCGGATCACGAAGGGAAGAAACAGAAAAACGTAAGAATATCGGAGGTATGCATATTTATTATGTATAAGAAAATAAATATTTCCTGTATTGGTATTTATGATTTTAAATATTTCTTTCTTTCAGGAATAGGTATTTTTAAAAGATGGATTAGAAATATGTATCCCTCCGGTTTTGAGAAGAAAGCATGTGCGGAATCCTGAATACAAACGAAAGAAAAGCCTGAAATAAATATAATGGACAGGAACCGGAATGGAAGAAACAGGAAACTGTAAGAATATCGGAAGTATGTATATTTATTATGAGTAAAGAGCAAAATTCTTCCTGGGCTGGTATTTGTAATTTAAAATATTTCTTTATTTCAGGTTTAGCAATTTCTAAAGGTTGGATTAGAAATATGTATATCTCCGAATTTGAGAGGAAAAGATATACAGAAACGTGTATAGAAACGAAAAGAAAGATTGAAGTGAGGATGGTGCATAGGATCACGAGTAGAAGATACAAGGAAAAGCAAGTATATTGGAGGTATGTATATTTATTATGGGTAAAAAAAAAATTATTCCTGTACTGGCATTCATAATTAAAAATATTTCTTTCTTTCATGTATAGATATTTTTTAAAGACGGATTAGAAATATGTATACCTTCGATTTTGAGAAGAAAAGATGTAGGGAATAAGAATAGAAACGAAAGGAAAGATTCATTCGAGGATGATGCAGAGGATCACGATGGGAAGAAACTGAAAAACGCAAAAATATCGGAGGTATGTATATTTATTATGGGCAAACAAGTAAATTCTTTCTGTGATGGCATTTGTAATTAAAAATGTTTCTTTGTTTCAGGTATAGATATTTTTAAAAGACGGATTAGAAATATGTATCCCTCCGGTTTTGAGAAGAAAGCATGTGCAGAAACCTGAAAACAAACTAAAGAAAAGCTTGAAATAATGATAATGGGCAGGAACTCAAATGGAAGAAACAGGAAACTGCCAGAATATCGGAGGTATGTATATTTATTATGAGTAAAGAGCAAAATTCTTCCTTCGCTGGTATTTGTAATTTAAAATATTTTTATATTTCAGATTTAGTTATTTCTAAAAGACATATTAGAAATATGTATATCTCCGAATTTGAGAGGAAAAGATATACAGAAACGTGGATAGAAACGAAAGGAAAGATTCAAGTGAGGATGATTCATAGGATCACGAGAAGAAGATACAAGGAAAAGCAAGTATATTGGAGGTATGTATATTTATTATGGGTAAAAAAAAATTATTCCTGTACTGGCATTTATAATTAAAAATATTTCTTTGTTTCAGGTATAGATATTTTTAAAAGACGGATTAGAAATATGCATACCTTCGATTTTGAGAAGAAAAGATGTAGGGAATAAGAATAGAAACGAAAGGAAAGATTCATTCGAGGATGATGCAGAGGATCACGATGGGAAGAAACTGAAAAACGCAAGACTATCGGAGGTATGTATATTTATTATGGGAAAACAAGTAAATTCTTTCAGTGATGGTATTTGTAATTAAAAATGTTTCTTTGTTTCCGGTATAGATATTTTTAAAAGACGGATTAGAAATATGTATCTCTCCGGTTTTGAGAAGAAAGCATGTGCAGAAACCTGAAAACAAACTAAAGAAAAGCTTGAAATAATGATAATGGGCAGGAACTCAAATGGAAGAAACAGGAAACTGCCAGAATATCGGAGGTATGTATATTTATTATGAGTAAAGAGCAAAATTCTTCCTTCACTGGTATTTGTAATTTAAAATATTTTTATATTTCAGATTTAGATATTTCTAAAAGACAGATTAGAAATATGTATATCTCCGAATTTGAGAGGAAAAGATATACAGAAATGTGGATAGAAACGAAAGGAAAGATTGAAGTGAGGATGATGCATAGGATCACGAGTAGAAGATACCAGGAAAAGCAAGATTATCTGAGGTATGTATATTTATTATGGGTAAAAAAATAATTATTCCTGTGCTGGCATTTATAATTAAAAATATTTCTTTCTGTCAGGTATAGATATTTTTAAAAGACGGATTAGAAATATGTATATCTCCGATTTTGAGAAGAAGAGATGTAGGGAATAAGGATACAAACGAAAGGAAAGATTCATTTGAGGATGATGCAGAGGATCACGAAGGGAAGAAACTGAAAAACGCAAGACTAACGGAGGTATGTATATTTATTATGGGCAAACAAGTAAATTCTTTCAGTGATGGCATTTGTATTTAAAAATGTTTCTTTGTTTCAGACAGTAAAAGACAGGTATGTATATTTATTATGGGTAAACAAGTAAATTCTTTCTGTGATGGCATTTGTAATTAAAAATATTTCTTTGTTTCATGTATAGATATTTTTAAAAGATGAATTAAAAATATGTATTCCTTCGATTTTGGGAAGAAAAATAAGCGGAAACGTGGATACAAACAAAAGAATAGATTTAAGTGAGGGGGATTCATACGATTACGAAGGGAAGAAAAAAGAAAACGCAAGAATATTGGAGGTATGTATATTTATTATGGCTAAACAAGTAAATTCTTTCTGTGAGGGCATTTTTAATTAAAAATATTTCTTTGTTCCAGATACAGATATTTTTAAAAGACCGATTAGGAATATGTATCCCTCCGGTTTTCAGAAGAAAGCATGTGCAGAAACCTGAAAACAAACTAAAGAAAAGCTTCAAATAATGATAATGGACAGGAACTCGAATAGAAAAAACAGGAAACTGCAAGAATATCAGAGGTATGTATAGTTATTATGAGTAAAGAGCAAAATTCTTTCTGGGATGGCATTTGTAATTAAAAATATTTCTTTATTTCAGATTTTGATATTTCTAAAAGACGGATTAGAAATATGTATCCCTCCAGTTTTGAGAAGAAAGCATCTGCAGAAACCTGAAAATAAACTAAAGAAAAGCTTGAAATAATGATAATGGACAGGAACTCGAATGGAAGAAACAGGAAACTGCAAGAATATCAGAGGTATGTATATTTATTATGAGTAAAGAGCAAAATTCTTTCTGCGCTGGTATTTGTAATTGAAAATATTTTTATACTTCAGGTATATATGTTTTTAAAAGACGGATTAGAAATATGTATCCCTCTGATTTTGAGAAGAAAAGATATACGGAAACGTGGATAGAAACGAAAGGAAAGATTCAAGTGAGGATGATCCAGCGGATCACAAGGGAAGGAACAAGAAAACGCACGTATTCCGGAGGTATGTCAGGGTTAGATCCAGCAAAATTTAGAGACTCTTTAGGAACACTTCACAAAATTCCATTTCATAAAAACATACTCTTCAGTAATTATTTTTATTATATGTTTTAAAATGTGTAATTTACAAATGAAACAAGTTCAGCAAAAAAGAAAATTTTAGCAAAATGCCTTAAAAAAATAAGTTATTATTAATAAACGTCTGGTTCGAAGTTATGTAAGTAAATTTTATCTTTCTTCAAGAATTTTTTTTTTTTTTTTTGACAAAAATATAATAAATTCCGAAAAAATAACGTTTACTACTTTTCAGAAAATGGGCACCAGAAAAATCCTGCATCGACCCCTGTATGTATATTTACTGAAGATAAACAAAAAATTTATTCCTGCGCTGGCCTTTGTAATTAAAAATATTTCTTTCTTTCAGGTATAGATATTTTAAAAAAAACGGATTAGAAATATGTATCCTTCCGATTTTGAGAAGAATAGATATGCGGAAACGGGGATAGAAGCGATATGAAAGATTCATTTGAGGATGATGCAGCGGATCACGAAGGGAAGAAACAGAAAAACGTAAGAATATCGGAGGTATGCATATTTATTATGTATAAGAAAATAAATATTTCCTGTATTGGTATTTATGATTTTAAATATTTCTTTCTTTCAGGAATAGGTATTTTTAAAAGATGGATTAGAAATATGTATCCCTCCGGTTTTGAGAAGAAAGCATGTGCGGAATCCTGAATACAAACGAAAGAAAAGCCTGAAATAAATATAATGGACAGGAACCGGAATGGAAGAAACAGGAAACTGTAAGAATATCGGAAGTATGTATATTTATTATGAGTAAAGAGCAAAATTCTTCCTGGGCTGGTATTTGTAATTTAAAATATTTCTTTATTTCAGGTTTAGCAATTTCTAAAGGTTGGATTAGAAATATGTATATCTCCGAATTTGAGAGGAAAAGATATACAGAAACGTGTATAGAAACGAAAAGAAAGATTGAAGTGAGGATGGTGCATAGGATCACGAGTAGAAGATACAAGGAAAAGCAAGTATATTGGAGGTATGTATATTTATTATGGGTAAAAAAAAAATTATTCCTGTACTGGCATTCATAATTAAAAATATTTCTTTCTTTCATGTATAGATATTTTTTAAAGACGGATTAGAAATATGTATACCTTCGATTTTGAGAAGAAAAGATGTAGGGAATAAGAATAGAAACGAAAGGAAAGATTCATTCGAGGATGATGCAGAGGATCACGATGGGAAGAAACTGAAAAACGCAAAAATATCGGAGGTATGTATATTTATTATGGGCAAACAAGTAAATTCTTTCTGTGATGGCATTTGTAATTAAAAATGTTTCTTTGTTTCAGGTATAGATATTTTTAAAAGACGGATTAGAAATATGTATCCCTCCGGTTTTGAGAAGAAAGCATGTGCAGAAACCTGAAAACAAACTAAAGAAAAGCTTGAAATAATGATAATGGGCAGGAACTCAAATGGAAGAAACAGGAAACTGCCAGAATATCGGAGGTATGTATATTTATTATGAGTAAAGAGCAAAATTCTTCCTTCGCTGGTATTTGTAATTTAAAATATTTTTATATTTCAGATTTAGTTATTTCTAAAAGACATATTAGAAATATGTATATCTCCGAATTTGAGAGGAAAAGATATACAGAAACGTGGATAGAAACGAAAGGAAAGATTCAAGTGAGGATGATTCATAGGATCACGAGAAGAAGATACAAGGAAAAGCAAGTATATTGGAGGTATGTATATTTATTATGGGTAAAAAAAAATTATTCCTGTACTGGCATTTATAATTAAAAATATTTCTTTGTTTCAGGTATAGATATTTTTAAAAGACGGATTAGAAATATGCATACCTTCGATTTTGAGAAGAAAAGATGTAGGGAATAAGAATAGAAACGAAAGGAAAGATTCATTCGAGGATGATGCAGAGGATCACGATGGGAAGAAACTGAAAAACGCAAGACTATCGGAGGTATGTATATTTATTATGGGAAAACAAGTAAATTCTTTCAGTGATGGTATTTGTAATTAAAAATGTTTCTTTGTTTCCGGTATAGATATTTTTAAAAGACGGATTAGAAATATGTATCTCTCCGGTTTTGAGAAGAAAGCATGTGCAGAAACCTGAAAACAAACTAAAGAAAAGCTTGAAATAATGATAATGGGCAGGAACTCAAATGGAAGAAACAGGAAACTGCCAGAATATCGGAGGTATGTATATTTATTATGAGTAAAGAGCAAAATTCTTCCTTCACTGGTATTTGTAATTTAAAATATTTTTATATTTCAGATTTAGATATTTCTAAAAGACAGATTAGAAATATGTATATCTCCGAATTTGAGAGGAAAAGATATACAGAAATGTGGATAGAAACGAAAGGAAAGATTGAAGTGAGGATGATGCATAGGATCACGAGTAGAAGATACCAGGAAAAGCAAGATTATCTGAGGTATGTATATTTATTATGGGTAAAAAAATAATTATTCCTGTGCTGGCATTTATAATTAAAAATATTTCTTTCTGTCAGGTATAGATATTTTTAAAAGACGGATTAGAAATATGTATATCTCCGATTTTGAGAAGAAGAGATGTAGGGAATAAGGATACAAACGAAAGGAAAGATTCATTTGAGGATGATGCAGAGGATCACGAAGGGAAGAAACTGAAAAACGCAAGACTATCGGAGGTATGTATATTTATTATGGGCAAACAAGTAAATTCTTTCAGTGATGGCATTTGTATTTAAAAATGTTTCTTTGTTTCAGACAGTAAAAGACAGGTATGTATATTTATTATGGGTAAACAAGTAAATTCTTTCTGTGATGGCATTTGTAATTAAAAATATTTCTTTGTTTCATGTATAGATATTTTTAAAAGATGAATTAAAAATATGTATTCCTTCGATTTTGGGAAGAAAAATAAGCGGAAACGTGGATACAAACAAAAGAATAGATTTAAGTGAGGGGGATTCATACGATTACGAAGGGAAGAAAAAAGAAAACGCAAGAATATTGGAGGTATGTATATTTATTATGGCTAAACAAGTAAATTCTTTCTGTGAGGGCATTTTTAATTAAAAATATTTCTTTGTTCCAGATACAGATATTTTTAAAAGACCGATTAGGAATATGTATCCCTCCGGTTTTCAGAAGAAAGCATGTGCAGAAACCTGAAAACAAACTAAAGAAAAGCTTCAAATAATGATAATGGACAGGAACTCGAATAGAAAAAACAGGAAACTGCAAGAATATCAGAGGTATGTATAGTTATTATGAGTAAAGAGCAAAATTCTTTCTGGGATGGCATTTGTAATTAAAAATATTTCTTTATTTCAGATTTTGATATTTCTAAAAGACGGATTAGAAATATGTATCCCTCCAGTTTTGAGAAGAAAGCATCTGCAGAAACCTGAAAACAAACTAAAGAAAAGCTTGAAATAATGATAATGGACAGGAACTCGAATGGAAGAAACAGGAAACTGCAAGAATATCAGAGGTATGTATATTTATTATGAGTAAAGAGCAAAATTCTTTCTGCGCTGGTATTTGTAATTGAAAATATTTTTATACTTCAGGTATATATGTTTTTAAAAGACGGATTAGAAATATGTATCCCTCTGATTTTGAGAAGAAAAGATATACGGAAACGTGGATAGAAACGAAAGGAAAGATTCAAGTGAGGATGATCCAGCGGATCACAAGGGAAGGAACAAGAAAACGCACGTATTCCGGAGGTATGTCAGGGTTAGATCCAGCAAAATTTAGAGACTCTTTAGGAACACTTCACAAAATTCCATTTCATAAAAACATACTCTTCATTAATTATTTTTATTATATGTTTTAAAATGTGTAATTTACAAATGAAACAAGTTCAGCAAAAAAGAAAATTTTAGCAAAATGCCTTAAAAAAATAAGTTATTATTAATAAACGTCTGGTTCGAAGTTATGTAAGTAAATTTTATCTTTCTTCAAGAATTTTTTTTTTTTTTTTTGACAAAAATATAATAAATTCCGAAAAAATAACGTTTACTACTTTTCAGAAAATGGGCACCAGAAAAATCCTGCATCGACCCCTGTATGTATATTTACTAAAGATAAACAAAAAATTTATTCCTGCGCTGGCCTTTGTAATTAAAAATATTTCTTTCTTTCAGGTATAGATATTTTAAAAAAAACGGATTAGAAATATGTATCCTTCCGATTTTGAGAAGAATAGATATGCGGAAACGGGGATAGAAGCGATATGAAAGATTCATTTGAGGATGATGCAGCGGATCACGAAGGGAAGAAACAGAAAAACGTAAGAATATCGGAGGTATGCATATTTATTATGTATAAGAAAATAAATATTTCCTGTATTGGTATTTATGATTTTAAATATTTCTTTCTTTCAGGAATAGGTATTTTTAAAAGATGGATTAGAAATATGTATCCCTCCGGTTTTGAGAAGAAAGCATGTGCGGAATCCTGAATACAAACGAAAGAAAAGCCTGAAATAAATATAATGGACAGGAACCGGAATGGAAGAAACAGGAAACTGTAAGAATATCGGAAGTATGTATATTTATTATGAGTAAAGAGCAAAATTCTTCCTGGGCTGGTATTTGTAATTTAAAATATTTCTTTATTTCAGGTTTAGCAATTTCTAAAGGTTGGATTAGAAATATGTATATCTCCGAATTTGAGAGGAAAAGATATACAGAAACGTGTATAGAAACGAAAAGAAAGATTGAAGTGAGGATGGTGCATAGGATCACGAGTAGAAGATACAAGGAAAAGCAAGTATATTGGAGGTATGTATATTTATTATGGGTAAAAAAAAAATTATTCCTGTACTGGCATTCATAATTAAAAATATTTCTTTCTTTCATGTATAGATATTTTTTAAAGACGGATTAGAAATATGTATACCTTCGATTTTGAGAAGAAAAGATGTAGGGAATAAGAATAGAAACGAAAGGAAAGATTCATTCGAGGATGATGCAGAGGATCACGATGGGAAGAAACTGAAAAACGCAAAAATATCGGAGGTATGTATATTTATTATGGGCAAACAAGTAAATTCTTTCTGTGATGGCATTTGTAATTAAAAATGTTTCTTTGTTTCAGGTATAGATATTTTTAAAAGACGGATTAGAAATATGTATCCCTCCGGTTTTGAGAAGAAAGCATGTGCAGAAACCTGAAAACAAACTAAAGAAAAGCTTGAAATAATGATAATGGGCAGGAACTCAAATGGAAGAAACAGGAAACTGCCAGAATATCGGAGGTATGTATATTTATTATGAGTAAAGAGCAAAATTCTTCCTTCGCTGGTATTTGTAATTTAAAATATTTTTATATTTCAGATTTAGTTATTTCTAAAAGACATATTAGAAATATGTATATCTCCGAATTTGAGAGGAAAAGATATACAGAAACGTGGATAGAAACGAAAGGAAAGATTGAAGTGAGGATGATTCATAGGATCACGAGAAGAAGATACAAGGAAAAGCAAGTATATTGGAGGTATGTATATTTATTATGGGTAAAAAAAAATTATTCCTGTACTGGCATTTATAATTAAAAATATTTCTTTGTTTCAGGTATAGATATTTTTAAAAGACGGATTAGAAATATGCATACCTTCGATTTTGAGAAGAAAAGATGTAGGGAATAAGAATAGAAACGAAAGGAAAGATTCATTCGAGGATGATGCAGAGGATCACGATGGGAAGAAACTGAAAAACGCAAGATTATCGGAGGTATGTATATTTATTATGGGAAAACAAGTAAATTCTTTCAGTGATGGTATTTGTAATTAAAAATGTTTCTTTGTTTCAGGTATAGATATTTTTAAAAGACGGATTAGAAATATGTATCCCTCCGGTTTTGAGAAGAAAGCATGTGCAGAAACCTGAAAACAAACTAAAGAAAAGCTTGAAATAATGATAATGGGCAGGAACTCAAATGAAAGAAACAGGAAACTGCCAGAATATCGGAGGTATGTATATTTATTATGAGTAAAGAGCAAAATTCTTCCTTCGCTGGTATTTGTAATTTAAAATATTTTTATATTTCAGATTTAGATATTTCTAAAAGACATATTAGAAATATGTATATCTCCGAATTTGAGAGGAAAAGATATACAGAAACGTGGATAGAAACGAAAGGAAAGATTGAAGTGAGGATGATGCATAGGATCACGAGTAGAAGATACAAGGAAAAGCAAGTATATTGGAGGTATGTATATTTATTATGGGTAAAAAAAAAATTATTCCTGTACTGGCATTCATAATTAAAAATATTTCTTTCTTTCATGTATAGATATTTTTAAAAGACGGATTAGATATATGTATATCTCCGAATTTGAGAGGAAAAGATATACAGAAACGTGTATAGAAACGAAAGGAAAGATTGAAGTGAGGATGGTGCATAGGATCACGAGTAGAAGATACAAGGAAAAGCAAGTATATTGGAGGTATGTATATTTATTATGGGTAAAAAAAAAATTATTCCTGTACTGGCATTCATAATTAAAAATATTTCTTTCTTTCATGTATAGATATTTTTAAAAGACGGATTAGAAATATGTATACCTTCGATTTTGAGAAGAAAAGATGTAGGGAATAAGAATAGAAACGAAAGGAAAGATTCATTCGAGGATGATGTAGAGGATCACGATGGGAAGAAACTGAAAAACGCAAAAATATCGGAGGTATGTATATTTATTATGGGCAAACAAGTAAATTCTTTCTGTGATGGCATTTGTAATTAAAAATGTTTCTTTGTTTCAGGTATAGATATTTTTAAAAGACGGATTAGAAATATGTATCCCTCCGGTTTTGAGAAGAAAGCATGTGCAGAAACCTGAAAACAAACTAAAGAAAAGCTTGAAATAATGATAATGGGCAGGAACTCAAATGGAAGAAACAGGAAACTGCCAGAATATCGGAGGTATGTATATTTATTATGAGTAAAGAGCAAAATTCTTCCTTCGCTGGTATTTGTAATTTAAAATATTTTTATATTTCAGATTTAGATATTTCTAAAAGACATATTAGAAATATGTATATCTCCGAATTTGAGAGGAAAAGATATAGAGAAACGTGGATAGAAACGAAAGGAAAGATTGAAGTGAGGATGATGCATAGGATCACGAGTAGAAGATACAAGGAAAAGCAAGTATATTGGAGGTATGTATATTTATTATGGGTAAAAAAAAATTATTCCTGTACTGGCATTTATAATTAAAAATATTTCTTTCTTTCAGGTATAGATATTTTTAAAAGACGGATTAGAAATATGTATATCTCCGATTTTGAGAAGAAGATATGTAGGGAATAAGGATACAAACGAAAGGAAAGATTCATTTGAGGATGATGCAGAGGATCACGAAGGGAAGAAACTGAAAAACGCAAGACTATCGGAGGTATGTATATTTATTATGGGCAAACAAGTAAATTCTTTCAGTGATGGCATTTGTATTTAAATATGTTTCTTTGTTTCAGACAGTAAAAGACAGGTATGTATATTTATTATGGGTAAACAAGTAAATTCTTTCTGTGATGGCATTTGTAATTAAAAATATTTCTTTGTTTCAGGTATAGATATTTTTAAAAGATGAATTAAAAATATGTATTCCTTCGATTTTGGGAAGAAAAATAAGCGGAAACGTGGATACAAACAAAAGAATAGATTTAAGTGAGGGGGATTCATACGATTACGAAGGGAAGAAAAAAGAAAACGCAAGAATATTGGAGGTATGTATATTTATTATGGCTAAACAAGTAAATTCTTTCTGTGAGGGCATTTTTAATTAAAAATATTTCTTTGTTCCAGATACAGATATTTTTAAAAGACCGATTAGGAATATGTATCCCTCCGGTTTTCAGAAGAAAGCATGTGCAGAAACCTGAAAACAAACTAAAGAAAAGCTTCAAATAATGATAATGGACAGGAACTCGAATAGAAAAAACAGGAAACTGCAAGAATATCAGAGGTATGTATAGTTATTATGAGTAAAGAGCAAAATTCTTTCTGGGATGGCATTTGTAATTAAAAATATTTCTTTATTTCAGATTTTGATATTTCTAAAAGACGGATTAGAAATATGTATCCCTCCGGTTTTGAGAAGAAAGCATGTGCAGAAACCTGAAAACAAACTAAAGAAAAGCTTGAAATAATGATAATGGACAGGAACTCGAATGGAAGAAACAGGAAACTGCAAGAATATCAGAGGTATGTATATTTATTATGAGTAAAGAGCAAAATTCTTTCTGCGCTGGTATTTGTAATTGAAAATATTTTTATACTTCAGGTATATATGTTTTTAAAAGACGGATTAGAAATATGTATCCCTCTGATTTTGAGAAGAAAAGATATACGGAAACGTGGATAGAAACGAAAGGAAAGATTCAAGTGAGGATGATCCAGCGGATCACAAGGGAAGGAACAAGAAAACGCACGTATTCCGGAGGTATGTCAGGGTTAGATCCAGCAAAATTTAGAGACTCTTTAGGAACACTTCACAAAATTCCATTTCATAAAAACATACTCTTCATTAATTATTTTTATTATATGTTTTAAAATGTGTAATTTACAAATGAAACAAGTTCAGCAAAAAAGAAAATTTTAGCAAAATGCCTTAAAAAAATAAGTTATTATTAATAAACGTCTGGTTCGAAGTTATGTAAGTAAATTTTATCTTTCTTCAAGATTTTTTTTTTTTTTTTTTTTTTTTTTTTTTGACAAAAACATAATAAATTCCGAAAAAATAACGTTTACTACTTTTCAGAAAATGGGCGCCAGAAAAATCCTGCATCGACCCCTGTATGTATATTTACTAAAGATAAACAAAAAATTTATTCCTGCGCTGGCCTTTGTAATTAAAAATATTTCTTTCTTTCAGGTATAGATATTTTTAAAAAAACGGATTAGAAATATGTATCCTTCCGATTTTGAGAAGAATAGATATGCGGAAACGGGGATAGAAGCGATATGAAAGATTCATTTGAGGATGATGCAGCGGATCACGAAGGGAAGAAACAGAAAAACGTAAGAATATCGGAGGTATGCATATTTATTATGTATAAGAAAATAAATATTTCCTGTATTGGTATTTATGATTTTAAATATTTCTTTCTTTCAGGAATAGGTATTTTTAAAAGATGGATTAGAAATATGTATCCCTCCGGTTTTGAGAAGAAAGCATGTGCGGAATCCTGAATACAAACGAAAGAAAAGCCTGAAATAAATATAATGGACAGGAACCGGAATGGAAGAAACAGGAAACTGTAAGAATATCGGAAGTATGTATATTTATTATGAGTAAAGAGCAAAATTCTTCCTGGGCTGGTATTTGTAATTTAAAATATTTCTTTATTTCAGGTTTAGCAATTTCTAAAGGTTGGATTAGAAATTTGTATATCTCCGAAATTGAGAAGAAGAGATATACAGAAACGTGGATAGAAACGAAAGGAAAGATTCAAGTGAGGATGATGCATAGGGTCACGAGTAGAAGATGCAGAAAAAAGCAAGAATATCGGAGGTATGGGTATGGGTAAAAAACTTAATTCTTCTTGTGCTAGCTATTAAAAATATTTCTTTCTTTCTGGTATAGATATTTTTAAAAGACGGATTAGATATATGTATCCTTCTGATTTTGAGAAAAAAATATTTACGTAATAAGGATAGAAACGAAAGGAAAGATTCATTTTAGGATGATGCAGATGATCACGATGGGAAGAAAAAGGAAAACGCAAGAGTATCGGAGGTATGCATATTTATGATGGGTTAACAAGTAAATTCTTTCTATGCTGGCATTTGTAATTAAAAATATTTCTTTGTTTCAGGTATTGATATTTTTAAAAGACGGATTAGAAATATGTATACCTGCGATTTTGAGAAGAAAAGATATATGGAATAAGGAGAGAAACGAAAGGAAAGGTTCATTTGAGGAAGATGCAGAGGACCAGGAAGGGAAGAAACAGAAAAACGCAAGAATATCGTAGGTATATATTGTATTATATATATATATATGTATATATATATATATATATATATATATATATATATATATTATTTCTATTTAAAAATAACTATATCACAATAATATATCAGAAAGATTCAAATTTTTAAGAAGTAAAAAAAGAAAAAAAAATGATGTACAAAACAATATGTTAGAATATGATCTGCCGGCGCATTTACATTTTAAAAGTAAAAGCCATGTCAAATTTCATGTTTCTAGCAATCACCCTATAAACTCCAAATAAATAATAATCACAAATCATCATGTGTTTTACGTTCCTGGGTGACAGTGTTATCCTGAAAGAAATTTTGGATTCTATTTAGTGGGTCAAAAATAATTTGGATTTTAGAACTTTTCTATTCATTTCCCCATTTTATATTTAGATTTTGTTTAAGAAAAAGCTACTGTGTGCGAGCAGTTGCGACTTAAAAGTAACCCCGGCGTCGAATATCAATTTTCTATCATAATTTAGAACCATAAACAACAATTACTGATAATTTAAATTTTTTAAATTTCGAATTTTATAGTAACCATTCTTTGCGAGAGTTTAAAGAAACCACCATGCAAAATTTGAAGTTTCAAACCCAACAATATCACAGAAATTGCAATTTTAGAAAATTTTTAGTTCCTTTCAATTTTCGAATATTTCAGAAACTGTTCGGGTACGATCAGACCACTTACGTATTAAAAAGGTTACCCATGTCTAATTTCAAATTTCTATTCTAAAATTTATAAAAATATCCATAATTCAGAACATTTTCCTCTCATTTCAGCATTCTAAATTTCCAATTCTTTAGAAACCTTTCTTAGCCGGTCATTTATGTCTTAAAATTACCCACCATGCGAAATTTTAAGTTTCAGCACCAAAACTATTACAGATTTCGAAATTTTAGAACGCTTGTTTGGTCCTGGTACCCTTTGAAATTTCGTTTTTTTTTTTTAAAGAAACTATTTTGTACCAGCGTTTACATATTAAAAATGACAGAATTGGCAAATTTTTAATTTCTATCACTAGTAATGCCATATAAATCGTAATTTAGAATGTTTTTAGAATGTTCACAGTGTGTTTCATTTTCTAAAATTCCTCTTTCTTTTAATTGTCCTGATCCAGAATTTACGTCTTAAAAGTAACAGACATGTTAAATTTCAGGTTTATATTCCTAACAATTCTACGCAAATTGCAATTTAAAACTTTTTCCACTCATTTCACACTTTTAAATTTCGATTTTTTTAGAAAACTACAACCATGCCAAATTTCAAGTTACTAGGTCCTCCAATATCACAAAAAGGGCAAGTTTAGAATGTTTTGTGCTCATCCATCTACTTGGGAAAAGTGGCTCTGACGTAAAATAAGAGTCTATGTCGGAGCAGAGACTGCCTTTACTTTTGAAATTCGTTCGGTAGTTCCAGTAGTTTCCCTTACAAACAAACAAAGAAGCACGTAAAAAACGTTTCTTTTTTATAATATTAGCATAGATGTAGAGACAAAGTTATATCTACCAAACCATGAAAAATAAACTCAAAAAAGTACAATAAGTTATGTATTCAGTATTCAGCTCCTGGTGGCCGACTATTGAACATGTAAGCAAAATGTAATACCCAATGGTCGGCCTCTGATGGCCGACTATTGGACATGTACGCAAAATTAATACGCAGTGGTCGGCCCCATTAAAATTAATTAAAACCAACAAATTTATTTACTTTTTATACTCAAAAACATTAGTTTATTTACCCTGCTAATATTCAAGCCTTATAATTTTAGAAAAAAATGAAAGATAAATTAATACTTGCCTTTTAAAAAAATTTGCCATCAGTTTACGAAAAATAGGAAAAATGTCGATTTGACTTCTATCTTGAAATAAATGGCCGATTTCTAATTCAATAAAAATACCCACAATTCTTTGGAGATGGTTTATGACTTATGAAAGATGGCTGCATGTAACCAAATTGTAATATTTCATTTAGAACCAAAAATAAGCTATTCGTAAGGCATTTTATCTCAATGTGGCCAACTATTGGGGGGGGGGGGGCGACTATTGGTACATTTACCCTATATATATTAAAAAAATGTACTGTTCTGTAGATATGTTTTCCGTTTAGAGGGGGGTTCATGACCCCCAGAACCTCCCTCTTGGAAAAACGGCCTTTGTAGAGATTGACCTCAACTATCCAATGGAAAAAAATCTTTTTAAAATATTGAAATGCAAACGATATATTAAAAAAAAATCTCCTTTAAAATTAATATTAGCTTACGGGTGTTTTCGCGTGAGTGAAGTAGCTAATTTTAAATGAAAAAAATAAACAGATTTTTCCATATTAATTTTGTTTTTTAATAGTTAAAAGTTCATCATATTTTGGTCAATAATTGAAAAATTTTCAATAGCATTTGGGGGGCACTGTACCCGTTCCCTAAATCCCCTGCCGTAAATCAGGAACAACTGAGGATAAACAAGACACTTCACAAAATTATTTGTCGAAAAAAAGAACCCATCACAATTTTGTTTCAGATTAAACAGGACCCTTCCCATTTTTTTCATTTTAAAATAAAAAAACCATTTACAATCTGATAACTGATGACAGCGATTGTACCACTGAAAGTGAAAATGAGGAAGAAATAATTTAAATTTATTTTCACATTTTCATGACTAAAAAAAAAAAAAAAAAACAGACAGAAAAACAAACAAACAAACAACTTAATATAAGCACCCCCCCCCCCCCTATTATTCACGTCTAGCCTCTTTGTAGAGTTACTTTCCCCACCCTGCACAGCACCTCTCATAACGGCTCTTATCACAAATGAACCCGAGAAATTCCCTATTTAAAGGGAAAATATGGCTACTTGTTCAGTTGATTGCCCCTATTCGATAACAAAACCTGTTTTAGCATAAAACGAAGATGTATGATCTCATTTCATTTATAGAGTTATTTTATTGGAAACAATCCTCCCTCTTTGAAATAGTAAGAGATATATGTTGTAAAGTGGTGGGAGGGGAGGGGGGAGGCATCGTGGTTGTACAGATGCTTTGGTGGGGTATGACAAATAAAAGATTGGGAACCAATGATGTAGGATAAGAAGCAGTTTAAATATAAGAATATTTATCAATACTTTTATATTTAGGATATTGTATCTTGTATCAATACTTAAAAGGCAGATTTTTTCTTTTCTTTTTAATGTAGTCTCGTATTTACTTTTATAAATTTCATTTCATTATGATTTCATAAAGTTATCGGTAATATAGTTTAAAATAAAAAATCCCGAGTTTAAATAAAAAATCCTGACGGCAGTAAAAATAAATCCAAAAGAAACGATAAACTTATTTTATTCAATTATTTTAAACAAATAAATGATATTAGCCAATTTAAAACCAGTTTTAAATCAAGCTCATTTAACTTGTACATGAATGATATTTGTAAGCCGTTTTCTTATTTTTTATTTGTAAAAATTATGAAGAAAGGATATGCAACACTCCGTTCTAAAGTTGAGAGTAAACAATAATGACATCATACGAGCCTGCGCGCTGTGCGAGGGAATTTCTTGTAGCATTTGTGGCTCAGAGCAAAGATAGAAGTAGAGAGCAGATTCTATTGTTGTTTGGTCGAAAAGTTGGTCCCAAGATCAACTCGGTTGGGTGGTTGGTTGATTTTATGACGGCCGATTATCTACACGAGGGATATAGGCCCTAGGGGGAGTGCCCTCCATGGGGGTCTTTTTAAGGGATCCTAACCCGTATTTACGGCTAGGTTCGAAAAAACCACGGAAAACTCGGAACGGTTAGGTCGACGAGCGCGACAAAGGTTTGAACCCAGCACCTCCCGTCTACCACTTCGAGAGCAGAACCTCTCAGCCACTGGTGGGGCCAAGATCAACTCGGATTTGGTGCTTTAGAGGCTGTCTGTTTTGGTGGTAATCGCTTTCTTGGCAACTTTGATTTCATCCTCGCAATAAAAATAAACGTAAATAAGCAAACGAAAGTGAAACTAAACTGTTGCTCATGCTGTTAACTTATTCTAAGATTTTATCTCAGAGGAATAATAGAAATGATAAGTTATATGAGTTCCCCCCCCCCCCTCAAGTGAATTTTTTTTTTTTTTTTTTTTTTGCTGCTGTATTTTATTTAAATGATATAAAATGGCTCTGCCATTGCACACCTTCCTTGTAATAAATGTTATTTAAATTATCTTTTTTTTATTAGTGATATAAAATATTAAGTAAGATAACCCAAAATATTAGGTCTATGATTTGTGATAAGAGCCGTTGTAAGGGGCGTGGTGTAGACGCTAGTTGCTATTACAGTCGCCTCAATCCCAGGATGACCGAATCTGCATGGCGTTCACAAAATGTCTTACTGTGGTGTTTACTATCAAGGCGGTGCCACATTTGACAATGATACTCTGTATTTGGCGATCGCCAAAAGTTATTTGCTAATCATTTCAGCGATATGTATTATATAGTACGGTGCGGTGACCAATAAACCTAAAGAGCAGATCTGAACTTCCTTAAGTAACCACGTTAATTTAAAATTGATTACTGCTAAAATTCAGTGCATATAAAGCAGTAAAAGAAAAACATTCATTTATGATTTGCCCCAAAATAACACAAGAAATTTCTGGATCCTAACATTTGATATTATATAAAATCTAATGTCTTTGTAAATAAATTAGATTTTATCTTTTTTAATTTCACATTCATAGAAAACGAAGTATAGCTGCATTTGAAATAAATTAGAAATTAATAATGATGGCTTTTGAATAAGAGCCATAAGTACTTCTGTGTTTATTTTTTCTACATTGAGTAATGGTAGTTATTTTTAAATCTAATACTGCTATTATAGTCAGACTTCTTTTATATTTCCCTCTCAAATATTGCTTAAATGCCGCTAATGCAGCCTTTTTGCTGAGATTATTTGGTAATATGACAGTTTTCAATAATTTTCAAAAAATAATGAAACAGGGATCTGTCCAGGTTTTATTATAGGGTCCTGTTTTTATGACATTGTGAGGATTTTTTTACGTTTGTGAAAATCTAGTTACAATTCTGTGAATTTGAAATTACTATTATATTCATGTTCTTTTTTATATGCTTCAGCTGTTTTATGACGTCAGATTTTTAGAACATGTAACGTGTAAAAAGTATAAAATTTAAAATAAATAGAAAAGGCATACGTCTAAGGGTAGTATAGATCCCTCGTCGACTGATTATGTAAACATGCATGTTAATTCAACTCCTAAATGACCACACTGAACGATTCAAACTACTGAGTATTTAAAACGTATGCGAACACTAATAAAAAATTCTTCTGTCATCCTGCAACATACTTGAAAATGGTGCACACGTTTAAGCTAGATTTTTTCAGCTTTAAAATTAAATATACAGATGGGAAAAATTTGCTTTTAATATTTATGACAACGAAGTATAAACGTGTAATCAGATTATAAAGTCGTAAGAATTAACAGTGACCATTGTTTGTAAGTTCCTTGTTAAACAAGTAATATAAAAAAAAAAAAAAAAATTAAGTCAATTCCTACTTAAGTCAAAAAGAAATTTTTTTCCACCGATCTACACGCTTCGCCACTGATGGTATTTATTCCTAAATTTATATCCTGCTAAATATCTTATATAAGAGAAATTTTTGAAATGTATTAAAAATTAAATAAAAAAATAAATAGCTAAAATATCAAAAATTAATAGCTCCAAAAAATATTTCTCACAAAATTGTTAGACAAACTTCGTTAGAAAAGGTAAAAAATTGTATTTTTCTTGATATAAATTTCAAATCTAATGATTATGCCGTTTTTCAAATATTGATTTTCAAAAATTACCAAACTTCACAATGAAGTATCATAGCGAAACCTTCACGCGTAAAAAGATAATGGGGCTGTTCACGGACGAAGATCAGGCGGCGCACGGGCGAAGGGGACTAAAATATGGAGAGAGTCTATACTTTTGAACAGAAATGAAATAGAGTGAGTCTATACTTTTGAACAGAAATGAAATATAGCTAAAACTAATTAATAATAATTAATAAACTAAAATTAATTAATTAAATTTAATCAATGATTTAATATTTGCAAAAACTGTATTAACATCAATTGTCATCCAGTACAAGTTTAAAAATAATGTATTTGAACTTGAATGGAGGAATAAAGAGTATTTTATTAGCGATTGAAAATTTGAACAAGATATATAAATATATAGAGGGTGTGAGCTAATAGTAGGAATTGAAAAAAGAAAGAAAAAATTACCCTTTGAGAGAAGGGGTGCAAAACTAAATGCTTTCCTACCCATTTCATTTTCAAAAAATCCTTAATTTGAGATATTAGTTTGATCATGCCTTACTAGCATTAGGTAATAAATAATGTAAATAAAAACAGATGTATTTCTATTCTTCATAGCTTTATTCCATATTATTTTAAAGAAAAATATATTTAAAAAATTTTCATCTTCATGATGTACAAAAGAAAATCTGAAGAACTGGAAAAGTACATTTACTCATCTGGAAGAATCCACATTGGTTTGCTTTGACATGATTTACATATCTGAACTCAAGTGTCTCACTTTTTAAGATGCATTTTCGCCATTTCTGTCAAAAGTTGGTTTCCCAGGCGACAGTCATTTTTTAAAAAATGTCCCCACTCTGAAGTTAACAAAATTTCAAATGAATTTTTGATGAAAAAATCTTGCACTACTTTGTACAATTCCGTCTCCTCATACTTATCAGCAAATACAGCAATCTCACATATATTTTCTACCGTCAAACACTGTGTCAGATATTCGATACAGAACGTCTTGAGTTCTTTGACATCGTATTTCTCCGATGTATAATATAGATTTTGAGCTTCGTGGAAAGTCATCTCTTCAAACTTGCCGCTGTACAAATAGTCCAAGAATTTCTGAAAAGAATCGCTGTCGCAGTCCGGTATGGTGATGACGCCCGTCTGTCTCTCCAGTGTATCATGCTTAAAAGTAGCAGCAAAGACGCTCGACCGTGCAATCAAAACAGATCTGTGAACCCTGTATTCTTTGTCCTCCACTTTCAAAAGCACATCACAAGTCTCTTTATCATCATAGAGGTCTTTGAAGTTCTCCGACAATTTATCCAACCCTGAAAGAAAGAAAACGATAATAAATTATACCCGATACAGTAGTGGTCTGCTCAGGGATGATTCAGAGTAAAAAATATTTTCTGAACTTCACGGTGAATTTTTTGAAAGATTCCAGGGGCACGGGAGGAAGAGATTTCCCTCCCCTGATGGAGCTATAGATATTCCTCTCAGAGATAAATGTCTGAATTAGAGTCCGGCATCAGGTCGGGTAAGCCGACTCACCTCCGCGAGTCAGGTCGGCGTTAATTGTTTTACATTGTAGATTAGATTAACTATAATTGTTTTCGATTCGAGTCAGTTTCGGGCTGAATTTAGATTCCTGCAGGTTTGGGTTAAACCAATTTTTCAAAATTTAGTTCAGTATATTGTTTCAGATTAAAAACTATATCAATAACGAAAATAGATGTGTATGTGTGTACTGTTTTGTGACGAGAGCACTGCGTACAGAACTACAAACTTTGGTAGGAAGGAACCTGTATATTTTAAATTATGCATCTAGAAACCAGTTTTTGGATTCTTTTGTTTAATTTTTTATGCGGTTTCTTTTCGCGTTTCGCGACGAATTTCTTACATTAGTAAAACGAATCTGGTTTCAATCTTTTAGCATAATGCAGTAAATTTTACGGAATTCACTATTTTTTTCCCACAATCGTTGGGCGAAATTCGTGTTTTTTACTGCGATCTTTTGACAAAATTCCCGTTTTTTTTTACCGTGATATTTTGCCGAAATTCGCATTTTTTTTTTTTTTTTTTTACCGCGATCCTTTGACGAAATTCGCGTTTTTTTCGATTCTTTGTCGAAATTCGTTTTTTCCACAATTCTTTGAAGAAATTCGTATTTTTTGCAATTTTTTGAAGAATTTCACATTTTTTCCACGATTCTTTGACTAAATTCGCTATCTGTTTCCTCCATCGTTTATCGAAATTTGATTTTTTTGCTTTTCCTAAGGGAATCTAACAGGAACGATGTTTACTAAACCTGCAAAAACTCCAAAAAGATAAGGCGACTTGGGTTTGAATCCAGCATCTCTACCAGCTTTAATATCTGACCCGAATAGCCATTGGTGGGCTCAGAAAATTTAAATACAGTATGCTAATATATCAATTAATTATTCTTATATATTACAGATATACGAGTATGTATAAATAGTTTTAAAAATATAGAAAATTCATAAATTTTGGACAATTTTAATTTCTTAAATTAAAATTATGATTTTTGTTTTCTTTTTTGAGTAATTTAAATCATTAAACTCCACAATACATATTGAAAATAACCTTGGAATTTTCGGTCGGTCGTGTAAAATTGAAAGAAATTTTGTAAAAGGAGAATGATTTTGAAAAAAAAACTTTAATAGAACGAAATTGCATACAAAATATAATGCTCATGTAAAAACAGAAAAAAGTATATAAGTATATTTCTAAATGAAAAACACACCCAAGAAAATATAAAAACAAATGAATTACATTTTTTTTGACACACATAAATCTAGATAACAAATCTAAAAGTACATTAATTGCTTACTTATCAGCTTGGGTGTGTTTGTATCATCCGATGCAGTTGGATGAGTGGAATGTGTAACTTCATACTTCAGTTTGCATGTGAGCGTAAGGACATCCTGGGGTGTTAACTCAGACTTTTTCTGCTGTAATTCTGATCTTCTAATTAGGTTTTCTGCATCACTCCATACTTCACTTCCGCTCATTATTCCACTGGCTAATTGTCTCATGCTGCCGTCTGATTTTTTCAAACTAAAATCGTATCTTAGAGGGTATTCTCGTTTATCTGCATTCTTTATGCGCGCCATCAAAAATTCAACATCTCTCGGATACAGAGTCAGAAGCCACGAGACACCATTGACGATGAAAGCGGGGCTGTCATAACCAGTATAACGCTCTGTAGTGTCAAAGATTGAAGAAAAATCAGGGATTTTCCATTCAATGAGTTCTTCTACGTGCGTCTTTATTGGAGCCGTTCTTTCAATTATTCCAATTTCATTATGCGGCATTATTGGTGATCGATTTAAATCCTCTTGAGAAAAGGGGATTTATAACCAATAGTCCTGAAAATAAATAGAACTGAATGAAAATATGTAGAAGAATTATTTAGCAATTTATAGAAATGTCTGTTGTGAATTATATTTATAAATACAGTATACTCTCGATATCTCGAACTTCGATATCTCGAAAACCTTGATATGTCGAAAAATTATTTTTCCCCTTGATATTACATATTCATCTAATGTTAATTTTAATTCTTATCTCGAAAAGTTTTCACTCAAAACCTTGTTATGTCGAATATTTTTCGAAGTAAAGATATGAATTTTTCCTGAAAAATCGCCGTTCATTTGTATCCAAGAAAATAAAAGTATGTTTCTAAGAATCTCTCACACCCTTCATTATCTCTCTGAGGGATCAGGAACGATTTCGATAAGTCCATCTGGTCACTTGAAAGGCAAACAAAGGGAGAAAAACTATTCGTTCCTTGTCACATGGGTGGCATTTTTGGGAGGGAATGAATGAGGGGGCGGGTGAAGATGCATGCGGTATATTGTCTCGCCAAATCACATATCTTGCCAATGATAATTCAACTATCCAATCATTTGTCACTCATGTTTGTTGCTTAGGTCAAGTGTGTTGTTCTAAATTGGTCAGAATTTACTGCATATGGTTAAGGTATTCGCGAAAAACGTTAGTGAATTGATAAAACGTGTTCGTGAATCGCCAGTTCTAACCTCAAAAATGGAAAGTTTGAAAGAAAATAAAGCAGTGAGCATTAAGCGAAAGTTGAACGTGTTAACAATTGAAAAAAAGGTAGAAATTTTAGAGGCTGTAGATAAAGGTGGGAAAAAGGGACAAATCGCAAAGGATTTCAAAATTCCAGCATCGACTTTATCGACGATTTTGAAAGACAGAAAAAAGATTGAGAAACTTTACGAGCAGGAAAAAGGAGCCGCAAAGAAGATTAGGAAGGCTGCATATCCCGATTTAGAAGAATGCCTAATAAATTGGTTTAAACAGTGCAGAGATCGTAATGTCCCTCCTGGAGGTAATGTGTTGAAAGAAAAGGCCGAACATTTTGCAGAAAAACTGGGATACAAGGATTTTAAATGCAGTAATGGATGGTTGGAGAACTTTAAAAAACGCCACAACATTGTTTTTCGAAAATTGTGCGGCGAGAGCCAATCAGTGAGCGATGAACTTTGTTCGGAATGGAAACTTCATGCTCTTTTGAAAGATTATTCCCCGGACAACATTTACAATGCCGATGAGACAGGGCTTTTCTTTAAAGCACTACCGGACAAAACTGCAGTTTTCAAAGGAGAAGCGTGTCACGGAGGAAAGCAGAGTAAAGAGCGAGTAACATTACTGTTAGCTGCCAACATGAGTGGGATCGAGAAGTTAACCCCCTTGATGATTGGAAAATCCAGAAACCCAAGATGCTTTAAAGGAATGAAGTCCTTTCCTCTTCATTACAAAGCGAATAAAAAGGCTTGGATGACAAGCGAATATTTTCCAGACTGGCTGAAGCAAATAAATAAGAATATGTGCAAAAAGAAGAAAATCTTACTTTTCATCGACAACTGCAAAGCTCACGGCATTATCCCAGAATTGAAAGCGGTGAAAGTAGTTTTCCTCCCACCAAACACCACTTCAAAGCTGCAACCTCTCGATCAAGGGATAATCAGAAGTTTCAAAGTTGGATACAGGAAGGAGGTAGTGAAGAAGATCGTAGATGCCATCGATAGGAAAGAGGAAATTACGCCATTAAACATTCTTGATTGCATGAGGATGGCTGACCGTGCTTGGAGGGACGTCACTCAAAAGACTATCATAAACTGTTTTAGAAAAGCTGGCTTTGTGAAAGAAGCAGAAAATGAAATTGAATGGGACGAGGAACAAGAAAGCAGCGCTGAACCCGAAAATGAAATGCAGTGCGAAGAATGGGGGAAATTTTCAAAATCACTCAATCTTTCCGAAAACATAACTTTCGAAGATTTCACTGAATTAGACGCTGACGTCGAAGTCTGTGGGCTGTGGACCGATGATGAAATCATTTCTCAATCGATTTCTTCTCCAGCGTCTGATGATGAGGAAGAAATGAATGTTCCAGAATCATCACCTATCGTTACTGCGTCCCAAGCTAAAGATGCTGCCCACATACTACGACACTTCATGGAATGCTCGGAAGGCGTGGAAAATGATGACTTCGCCGCTATTTTTCGAATAGAAAAATTGGTTGAAAACCAATTTCAAAAGAGATGTCGCCAAGCCACGATACTGGACTTTTAAAAAAAAAAATTAGCGATGTAAGTTCATTTATGTATTTTCTAATCATTTTCAATTTAATGTAATTATTTTCTACTAGTAAATTAAAATTATCATCAGGTGATTAGACATATTGTCGACTATCATTACATATTTTTACTTATTCTCATCTATCATTACTCTAATTTTTATAATATTATTCTATATCTTGTGTTTTTACGTGTTTTTTTGTTTTAGCTATGACCTTGTTATCTCGAAAACTCGCTATCTCGAATTTGTTTTAGCGTCCCTTCGACTTCGAGATATCGAGAGTATACTGTATAAGTTAATAATGCTGTAAAAGGATTAAAAAAAATGATTAAGTTTTATCCTCTTTAAAGTCGTGATAAACATTTAATTTCACAGTCTTTGTAGACCAATTTATTAATTACTTATGCAGGTCATTCAATATAATAAGCAAAAATTATTACATTAGGCAAAAATGAATGAATATGCATTGTTAAGCCAAGAGACACAAAAATGACCAGAAAACCTTTGTGAGCATAAGATTTATTTTAATTATTCAATGGAATGTGCTCTTTAAATCACATTTATACTTTCGTTCATGAATTAACAGTCTACGCATTAGTGGTGTACTGAGTAGCCGAGCACCCAGTCTAATTACCGTGTAGTTGTGTATAAGAAACAATCACTGATGCGCACATGAACTGAGCTTAAGGGTAACACGCACCTGTATGCGTGTATATATATATATGTGTGTGTATATATATGTGTGTGTGTATATGACATTTTGTCACATCACAATTGAAGATATACAGTGGTGGTCAAAAGTTTCCGGCCAGTTAGTTTCTTTGATTTGTTTGCCAGGACGTTTCAGCAAGGCAAAAGCACAATAGCTCCAAAAGTTGGGAATATGCAAATGACCTCTGACCACATGATCATTTTGATTGGATACTGAAGATACTTGATGCAAAGGGGAGGAATTTGAAATTCGTGTGTGCAAAAGTTTCCGGCCATTAGTCAGTCGTAAGTTTTTGCTATTGGTAAAGTGTTTTTTTATGGCCGTGTTTGTTGATTAATAATCAACGTGAATAACATAATTGAATAAGTTAGACAATTATTGTTCGTAAACGAGTGGTTTGTTAGTCGCTAAAGGCCTCTCATGAGATTGCGGCAAAGTTATCAATAAGAAAATCTACTGTGA
The DNA here is from genome assembly GCA_963931845.1 of Maratus michaelseni. NCBI lineage: Eukaryota > Metazoa > Arthropoda > Arachnida > Araneae > Salticidae > Maratus > Maratus michaelseni. The sequence goes on from OZ007598.1 coordinate 161,794,673, forward strand.
ACGATAATTACAAAGATATAAAAATGGCCATGCCTTCAGGACTTCCCACGGGCCGGGAGACCTCGGAAAACGACTATTCGTGTGGACAGAATTATCAGGAAAAAATCAGTTGATGACCTACAGAAAAATGCCGCTGCAATATCCCAAGATTTACGGAGAGAAAAGATTGCTGAAATAAGTTGGTTTACCCTGTCAAGACGCTTACGTGACGTAGGACTTTATGGAAGAGTCGGTCTTAAAAAACCTTTCATAAGTAAAAAAAAAAATCAACGGTCCCGACTGCGATTTACCAAGGACATAAAGATTGGTCAAGTGAAAACTGGAAAAAAGTACTATTTTCTGAGGAATCGAAGTTCAAGCTGTTTGGAAGTGATGACAGACACTATGTCCGACTACCTAAAAACAAAAGATATGATTCGAGATATATGTTATTCCTACAATGAAACATGGCGGAGGACACGTTATGATGTGGGGCGTATTTTCTGGAAAAGACGTCTGTCCGTTAGTTGAAGTCCGCGGCAAGATGAATGATGCGATCTTGCAAGATCATTTGTTGGCTACTGTTTGTTTCAGCATGATAATAACCGAAATCATACATGCAAGCTCGTCAAGCAGTGGCTTTCGCATAAAAAAAAAATCTGCTTTTGAAATGGCCAGCCCAATCACCCGATCTGAATCTTATAGAAAATCTTTAAAACGAACTTTACAAACGCCTGCGGAATTATAAATATTCCAATTCAGCAGAATTTCCCCAAAAATTGCAAGAATAGTGGAAAAAACTTACCACAGACGATCTTCAACCGTTCATTGAATTGATGCCACGTCGATGCACTGCAGTACTTATTGCTAACAGTATGACGACAAAATACTAATTATAAATGTTGTTGACCCCTGTTATTTTCTATTATAACACCATTTTTTTAAAAACTTGCCAAGATGGCCGGAAACTTTTGAGAACATGCGTTTTCCTTTGCAAATTAATTTTGTCAATTAAATGTATTGATATTTATTTGTTATTCCTTAACTAAGTTCCTAACTATTATGTCAATAAAGTGTATAAATATCACTGTGAGATTCGTCTTCATATGTGTATGCTTACAAATTAACCAAAAATTTTATGCTGGCCAGAAACTTTTAACCGCCACAGTATCTAGCAAACACTTGATTAAAATGCAGTCGTAATTTATTATTCATCTCAGCAGCAGAGTAGTGTGGGTTGATTTCAAGAAACACAAATATAACAGTCACATTCTTTTTATTTAAACATGTCCAACTTCGGGAAAAAGCTCTCGATAGCTGTTGATAAATTTCATTATTCTCCACAGAACATGTCAATTACAACCCTTCGACGACAACATTCCAATGCTTTCCCATGTCCTTCAGTATCGTAACACATTACCTAACTCTCTACAGAATGAGGTCTTAAAAAAGCTTCGAATAAATTTATGAACTCTCCGAAAAGAAAATTTTTTGATCTTCTGTGCGATTCATTTCTCGTCTTCCTCTACCATCCACTGTTTAAAAATGCCAAAAAGCCGTTCGATTATGCTGTGCTTGAGTATTTATTTTTATCAGGCGGAAAGTGACAAAAAAGGTCACGTGGTTCCTCTACACTAATAATAAACGATTTAAGAGGGACTTATTTAACAGTTCCGGTGTATTAATTTTGAAGAAAATTGACTTTCGCGTGGGAAAAAAAAAGTTCAGGAACCTTCCAAAGCCTCGAATATGGTATATGTTCATGTAAACAAAATTTAAGATCTGATTTCGAGAGTGTTGCTAAAAATAGATTTCAGACGATGCTTTAGTGCACAACAGAAAAACAAAAGAAAAAGAATTTTTTGATGCGGAATAAAAATTAGAATATTAAAACATTGAAATATTGTAAGGTACATTTTGATATTTTATTAAAAGAATGAATTTAAATAAATAAGTTTTTTAGAACGGGATAATTTAGGATTATGAGATTTTAGCAAACTAAGTAAAGAATTTTTGGAAATGCTTGATACACGGGAAATAATAGTGAATTTTAATAGGGATTTAAATAATAAAAGGTTTTTATTTAAGGAATATAAATAGTTAACGCCATTTGTAGATTTAAGCAATTTGGAATAAATATTATTAGGTAGATTAAGATCTTATACCTTTGAAGATGGAGATTGATAGATCAGTTTAATTAAAAATAGGTTTTAATTTAATAAGCCGATATAATATATGGAATTTTATTAAAAAGAAAATTTATATAGACTAATGTTAACCTTGATGGAACAAATTTTAAATTTTGTAATATAAACATCATACAACAATTGGGGGAGGGGGGAATAAATATGAAAAATGAACACATACCGGTTTGAATAATATCCAGAAAAAATGTAGAAAAACATAAAACTCAAAGCTGTTATGAAAAGTATCAATAAAATATCAAATGTGAATAACTGAATCGATGAAATAATTGTGTAACCATGGCAAAATTCTCAAGCCCACACTGTCATAGATTACACAAAAAATGTATGATTTCATCCTTGCACAAACTATTATTATTAAGCTAAAAATGTGCAAGATTTGGGCAATCATACATCAATAAACAAAAATTTCAAAGCATTACAAAATTAAAAATATAAAAGTGAGGATGAATTCCCCATAATTAACCAGGAAGAACCATGCTTACAAGCAAAAATGCCATGAATCAACAAATCTCCATCTGTAGCCAAAAAAATAGTTACTAATTCAGTAAATTCAAGAGAAGTGAATCATTCATAAATATTCAAACCATGACAAAATGAAGTACATTCTATGCATTAATACCAGAATTAAGAAACATTATGGGACAGGCTACAACCAGGGAGATATAAATAGATTAGGAGAATTTTCCCCTATGGCATCTTCCTTACAAACTTGAGCCTAACGCCGAAGTGGCCGCATGTGGCGCTGCGATCTTTAGCTGAGTCAAAATAACATTGTTTGCTATAGGAGTGCGTTATTATTTCTTTAATAAAATATTAATTTTACATTATATTTTAATATGGCTCGGAACTGTTTTGTATATGGATGTAACACAGGTTATAAGAAAGTCGAAAGACAGAATAAAGAACTGGGTATAAGAAATTCATCGTTGTTTCCATGAGCATAGCTCGTCTAGCACAGTAAAAAATGCCAAAAATTTAGTTCACACACACAAGGAAACACAGTTAAAAATTATCTTTTCACCAATTCAAAAAATGAATCCACCACTTCCAGGAAAAAAGAAAAGGGTAGGGGGGGGGGGGGTGCAACACATAAATTAACTGAATAAAATGGATGGCCTTTGTGCTTCTTTTTGAAATTATATATATATATATAGTTTTTTTTTTTAAATCTAAGGTAAATGCTGTGATTTTTAAATGTTTGTAGCCGAGTAATTCTTGAAATTATATTTTTTGTATTTTTCTTTGTTAAATAAATGTTTGTTAATTATTTCTGTTAAATAATGTTTGTTTCTTAAATAAAGATATGTAATTTTTCTTGTGTAATCTTTATTTAAATATACACACATAGGCACAAAAGTTTTTTAATTTATCAAAATATCTTGATCATATGCAATAAATACATAGACATCAAATTATTTTTTGATTTGAAAAAAAAAAAAAAAGTATTTCAAATAGGAAGTTATTGACAGCAAGTCTTGAATGTAGAAAATGATTCATATTATACATGTGTATTAATTTACAGAAAAAGCTAGTTGTATTTGAATTTATATTACATTAAATATAAGAATAAAATTACAATAATCCAGCAGTATAGGAAACACTATTTTTCTTTTCTAGGGTCCCCTTTCCTGTATTGTCACAAAAATTTGAGCATTTCCGATGCCTCAAAGTATAGATGGGAGTATGTAAATAAATATTTAGATAAATATATTTATTATTATCCTACTCTAATAGTATAAAATATCATTTCTAATGAAAATTAAATGCTAAATTTGTGGGCCTAGGGCCCAATTGCTACAAATTTCAAATTTACTTTACATTTGTAGTAGGCATAAATATTTTTTTAATCTAGAGTTTGAGTACAATAAAATTAATCCTATCAAAATTTACCTTATTCCAATACTTGTTTTGAATAGGAATTGATATTTTTTGCTCATTTTAAATAATACAGCTGGGAAGAAAATATATATAATTTTTAGTTATTTGCAGTTTGTAAAATTTAGTATGAATATTTAACAAATTCTTAAACTAAATAGTCCTGGTTTTCATATTTTATTTATTTAAAAAAATAAATAAAAGCATATAAAAACATCATCATTTGTTTTAATTAGAAAAAAAAGTTATTCTATAAAATATTTACGAGAATTACGTGATAAATCCCGAATATCGAAGTACAATAAAATTTAAAAGAAAAAAAAAGATATATTTGAGTTCCAGGCTTGTTTTGAATAAGAATGAATATTTTTTGTTCCTTTTTAATATTACAGTGAAAATATATTTTATTTGCAGTTTGTAAAATTTAATATAAATATTTTACAAACTCTTAAAATAGTTCGTTTTCTGTTTTATAAATTAAAAAACATCACAGAATTTCTTTTTAAATGCAGCTTGAGAAAAAAAAAAGTTTTCGATTTGCTGAACTTCGATTGCTGACACAGATGGCGCTCCGGCCAGTATACGAGATTTCGCGCATTATCAAACTTCATTTCGGAGTCAAAAACCTAACACAGCGTTCCCCTACCCACGGCCAGACTTCATGCGCTCTCGCTTAGCGGCCTATTCAATTGCAAGGATTTCAGGGAAACACTTCTTAATTCAGGAACTCGTGAGAGGGCGCCACATACCCTCCTCAAATTTTGTACAGTACGTGTGCTAGAACTCAGCAAAAACCGCTATCATGCCTAGTATTGCAAGATTATAGATTATTTTTTAATAGGAAATAAGTTAAAAACTGACAATGGGTAGTAAGAAATCAGCGTAAAATATTTTTATTTACATACAAATAATGTTTTACGAAATAAACGGGATTTGGTAATGGCCGTGGGGATTGTTTACGGTAACAATGACTCATTATAAAATAAAACACTTAATATTCAAAGGATAGTTTTTTTTAATTTTAATTCGGTGGGGAAATAGAAATAAATATGTACATTTAGGACAAAAACTATTCAACCATTATTGTTATAGCTCATAAACATACACTAAACCTTATTCTTAAATTAAATTGCATCTTTTTCTTACCTCTTTCATTCAGAAACTAAACTCGATGGGAGAGAACAATATTAAATAAAATATTATGGTAGAGACACAGTGAAAAGATCCATTGTGATTGTAAATATAAATTTATTAATATTTTTAAAAGCAAATTGAAAAAAAAAAGTACAGCTTGCTTCAGATAACTGAGACAATTAAAATGTTGAATCATGATCAAATTTCTAAATTAACAATTATTTATCTGTTATAATAATTATTTACCTGCAGTAAATTGATGTAAGCCAACAATCAATTAAAATGAAAAACATTTATAATTAATGCAGAATTAAATATAAACTTTAAAACTGTAGTGATATGTGGTTAAACTGAATGTATATAACCTTAATTGAAATGTTTTAATTGCCAAAAAGAAATCTGCAATATAGGGTAGATGTGCCCTTAAGAAATTTCTTTAAAAATTATTTTTTAATTAATAGTTATAATTATTATATTTCACTTTTTTTTAATACTATGTTAATCTACCAACAATATTTAATCATGCTTATAGTCACATTTCCCAATGTGAATCAAAATTTAATTGTAAATAACAGAAATAAATCAAAAGACCCTAAATTCCAGTTATGGATACCCTCTGTTCCAGTAATGGGACACTCTCTGTTCCAGTAATAGACACCCCACAAAAAGTAATAGATAATTGATATTATGATTGTATTTAAAACCGGAATTTAAGGAAAGCATATTAATGAAATAAAATAATCATTTTCAAATAAATTTATCAATTAGGATATCAATAATTAATAAAATATATTTATGAGAATAGTTCACTGTTAAAATTAATTATTGTCATTATCATGAGATCAATATTTTAATTATTTTAGATAGAAGTTTAAAATACTAAATTTCAAAGAATTACATTTATTAAATTATTGACACATTGGGAAGGGGGGGGGGGTTACAAGGGTTAGGTAAATAACTAATGCAGTATCAGTAACTACCTATTTTCAGTATTCCCTGAAAAGCGCTAAAAAGTGCTGTTTTTTTAAAATAAATTGTGACAGGAATAACATAAACAAACGTATATCTGTCTAAAATCGCAGGATTTGAGGAGGTTGAGTAGCGCCCTCTCTCGGGAAACAGCTACTGTAACTGTTTCCTTAAAATACATTGGGATTTTAAGTATTGACATGGCCGCTATAAGATGAAGTCTGGCCGTGCCCTACCTGAGGTATTCTATTACCATGGCTACAACTTATTGGCTGTTGAAGAAAGAGTATTATTCAAGTCATGTGAATATGAAATCCAGATACAGATACGCCATCTAGTGTCAGTTTCAGAAACAATATCAGAATTAAGTTATTACAAGAGGAATTTGAAAATTTAAAGATAAAGTGCATAATGAGAAATTGATAAATTAAGAAAATTTAATGTAAATAATGGATAAAAAATTAAGAGGAAGGTGATGAATAAATTATTTAAAAAATAATAAAAGAAAATTAAATTAAAATTTAGAATTAAATAAATGAAACAACATGTTATCAATGAAAACTAGTATTATTTATATCCTAAAAAAATAAAAATAATAAAAGGGGGAAGGAAATATTTAAATAAAACAAAGGTAGTTATTAAAGAAAGATTATTGATTAAGTTATTTAGATATGACATTGTGCGACATAAATCAAAGAAGATATCATTATTAAGAATTAAAATTCTGTAGATTAAATTAAAACTGCCTATTAGATGATATGAAATCATTACTAATATATATATAGAAAGGAAGTAATCTGAAAGAATAATAATTAAATAGGAGGAAATAATAAGCAAAAAAAAATTTCCTCATTTCTACTTTTGTGAAGTAATCAGTTGTTTAAAACTTGTTTCAAAACCAATTAATAATTTTTACTCATTATATCAATTGTGAATGTAATCAGAAATCTTTCGACATAGTACATTTTCCAAAATATGCTTAATAGAGTGAAAACAGTAATAGAATGCAAGAATTGGAAAATTCATGCTAACCAGTGGGAAATGCATATTTTTTCTTTATTAAAATTTCAATGAAATTATTTTTTCTATGAGGTGTCGGATGCAATCTATGTTTTGCATAATATACAGTAAGAACCTGCTAAGACAAACTCCCATGGGATGGGGAAAATTCTATTTCGCATAAGTTTTCATCTTAGCCGATACACTGTTCCTACTTTGTTTTTTATTCATTTCCCTGGATGATATTTCCCCTCCCCCCCCCCCTTTAAGAATTCATTATAGACAGGTTACATTATAAACGGTTTCTTTATAGACAGTTCCGTTTTCGCAGGTCTTACTGCATTTTTTTTTTACATAAGTGATATGTATCGTTAAAAGATGTTAGCCCCATAAAAATATGTCAGAGCCCCCCCCTCCCTCTCCTGACATTACTCGCTGTGCAATCAAATACCTCCCCCCCCCCCCTCTAGAACTCTAAACTAGAAGTATTTGAATAGCACCACATATTACTGAATGCACAAATGAAAGTGAAAAACTAAGATTTTTTGTGCGCTATTATTAGCATTGAAATTTTTTTATAAAAGTAAATTTGCCTGAATCAAATATGATGTTAAATAAACAATAATTTAATACTACACATTGAAAAAGATACATATTCAAAGACTCTATAGATAAAATAGTTATAAAATTAAAATACTCATTTACAATTTTAAAACATAAATACAAAGAAGTCAGAAATATTTTGGGCACATTATTACAAATCTTAAAACTTGGAATATGCTGAAAAATTATAAATACACTTATAATGTCACTAACAATTTAAATTTACACATTGGGTAGTTTTTAATTTCTTATTACTTTGTTTTACAATGAATTTCCTACTGAATACCATACCAGAAAGTTTTTATTTGATTAATTAAACATTAATTTGATTCAAAATGAAATAATTTAAAATATTGATTTAAATTATTTAATTAAAAAATAAAATTGTTTAAAGATATGAATTAATTAAAAGTTTCATTTTATTTAAAAAATAAGAAATATTATTTTAATACACTCTAAATTTTCTTTCTTGTAGTATGTGAATACAGAGGTGATGTTCCCTACGTCCTAGGCCCTGGTGTCCAAATTTATAATCCTGTATCATCCTATATTATCCTGTGCAGCAGCTTTTAATTGGCGCATGGACATAGAAAATCCAGCCCTGCATATAACCACCTAAGTTTCATACAGTTGAGCTGAAGACTCCATAAGTAAACACCAATTTTTGCTTAATGGAAATTTCTAACTTTATTTTACTTCAAGCATTTAATTTAAACTTCATTTTTATTAAAATTTTTGCTAAACATCGAATTATGAATATAATATATTTATTTGTTTAATATCTACGACATGAATTTTGAGGGTATTTGAGAATGGTTTTAAAATAAAAGTAATGAAATATATTTTTTTAAATCCCATGTGATAAAATGCAGTATATTCTTATTTTATATGAAACTGTAATTCCTATTTTTTCCCTCTAAATAAACATATGTATATAAATATGAATACAAATATTAATAAAGTATCTAAAAATAACATAGCAGTTCACTGATGATATTATTTTGCCATGTGGAATATCTGTAAAAAAAAAAAAAAAAAAAAAAAAAGCTTTACATATTAAACATTATAATAGACATTGTTAGACTATACTGCCATCTACCAGCAAAATCTCAAAATTTCTGAGAAATTTTTAATTAAAATGGCTGTTAAACAATCAATGGCATAAGTGTGAAAAATATTAATTCAGTACATACACATAGAGAGATAATTGTCTTTTTGTATCGAAAAACGAATGAACCTATTTTGGCACCACCTTCTACACTGGTGCCCGGGGTATATGCCTCCTTTGCTCCCCCCTGGTTTCAGCCCTGTAAGGTATTAAATGTCAATTTGCCATAATTTTAAAATTAAGCACTGATCTTCCATTATTATTTTTTTTTAAATAAGTAAAGTTTGAAACTGATGTGTAAAATAGGCGAATTTTAAAAGCTAAAGAAATTGTCAAATTTGAGAAAAATGCGATATCTTGATATCTCCTCTTTAAAACATTGGCCCTCTGTATCTCAAAGTGTCACTGAATTAATCTCTTATGATGTCAATAAGTATTACAAATAAGTTAAGATGTCTGCTTACTAAAATATTCCTTTTTTTATGTCAGATTATATCCATACTTCTTAATATAAGAAATATATTTAGAAATTTATATTATTTTAATGATGTTATGATAAATTAATACAAAACTTAAATCTGTTTAATTTAAATTTTGAAAATTCAAAACATTTCAATTTTAATCTTTTACAATCGAGCTAAACTTGCTAATGTATTCTCATGAAATCAATTGTATCTGATAGTTTGCAGTCGTAAAACTATTATCTAAAAGTATCCAGGAGCATAGTCTAATGTGCGGGGGGGGGGGGGGGGGTATTAGACAATTTCAATTTTGGCTTAACTCCAGCAGTGGAAAGTAATGTGTCAAGAGAAAATAAAATCGCACACTTCTTCATAAAAAGAACTAAAAAATAACGTTTTTCAGAAAAGGCACAAAAGGAAGAAAAAAAAAGAGGGGGAGGGTCATGAAAACAAATTGAGTTTTATTTAAAAATAGTCTGAAAATAAATCAAAGATTTATACCTGGAGTCAAATGCAGCTTACTTACTTCAATACAAGCCATGGTACATTTGATTACTTGAAGATTTTTAGATAGTAGGGTGGCATAAAGTCACAAACAAAAAATTATAAAAGTGCTCTAATTTGATTATGTTAAAATATATTTAAGAATGCTTTTAATATCTTTGTGATTCTCTCATATGATTATATCAGGGTGTCTATTCCAGATCAACAATGAATTTCCTTGACATTTCCATATTAATAAAAGAAAAATCCAGGTATTGAGATTTTGTGATGTTACACACAAACAATCTTAAAAGTTATCCATTTGAGAGTGAAACTTTCACAACTGATTCTGAGGCCTGAATTACTGATTCGTTACATAATTTTTCGCAAAATTTACAAATTGTTGAACTTTTTACATGCTAAACATTTTGCAGATACACACTTTTAGCATCAGGTTCTATCCATTTTGTCAAATCAGGATGAACTTGTTTACCACATCAGTCACAGTTAAATACAGATTGCTTTGACATATTTTAATACAAATAATAAATATTCAAAAAATTAAGCTAACACATGTTCAGTTCCCAAACAAAGATAAGTAAGCAGAGTGAAACACCTAATCAATCCTACAACATTCAGTAGAAAGTTTCAGTGAAACTGGAACTGAAAATCTACGAGTTACAAAGAAGGACTGAAAGGGGGTAGACAAAATGATTTGCACAAGAGGTCGAAATGCTCTTCACAGTACTTATGAAGAGCAAAGTTTAATTTTAATGGCATTGCAATTTCAAATCCTTAGTTTTATAAAAAACATTTTCTTTTTTTTTTTTAAGTTCAAAATTTTCTAACTTTTCTCAGAATTTTCAAATTTCCCTGACTTTTACTCAAAAATGGTAAATTTCACTGACTTTCCCGGTCCATATAAATTTCCCTGACTTTTCCTTGATTTCCAGGTGGCTAGACATCCTGTTATATATATTTTTTTTGGTTAGCCGGGCGCCAGTGATATACGTACATATATAAATACATATGTATATACATATAGATGTATATATATATACATACATATATGTATGTATATGTGTATACGTAGTATATATATATATATGTATACATAGATATGTGTGTGTGTGTGTACACGTACATATATCACTGGCGCCTGGCTAACCGAAAAGTACCTATTTTTTTTCATTATGTTTTTGGAGTTCAGGAATAACAGCAAGTAATTGCTCAACACAATTCTGAAGATAAAGAATTTGCTAAATATAACAATCAGCCTTTAGATTTTAAAGAATAAAGAGAAAGGGGAAATAGAAAGGTTTGATCAAATGCTAACAATGATCAAAATACTGAAGCCTACCAACAAGAGTTCTTTAGAGCCTCTTATTGATTGGGAGTTCATCTTACCTACATTATAGATTTGTTAAAGGAAAAATTTTCTTAAAGAATATAAATCTTGAATACATTCAAAATTTTAATACTGTCTGTAATAGTATCATACAGGATATTTTCATTTTTCGTGTGAATAACAAAACAATAGTACTGAGTATAGAATGTTTATATTCTATAGTCAGTACTATTGTAGTACTGAGTATAGAATATAATAGTATAGAATGAAGAAGAATAGTATAGAATATAGAGTAATAGTATAGAATGTTTATAGAATTACAACTTGTAATTCGATAAACATTCTTCAAGGATCATTTAGTAGTTTGCTGACTTACATTATTCAATCAGCATACTATGAATTTACCTTTGTCCAGCTAGCATCAGTTCAATCCACAGCTTAACAAGATTTAACATTAATTTGTTTTTAAATAATAATTTAAACATTTTCAATGTTAAAATACATAATAATAGTTATTTCATGTTTTAAACAGAAAATAAAAGCAATGGACAGAAAAAACTTATTAAAAGTTTCTATAATTTTATTTCGAATGAGGGGTGGGCCAAAATTTATTTTTACCAAGGGTGAAAAAAATATACTAGCTTCGACCTGGTGAAAGCAAGCTGGAAATTAAAAAAAATAACTTCAGTAAAAATTTAAAACTGATTACATAAAAACAGATCTTAAATTCCTATATTAAATGAGTGGGAAGCACACAACTGTCACCTCTTACCCCTCCTATTAGCACTCATATGAGGAATAAATAACATTACAAACTTCTTTTTTGAGTTGTAATCTGTTTTATGTAACACTAATAGATTGACTGAAAAAATGTAATAGTGCCCGAAAATTTGAACAGTTAAATCTTTATTTCTAGTCATTATGATTTGCATGAGCAAAAACATGAGATGCATTAACTAAAATGTATAAAAAACAATCGTTTACTTGATTCTACATCAAGTTTTGTGAAATATTCCTGGATTCCCCTTATCAGAAAAAATGCATAAAATCTATTCGAAAAAGGATTGAAACATACTTATACATATAAACATACGAAATATATAATTAAAAACTTACCAAAAATTGGTCTAATAATATGTAAGAAGCAAAATAATAGTTTATTTCATTAATTTTTTACGTGAAGTAATTCACACAATATAAAATGATGTGTTATTGTTATATAATCATTTTTTTTTTTTTTTTGTATATAGGCTCCATCATGTGCTGCCATCTATTATCAATGATTTATCATTTTATACTGGTAACCTAGTCAGCGGTGTTTGGACAAGCCCCTTATATGTTCTATGGCCATGTTTATAGTTATAGTATAGTATCACAGTATATAGTTAGTTTATAGTTACTGTACTGTAAGTTTAAATACATACGTTTTTTAACATTTTAATTTTTATATTTCATATATCCTAAAAAGTACGTTTGAATAAAGAGAAATGAAATGAAATTATACTGACGATCTAATTCATATTGCTTTACTTGATATTTATGAATATAGCTTACTTATAGAAATAAAAATGGATAAATGTTTATTTTTCTATCTATGGTAATTTATTGCCCACCCTGTATATAGCTCAGTAGACACCTTGTAAGACCATGCTCTCTATCTTTCTGTTAATGTCCTATATATAATTTAATAATAAATAATAGATAAAGTGTTCATATGTTATCAGCGTGCAAAACAGATTTACAATTTTTAAGGTCCTCACAAAAATATTAAAACTTGAATACATGAATACAAAACTCATTTTTGTATTTCAGCATGTTGTCTTTATATGTTAGAAACATCTTTTTTCCTTTCATATGCTGTTACTTATATTGCATTATTTCGTTATTAATTTTTTTTTTTTTTTGCTTGTTATTCTTTATATACGGCTTTAATTATTCAAAAATAGATATTTTATTGACATGGCTACAGAACATAAATTATTTCTAATTTTCTCTTTTTTTGAAAATTTGGATTTTTTTTTTTTTTCTAACAAATGATATTGACATATTTTTATTTTACTTTTAGATTATTGAAAAGACAAAAAGTTAAAACGACTTAGACCATAATTTTAGGAAATAAATTTTTGTGAACATTTTTATTATCACGATTAGGGAATATTATAAATTAAAATATTATTATAATTCACTTACATGATCACCAAAAATAAATTTGTATATTAAAATTATATGCATTAAAACACTGAACAGGCGCCTTAAATATTGGATTGTCAAAACAAAAATAAATCATTCTATGTTTAAAAATAGTAGTTAAATTAAGAAAATATCTCATGCATATAAAAAGTATCTATAAGTTCAACTTGTGTGGATAAAATTTGCAATTAAAGAAATCTGATAAAACTTCCTCTTTTAAAAGAAAATTGATATCATCAATCAATATCTTAAAATAAAATTGTTTAATCAATTTCTTTTTCACTTTTATTTAACAACTTTATCATGACAATACATTTATCATTATTTCAATCAACATGACATTGGCACTTCAATGTACTTCTCAAATAGCATGTGTGTTTTCTTAATTTGCTGTCAACAGATGGCAGCACATAATGAAAGTTTTAAACAATGATAAAACTGTATCTAATCAAATCAACAGATACATGCCTAGCATAGGTAATGGTGATTTCGTGTTTCTTTGTTGTAAAATCTTTTCTAACTTTTTATTTGGTACTTCCCTTTTAATAGTTAATTCAGTGACAATTTTTGGTAAGTTATTAATACTATATTTCATAAATTCATTTGTATAAGTATGTTTCATAACTTAAACTGTGGATGTGACGCATTTTAAGTGATTAAGGGAAATCCCCGAATATTTTCCGAAAAAGTTCTGCCAGATATAGATAGGATGCAGTGATCCTTTATCAACACATTAATAGATTTTAATTTATATTGCTTGTTTTGTGTCTAAAAAAGTCATACGGAATCTGAAATACAAACTTAAAATTGCAGTTGGAATGCTTCGGAAATCATTTACATTGTTTTGAATGAGGGGACTTTAGATCTCCTCATTCAAAGCTATGTGATTAAATTTTTGGTTTTGGCTTCGTAAAACTTACGAAAAACGAAACTAAATAATACTGATTTTATTATTTTCTATACAAAGAAAAATTCAAATTAAAAATTATCGAAAAACTAGATTTTTGCATAATAATTATTACTTTTTTTAATAGAAAAATGGACATCCTTCAATGTTTCAAAATAACGTTTATTTTCAATGGTTTATCAAAAAATAACCAATAAAAAATGATCTTTTATTATTTTTTTCATAGTTTCCCCTTGCATGTTTTATAATCTGGGTTATTGTTGATACTTTTACTCAAACCAATCAGGAAGCAGAAAATAATGTTTCAAAGTTCCAATGTTTTTCAGTAAAAATCTTAATGAACATGCTAAGAGCTGGCTTCATTTAATAAATTTATATATTCTTTATTTTCTTACAAAATTTGAAGCTTTTTGTTTCGGTAGTAATAGAAAACTTTGAATTTTATATACTTGCTAATAACCATTTATAAGATTTTATTTATTTTTAAGGTTTTAAGAGGGGTGTCCATTACACACTGGGATGCTTAATTAGTCATTTTCCAGTAATGGACACCCCACATAGACATTAATAAAAATGCAATTTCAGTAAGGTTTATACTGCATAAAATATTTTGACTTAACTGAAAACCTAAATAATCAAATTTAATTTTTAAATTACACTTACCAAAATGTAATAACACCAAAACGTTTATAAATAGCTTCTTTTAAATTATTTTATGTGGTTAATAAAATTTCAATATTTCTTTTTTTCTTCTTTTTTTTTATGTATATAACTCTGCTTTGCATATTTTATAATCTGGCAATGAAACCAGTCAGGAAGCAGAAAATATTGTTTAAGGGCACAGTCAAAGAAGGGCTCATAGAGCTTAACCCCTCCCCATTTAAATGAAAACAATTAAGTTACAGGAGTTGTTAAAAATCTATTTTCTGTCTTAAATGTTTGCTTATTACAGAAAAAAAATGTAATATTAATGAAAGTTATAGTAATTATGAAACAAGTAAATCTGCAGGTCAGTGGCCTCAAGCATCTGTTCTACAGTTTTATTTTGAAATAATTTTATTTAGTATTTAAAATATCCAACTCACAGTATCATTTTTTTTCGTATTTGTAATATTAATTATTTCAAGTAATATATGAAGTAGTCTCTGGAAGTTTGTTAAAAATAGTGAGACAAAACTATACACTAATAATCCAAAACTTTTTTCCTTCTAATTATTACCTTTTAAATCCCCCCCCCCCCCCACTGTCTCAATAATTTGATAGCTGTAATTGTCTGATATTTAGTATTTTATACTATCCATCTATAATAATTAAAATATCGATCTTCTGATATTACAATAATTGATGCAAACAGTGAATTATTATCAAATATTTTATTAATTATCGGTATCCTAATTGTTAAATTTATTTGAAAATAGCTATTTTGTTTCATTAGTATGCTTTCTTTCATTAAATTCTGGTTCTAAATACAGTCATAAAAATAATTATGTTTATTACTTTTTATGGGGTGTCCATTACTGGAACAGAGGGTGTCCACTACTGGAACAAAAGGTGTCCATTAATGGCATTTTAGGTGTTTTGATATATTTCTGTTATTTACAATTAAATTTTGATTCATATATTGGGAAATGAGACTATGAGAATGGGTTAAATATTGTTGATGGATTAATATAATATTGAAAAAACTGGAATATAATAAATATAACTATTAATTAAATTTTTTTTTTAAAGAAATTCCTTAAGGGTGTCCATTACTGGGACATCTACCCTATATGATCACATATGGGAATTGTTGATATAGTTCTGCATACTTGGATTACATTTTTAATGGCAGAAGTAGCACTAATTCTCCTACAGAATGTATAAATTTGAGTTAATATTTTCAAATTCTTGAATTTACAATTTATTTGAGAAAATAAACTTTTGTTTTAGGTGAAATACAGTGAATATGAAAAAATATAAAGTCAAAAACATCAGAATAAAGCAGGGTTAGAAATTGGGAATTCTAAGTAAGGCGTCAAATGACGCCTACAATTTTTTTCATAGGTGCCATACTGCATTTTGTGGTTGCAATTTTAGAGTATATCATATTTTCTCATTTCTTTTCAAACCCATGTTAACAATAATATTGTAATTATCTTTATGTGTTAAGGGCGAGGGGGCTGTACATATTAAACATTTTATCTTTGTGTTAATCACTAAAACAAAATAAAAACTGCCTTTCTATAAAATTTAAAACAGCATTAAACTACAATATTTGGATTCTAGAAAAATGTTTAAATAATTCTTTCTATAAAGCTAATATGCATACAAAACAGATTATCAAACAATTATATCCATAGAAAGAAAATTTGAACTTTTAGATACAACCAGGTATAAGCTTAATTTAAAAAAAAAATCTTATGACTGAAAGTACATCAGAAAATGAAAAAAAAAAAAAAGAAGCAAATAAATTAACTTTTGGATACCAATTAATGTATTTGTAGGGCATTTAAAAATATTAATTTCTATATAAATACTTTTTTTTTTTTTTTTTTGAGGGAAAACACTGAAATTTTAAAACATTCTTTATACAGTATCTTATTTTAGGAGCAAATAAGGAAGGAGAAATATTAAATAATAAAAAAAATCATATATTAAATAACATGAAAATAGAATTTTATCATCCATGATCAAATAAGGGATATTTTATACAGTAAACTTTCTCTAATCCAACACGTTCGGTACTTTAAGCATGCGGGATTACAGAATGAATGTCGGAGGAAAAATGTAGAAGTTAGAATTAAACCAAACATGACAGTAAAGCATGTTTTTTATTCTTTAAATAGCTTGAATAGAATAAAAAAAATATACTCAATAATATAAAGTACAACATATGATCAAGTAAATATGTTAAAAAGCTTGAAATAAAAATTCTGGTTTAAGCAATTTTCATACAATTTAATTTTTTGGCTCTTCTAATGTTAAACAAGATTTTTTTTTTTTCAAAATGTCATGCCGGATTCGAAGAAGTTTACTGTATATAAAATAAATCGTATACGATTATGATAACATTATGTATCTATAATGAAGCAAAACTATTTACTATAGCATGTTTATTATTTCTAATACTTAGATTGATTTGTTAAGCAAGGTAAAATATAAAATATCCTATTAGGAAAAAAAAAAAATCTCTGCATGCTTGATAACGCAGGCCCCACAGCAGACCTCATGTTTCAGTTCCAATTCAGATTTCATGGCGTCTGGATATACAAAAAACCACATTGCTTCTTTATAATTGTTCTGTACTGGCCAATTTTTGTGGGGGTTCTAATTTTCTAATAAGCTATTACATTTTAATAAATTTTTTTTACACTGCCTAATTTACTATTATTGTAACTTGGTGAAAATTTCAAGGAAATCGCTCAATTAACAACAGATATTGATTTTTTTTTTTTTTTTTTTTTTTTTTTTTAGGGTTTGGTTTTTCTTTTCTTTTTTCTTTTTCTGACTGCTTGCAGCTCAATAATTTATTTCTTTTTTCTGCTGACACGTTCACAGAGTCTTAAAAGAATATTAATTTGAATAGTAGTTTCTCTTGCCCCCCCCCCCAAAAAAAAAAAAAAAAAAAGCTAGGTGTCAAATTTGACGCCTAGGTATAATTTTGTGGTCGTCAAATGCAATAATTTAGTTGCATTTGGCGACTAACGACTGCTTATCTTAGTATTCTGAATGTGTTATTTTACAAATATACAAAGTGAAATTTTGTAATACTTCACTGGTTGTCGCAATTTAAAAAAAAAATTGCCAAATTGGTGCATTTTTGGGTCTTGTTTCTAATGTTCTTATTTATGAATAACTTCGACCAATGGTTGAATAGCAGGTCAGGTAACCTCAGGTTGAGGTTTTCAACTTGAGTTAATTTGGAGGAAAAGTTACCCAATGCAGAGTTCCTCGACAACCGGTTGGATGAATTGTGCTTATTGGTTCAAGAAGTCATATGAACTGTTCAGTTTCACTTCGAGGTATTTTTTATTTATATTATGTAAGAAAAGATCTGAAAAAAAAATTCAGTGTAGTATTTAATTTTTTATTTCATTTATACAGTCAACACCGGTTATAACCAGAGCTGTGGAGTCGGAGTCAGGCCTGTTTTTGGGCAAAAGAGTCGGAGTTACTAAAAGATAGGCCAACTCCGACTCCAGCTTGTTTTTTAGACAGTTTGAAGTGAAATTAAACCAATTCTGTGTAATTTTAAATTTATAAACTGAATTATTATTTTTATATTTGGACTATATATATACAAGGTAACCCAGATTAAACAGGCCTAATATACTGTCCTCCAGAGTACAGCATATATGAAAACTGTTTTTAATTGAAATTTCTAGTTTGTATTTTATATTTGGTATATATAGTCCTTTCTCTCGGTTGTTTGGGGTTTGCAGAACCCGAAGTAATGCGAAAATTGGAAAATTTTGCCTTTTTTGATGTTCACAGAATCCGAAATATCATTGTAATAGAATTTTTTTCCGTTTTTTGTTTTTGTTTTCCCGCAAGTTCTTCAGGTCTGTGGGACCAGGAGTAATGCTGAAATTGTAATTTCTCCCCCTTTTTTTTGTGTGCATAAGCATAGGACCCCCCCCCCCCCCCCCCCCTAATGTAGGCTGGGCAATGTTCCACAAGCATTTTATAACAGTGTTTTTACTTTATTAAAAAAAAATCTGCATTTAAAAAAGGTGAAACTTTTTATACTAAAATACTGTTGAAAGTTGGCCGGTGCAGTAAATGAGTCCTAGTCTTGACTACCTATTGCAGCTTACACCCATAATTCATAAAATAAATGAAACGTGAAAAAAAAATTATTGGTTGATATGCACATCATATGCTTCAAGGTCAAACGGGAATGTGCCGGCAGGTTGCAGTGTTGAGGTTTTTTTTCTTTTTTTTAAATTCGGATTGCTTGATTACTGCCACTTTTTTTTAAATAGTAATACTATTGCTTCTTTTACTGGGACATGGAAATTTTTGATTCTCGCAGAACTGAAACATGTAACAGCTGTCTCCATGAAGATAGGGATTGGGCCGTTTTAAAAGGGTTGCATATTACCAGGGGTCGATGCAGGTTTTTTTTCTTGGGGCCCATTTTGTGAAAAGTAAAGGTTGTTTTTGTGAAATTTATTATATTTTTGTGAAAAATAACATTTTGTAACGAAAGTTGAAATCGATTTAATCAAATTCAAACCAAGCATTTATAAACAAAACCTGTTTTAAATCCTTTTGCGGAAGTTTTCCTCTCTGGTAAACTTGTTTGTTTACAAATTACACATTTTAAAACATCACAAAATAATAAATAATAAGTTTTTATGGAATAGAATTTTGTGAAGGGACCCATTTTATCAAATTGATTTTTGTGAAGGGACCCATTTTATTAAATAGATTTTTGTGAAGGAGCCCTAAATAGGCCCCAAATTTTTCCTGGATCGACCCCTGATTACAAGATCCAATTAACCTATGTTTTCCAAACTAACACTTCTGTTATAAGCTGCTCTCCAAGATTATAAGTTTTGAAAATTCGAGATGTGAGTTAGAGCGTTTATTTTTTTAATTAATTTATTCACTTTTTTAATGCATCCTTTCAAAGTCGAAACTCTTGTCTTTCGCCGCTGCAGACATCCTGTAACATCGCAGAAAGATTAAAAATTTTTATAGTGGAACATTTCAAGCCCTGTAAAATTATTAAAAATATCTGATTTTTGGATCTGAAAAGTATGAATCCTTGCTTAAAGTGGGCTGAGATTTCATAGATTAAAAAAATTTTCGATTTCGAAACATAACTTTTGATTTTAGCAAAATTCAGATTTTTGTTTTGAAATAAGAAAAGAAAAGCTAAGTATTTCACTATTTCATTTCAAATTATCTCATGTTGTATGGTTTCGTTTGCGACGTGGTTTTGCTCATTCGACTCGATATCGATAGAACTTATCGATTTTCGTTCTGAGTTTCACCACCAGGGGACACTTTCGTATCTATGGTTCTACGGGCTCGATCACCATGAGGTATGGCTCATTCGACTCGAAATCGACTACCTCAAAGATTTCAGCTATGTTCGTATAGAACAGAGTGCACCCCCTGGTGGTGGAAGGTGGAACTAACGTATTTTACAGCTAACTTAAGTTCTATGGGTCTCGTCACCACGTCGGTTGATTCATTACACTCGACTAAGACAGGGTATTTTGATTTTAGTTCCAAGTTTCACCACCAGGGGCGCTTTCCTATATCAGGTTCTATGGGCCGATCACGACGAGGTATGACTCATTCGACTTGAAATCGACAGCTTCAAAGATTTCAGCTATGTTTGTATAGAACATGTGGGACTAACGGATTTTGCAGCTAACTCGAGTTCTATGGGCCCCATCACAATGCAATTTGATTCATTCAACTTGTCAAAGGCAGGATATATTGATTTTTGTTCCAAGTTTCACCACCATGGTGCACTTTTCCTATCTCGTGTACTATTGGCCTGATCACGACGAGGTATGGCTCATTCGACATGAAATCAACAGCATAAAAGATTTCAGCTATATTCGTATAAAACACAGTTCACCCCCTGGCGGTGGAAGGTGGAACTAATGGATTTTGCAGCTAACTCGAGTTCTATGGGTCCCATCACAACACAATTTGATTCATTCGACTTGACAAAGGTAGGATATATTGATTTTAGTTCCAAGTTTCACCACCAGGGGACGTTTTCCTAACTCGGGTTTTATGGTCCTGATCACGATGAGGTATGGCTCGAACTATGGCTTGTATTCGACTTGAAATCGACAACTTCAAAGATTTCAGCTATGTTTGTATAGAACAGACTGCGTCCCCTGTGGTGGAAGATGGAACTAACGGATTTTGTAGCTATCTCGAGTTCTATAGGCCCCATCACAATGTGGTTTGATTCATATGATTAGACATTGACAGGATGGATCGATTTTAGTTCCATTTTCACTACTAGGGGGCACTTTCCGATCTCGTCTTCTATGGGTCCGATTATGATGGGGTTTGGCTCATTCGACTGGATTTTGATATCTTTACAGATTTCAGTTATGTTCATACAGGACAGATTGTGCCCCCTGGTGGCGGAAGGTGGAAATAATGGATTTTGCAGTGCGTATGCAGCATGCCTGCTATATGGTGCCACAAGTAGCAGAAATATGTACATGAGGTTCGTACAGGACAAAGTGCGCCCCCTGGGTGTAGAAGGTTGCACTAGCGGATTTTGCAGCTAACTCAAGTTCTATGGCTCCCATCACAATGCTGTTTGATTCATTTGACTCGACAAAGACAGTATATACCGATTTGAGTTCACGTTTCACCACCAGGGGCGATTTTCTCTCTCGGGTTCTATGGGCCCAATCATGACGAGGTATGGCTCATTCGACTCGAAATCGCCAGCATCAAAGATTTCAGCTTTGTCGTATAGAACAGAGTGTGCCCCTTTGTGGTGGAAGGTGGAACTAACGGATTTTGCAGCTAACTTGAGTTCTATGGGTCCCATCAGAATGAAGCTTGATTTATTCGACTCGACAAAGAGAGGATATATCGATTTTCGTTGAAAATTTCACCACCAGGGGGCGCTTTCCTATTTCGGGTTCTATGGGCCCGATTATGATGGGGTTTGGGTCATTCGATAGGATTTTCATAACTTTACAGATTTCAGTTATCCTCGTATAGGACAGATTGCGCCCCCTGGCGGCAGAAGGTGGAACTAATTGATTTTGCAGCACGTACGCAGCACGCCTGCTATATGGTGATGCAGGCAATGAAATACGTGCATGATGTTCGTATAGGACAGATTGTGCCCCTGTCGGTGGAACTAATGGATTTTGCAACGTGTTCACAGCACGCCTGCAATACAGTGCTAAAACTGCAATATGCCTGCTCAAAATTGTCAGCTGGCCCCCTTTGGGGCCCCTACTATAGCTCCCTTAAAAATCGCCTAATTCACTAGCTTTTTTTCTAGCAACTTCTAAGGATTTCCAGCTACTACATGAACAACAAAAAATTTTCTCGGACAAGACACGGGCCCCCTATACCCCTTTAAGTTTTCGTACCCTAATTTTTAATAACTTGCTCCCTTTTACTCCAATCATCTTCGTTTTTGGGGCCCCTTTCTCCATTTAGTTATCCCCCATTTCTGCATTCCAGCTCAGACCCTTCATCTTAAGGCCCTGCTTAAAACTATCAGGTGGCCCTTTTCGGGCCCTTTACTTGTAGCTCCCTTAAAAATCATCCAATTCACTAACGTTTTTCTTTCTAACAACTTCTTGGGACTTCCAGCTGCTACATGAACATTAAAAAATTTTCTCGGACAAGACCAGCGTCCCCTGGACACCTTTAAGTTTTTGTGCCCTAAATTTTTAATAACTTGACTCTTGTTTTTTTGTCTGATTTTCTTTGTTTTTGGGTCCCCTTTCTTCATTTAGTTATTTTTCCATTTCTACATTCTAGTTAAGACCCTAGGGACCGGTACGGGGGCCCCTTAAAGTTTATGTTCCCTAAATTGTTAATAACTTGACTCCTTTCAATCTGATCTTTTTCATTTTTGGGACCTTTTTTTACATTTAGTTATTCGACTATTTCTACATTCCAGCTAGGACACTAGCCTCTTGTGGACCGGTCTGGGTCCTTTGAACTTTTTTGGCGGCATGCATTCTAATCCCCCTAATTGTGTCTCTCTTTCGCTGCATAACTTTAAATCGGACTCCTCTCCCCAGGCCACCACTCTCATATTTTTATTGGGGCCCTATTTTTTTTTTTTTTAAAGCATTTCTTTAAAATTTTATTCTAATGATTAATTTATACCCTATGCTTAATTTCGACTAATTGAAATTTTCATCAATAACCACAAAAAAGTAATGATATCAGTACAAAAACCCTTAATGGGTTAAAAGTTGTGATGGAGCACTTTCTTTGGGCTCTAAGAATTTCAAATATGGGTCTTAAAAGCAATTATATCAAATTTGAGTGACGCTATGTTAATAATTATAAAAAAAAAAAAATCATTTACTTTTTCGTTTTATTTACATTAGCAGATGCAATTATTATTTTTAACATAAAATGATATATATAAAATTTATTTGTTGATGTTTTTTCATTCGCATCTCTCCTGATTTCAAAATATGTGTTTTAAAAGAAATGGTATCAAAATTCGAGTGACACCTTCACACGAATTTAATAGGATTGTTTTAAAAAAAAATTTAAATTATTTTGGTTTGTCGACTAAAATATATTTACACATACAAACAATGCTTTTAATTTTCCAATACACTGTTAAATATATTACTTATTCCGTTTTAGACAGGTTATTTTCATTTTAGAAGGTAAAATTGCATGGTATTTTTTTGGCAGAACCATGATTTTTTTTTCTGTTTGTAGTAAGATTCCGCTATGAACAGGCTTTACTGTCTTATAAAATAAATTTTCTGAATAGTTCTTTTTTAGAAAATCTATATAATTTTTGGTTTCAATTTATTACTTTTATTTTGCAGTACAGGTTATGATGTATTTGTAACACTTTTTTTCATCTAAAGATATTAAATAAAAATTTAAAACAGTGAAAATGTAATTAATTTTTTATTGAATTCACAAATTATTTTTTAATGAAAAAGTTAAATGTATGAAAGAAATAAAATGCGAAACCTTAACATATTACTTTACTCAGCTTTTCGCATAATTCCCGTTCGTGGATCTGAAATCATCAACTTCATTGTTTTTTTTTAATTTGTTGCGCACAGTTGAGAAGCAATTGATTTAGCTTTATTCTCACATTTGTTTGTAAAATTAACCTAAGTATTCATTATTGATAAATGTCCTTCACTTTCAGAAAGTTGCAATAGCTTTAGCAAACATTATTGGTATTTATTAATTTCTTGGTTGAAAGTGTTTATTTAATACTAATGATTCTATTTTAATCAAATATGACAAATTATTTTAGCTTTTGTGCAATTTCAGATTAAAAAAAAAAAAAAAAATCTGATCTGTGACAACTGATACACTTCAAAATATCAAATTCCTTGATAGGCAGTTTCTCTGATCTAGCCTCTGTAACAGCATTCTGTTACACATGATCATTTTGCCTTTATTTAAATTAATCTTTCTTTATTTCAAAAGAACTTGTTTAATTTATGGTTTCTCTGTATATCCAAATATCTTACGTCATCTCCTTTAATTTCATTAAAAAAAAAGTCCTTCCGGCCTGTACCGGGAGGGAAGGGTAGCTTCCATAGTCTACGTTTTTAAAATTTCAACTCATTTTACTCAAACACCCGAAGCTAAAATGCTTGGAACCCCATTATAGAAGATTCAATCCTGGTTTTCGTGAATACTGAATTTGAATGTGAATTTCAGCATGAAAGTTACAGCATAATAAATATCAGATTGTTTCAAAATGTCAGCCACCCTAGAATTTCAAACTGTCATATCTCTGCTATTTTTTAAGATAAAGCCAAAACAAAAAATGTTCCGGAATTCTTGTATCATGATCTAACATTTAACGGAAACAAATTTTTCAATTTATAATTTTTTATACATCTTTTTGAATTTAAAAAAAAAATTTAACTTGCTGCCATTTTGAAAGAAGATGGCGCATGAAGGTGACCAACGAACTCGATCAAGACCTTGGTATGTTCTGTATGCATGATCGGTTCATAAATACGATAGTTACAACATAACAAATATCAGATTGATTCAAAATCTCAGCCACCCTAGAATTTCAAACTGCCATATCTCAGCCATTTTTTAAGATATAGTAAAAACAAAAAATGTTCCAGAATCCTTGTATCACGTTCTAACACTTAACAGAAACAAGTTTTCTATTTATAATTTTTTTGTACAACTATTTGAATTAAAAAAAATTTAAAAAATAAATAAATAACGGTCTGCTATTTTGAAACAAGATGGCGGATGAAGCTAGCCAACGAACTCGCTTGAGACCTTGGTATGCTCTGTCTATACACATACATAGTTGCATCCAAATTGGTTCATAAATAGGAGAGTTACAGCATGACATATGACAGATATATATATATTATTAACTTGTAATAAAATCCAAAGGCAAGAAAGTGTCTGTAACCATTCCGGGTGCGACCAATCTGGTCTGTGAATCGACGGTAGTTAAACACCATGTTTGGCTTAAGGCTCCTATAAAGGGAGCTGACGCATATCCATTATGTTGCCCAAAATAACCGCCATATTGTGACCTAGCTCAGCATTAGGAAACCGCCTGAGCAGGTGTTTGCCGTACCTGTTACTGTCACTCGCGGTTCACTAGTACGGTAAGCAAACTGGTTTTAGCTTGGTTTTTGGTCCGCTGGGTCATTAAATGGCGGTATGATTCAGCCTGTATTATAGGAACTCTAGTTTGGCTTAATGAAAAACCTATGCTAGCTACAGCTAAATGAGATAATATCTTCTACTTGAAACCTGTTCAGAATATTTACCTATAAAACATGTATATCATATCCTATTATAATGTTTTAAGTTTTTAATTAAAAATCCAGATTAAACACGGAATCCCAGATATAAACAAACAAACATTGTTATCCAGTATTATATTACGCTTTCTTTTTAAATATTCTGGCGCCATCTACCGGCAGATAATACAACAGGCATGAAAGAGTTCCTCCTGAAGGAGGAATTCCACCTTTTTTAAAGCAATTTTGGTCATTCTCTGGATTGATGCATTAATGCAACGAAAATTGTAAGGGGGGGGGGGGGTGACTGAAAAATTTGATAATCAGACATTTCGTCTGCTCAAATCCTTGTAGTTTGTTTTTGAATTGCTGTGCAAAAAAGCCATCAAATGAAAGGCGAACTTATATTAAAGTCATGTATATAAATGAAGTTGTTTAAAGTGTCTTTGCAAAGTGAAATTTCTTTTAAAGGAAGTTTTCATAAGGTTCTCTTTTTGATAGAATAAATTCTCTTATTTATACAACACTTGGATAATTTCATTGATGCATTTTTGGAGATTTATTTCTGCAGCAAAGATTGATTTGACGTGTAAATATTTAGCATGGGGAAATTTTTTTTCTTTTAGAAGAAGGGGAAAAATCTTGAACAGTCAAATCATCCAGAATAATATTTGTTTTGAAAAATTAATCACTGCACATAAGTTGGTCAGATATATTTGGATTTATACCTTTAGCAAACTGTATTCAGTTTTTATTTTTTGATGCAATTATGCTATGCATTTATTGTTAGTTTAATTTTGTTTTTAGTACTTTCTAAGTTATGGAAAAAAATAACAATCATATGTACTGTTATATTGCATTTTATTGTATAAATAACTGTTAAAATGTGTCTAAATTATAAGAGTTTAGCGCCATTGTATAGATGGAAAAATTTCTCCAACTTTTTTCCTGTTTCCCACTTTTATGCCTGATACAAACAAATTTTGAAATTTTGTTTCCATTGTAAATAAAATGATTTTTCCTTTTGAAACATAATTAAAATATGAAGAATAAATAGTACCGAGTAATTTCTATTTAATTTTGTTTATATAATCAAAAACTGATCTATGTGGTGAGTCAAGCTCTTTAGAAATTCATTGATAACATTTATTTACAAAAACTTTCACACATGGATTATTTTTTAATATTTAATTTGAATGTTTTGTCCAATCGTTGAACTATTTCAAAAATTTAATATTGAGTTAAAATCCTCATCATTTGTATTTGTAGAAATCATTTGTCATTTTTAAAATGTACTTTTCTACAATGCATACCTTTCAATAATAAAATCTTCATGCTGTTTGTTTGTATGAAGTCTTATGAAAATGCAGTGCAGATCAACTATCTCTAATTTTTGACGGAGGTTATATACTATAATTTCATACAAAGCGTGTATTCTGTAAACAATTTTTTCTGTAAACACTTTTTTTCAAAAATAGTGGTGATTTTTTCCATAGGGAGGCTTTGCGGGGATCGATTCAGTATTATGCTTCTGGTTTAAATATTGTTCTGGCGCCATGTACCGGCTTTAAAATGTAGGTGAGACCGGTACACACTGGACCTATGGGCACAGTGGACCACCCCCTAATATTTTATTTATTTACATTTTTTTTAAAGCTTCTCTTCTATCCTAATAGACAACAGCACTACACTGATTATTTATAACCTTCAGAAAATATGTTTAGCTCAGATTGAACTATTTTATCATGATTGGTTGTTTTGAGCTTCTTAAAGTAAAATTTTTCATCATCATATTTTAATTTTTTTAGTAATTAAAGGTTGTAGATAAATCCGATAAAACAGCTTATTTGCAAAGCTAAGATACTTGTTTTTGTTTAACTTTAAAGTTAATATGTTTAAAAGAAACCTATAAACAATATTAATATGTTTATTTATTGAACTTCAACATGGGGCAGAATGAACCACCCACTTCTGGGGCACAGTGGTCCACAATCCACTCTGCTCCTGTAATGCAGAATGTTCAAAATATTTAATAATTGCTTACTTACTATAAAGAAATATTGTTTAAAAGTAGTTATTTAACTGTAAAATAAAATAAACAAATAAAAATAACAATTTATTTAACATAGTAAGAAATATTTTGTTTTATATTTACTGCCTTTGATAAATATAACTGTAGTCTAATTGGTGATAATTCTATTCAAGTAAGATTCATGAGACGCAAATTGAATGGAAATCAGTATACTTTTCCCGAAACTGTAGATGAATCTAATGTTGATGTGAATGATTTTTTAATATTGCTCCCAGACCCAAAAGTATTTCAGGAAAAATGCAAATTTAATTAAATGCAAATTTATATTTAAGAGTATCCAGAATAAACATTTGATGAGAGAAATAGGCGAAATGTCCCCACTTATCCTGTTCAGTCTGGAATAGTTCTCTCCAGGGTTCTCGCTGACTTTTGACCAAGGTTAGCAATTTGGCTAATCAGAAATAAAAAACGTTAGTCAAATGAAAATTTTTTTAGCAAAATAGATTCGTCATGAAACACTGAAAAATCGATCTTTAACCCCTTAATGTACCATTCTTTTTTTTCAGTATGTTCTAAAATAACCAAAGTTTCTGTAACTACTTATAAATCAGTTATCCATCTAAATTCAACTATCTGCCACAAAAACTATTAAACAGATGTACATTTGCCTTGTGTACAACAAATGCCTTGAGCAATCAAGAAAAAATTCCAAACCCAATTTAACTCATTAAGATGTTATGAAATAAAATTTCCAACCCATGATAACTAAGGATTTTAAGATATACTTAATGAATTCTGAAAATTGAAAATATAAACAACAAAATATGTGTCCCATTAAAAGAAAAACTTAATTTTTCTAGAATTCTTCGGCTTTTCTTTGAAGTCCATACTTCAAAGACAGTTTCAAAATTGTACTGTTGCCTATTAGACCCGTTAACGCATACTGAAATGACATTATTCACATTTTCTATATTCATTCGATTTCTCAATTTAGTTTTTGTTGCGCTCATCACACTGCACCCTCCTTCACAGTCCACTGAATGTAGTGGCAAGATTGCAGAATAATACAGCACATTACCTGTTATGGGATAAAGCTGCTGCAGATCATTTTTTCGAATGAAATCTATGGAATCTCCTACGCGAGTAAGAGTAACACCTGTACTGACACATACGCACACACACACAAAAATTGAACACTCACAATTTGGCGAGTTTAATCGTTCATTTACTCACCAAACGAAGCATTTTGTCACGATTTGGCACAATGGCGAGCAGCAACGAGAACCCTGCTAGACAGTCTTCTTAAGTTTATGCGTCAGTAAATATCATTCAATGGACGGATTTATTATAAAATGTCTTAAATTCTAAAAAAATATATGGACAACATGATATAAATGCATTTTCTATAAGGTAGAAACCACGCCCTTCGTAAGGAAGTTTTTGTCTGTGCGTCTGTCAGGGCCATCGCACAGTGTGGTATTTAGTCCCAAAACATGGCCAAAAATGATTTTTTTTAAATCGGTTTCCTACCCTGTATATTATTCCTCAAAAAGTTTAATAGTTACTGCATCCAAAGGCGAAACGTGCAATGTGCTAGCACGACACAGCGCTCCACGCGATCAGTCGGAAATTGCCGTTCGTTTCCAGTGGCCCTGTGATTTTACGATGCGCTCTGATTTTAGTGTTTTAATTTTTAAAATGTAGTTTTGTGTCTAAACAATTTAGTGGTTGTTGTTGTGATGGATTATTCTGAACCAGGTATGTGTATACACACTACATTTACCTAATGAATACCCTGCGGATTTTTTGTTTATAGGGTCGACAACTTAGGTATAGTTAATAGTGGCATAAATAATTATTTATAATATTTAGAAAGGATTTTGTTATATTTTTAAACATATTTAAGCGATGAAAACTATTGTGTAATATACAGTACTTAGTATACAAGGCAGTTATAAAAAAAAATCAGCCGCCCGAAACCGCCCCCCTATTTTTAACGAATTTTTTTGTTGGTTCCTACAATTTTTTATATAAATTACTGCTAGTCTTTTTTTTATTTATTTTGGTAACAGGGCCTTCTGAATTGAGATCTATGACTCGAAATGAGTTGTATACCATCATGCAATGCTCAAATGAGTCAACGTTTGATGGAAATCATCAATTTATAGAGTAAGAATTATTGAGAAATTATTCTGAAGGTGATCGAAGGATAGCTGAGATGAAGCAAGTTCTCCTCAGCTTAATTCTGCGTTATTAAAAATCAGTTCAAACAAAAATGGGTAGCTACTCATAAAAACAAGGACAATATTTGGAGAAAACAATACTGATACAAAATTAATACAGAAGAATTTGAAAAATATTGCTAAAAAACGGCTGAACTGTATATGTCGCTATATGGTTTTTATTCCATGTCCTCTACAATGCACAATGTACTTCGTCATGGAGCAGACGTTATGAAAGAAGCTATTCTGCCAATAGGCTAACTATCTGAAGAGGCTGCAGAAGCTCGCAATAAACATATTAGGTCATTTAAATTAAACTACAGAAGAAAGTTTTCGCGAGTGGCCTGTACATTGATGTCCTGAATAGGCTTCTTTTAACCTCTGACCCCCTAATAACTGGCCTGAAATGCAACACAAACAAGAACAGAAAGCCCTTATCTTCTGAAGTTTTACATCTGTTATCAGAAAGTGATATTACAAATGTTAATATTCTTAAAGACAGTAATAGTGATGAAACTGTTGAATAAATACTTTCATTTATAAATAAGACTCTATTTTACCGTTTTCACTCTACAATTCAAATAAAAAAGAAAACTGCTCAGTTAAAATGAGGACATTGAGCGCACAGGCTTTTCACACTAATTGTATAAAATACTCTTTTGCCTCTCGAAAAATAAAGAAATCGACTATATATTAATGGGGATCATTCCCCCAATTTCCCCTTTATACCAATGAACCCCCAAAACTAACCAGAGAAGTGCCTTATTACAATGAATATATATACAGAATTTGAAGAAAACCAGATAATGAAAAAATCATTTATCTAAATTAAGGGGGAGTTAGCCCCCCGTTCCCCTCCTTTATACTTAACCAACGAGCTCCCAAAACTAATCAGAGAAGCGCCTTATCACAATGGACCTATAAACAAAATTTGAAGCAAAACGGTTATTTCTATCAAGAGTTATCACGTTACGTACATACAGAACCGGTGGGCACATTAGCTCTCAGGCTTTGATAGCCTGTGAGCTAATAAAAACGTAGATGTGTAGCTTTTAGAGGCATAAAATAATTTTGGCCAGGATTTGGGACTAAATACCACACTGTGCATCGCTAAGACTTTTTATTGAGGGGGGGGGGGAGGACCTTAAATTGCCAAGTCAAATTTCAGTATTTGCCAACTCATTGAGGAGGAAAAATAAATAGTTTTTGCCAATTCAACAAGTTTGCCAACTAGATTTATAATTTTGCCAAGTTACCACAGTTAGAAAATGTAATATTGTTCTTATTTGTAAAAAGTTTAATAATATTCCCAATTAGATTTATAACTTCTGCCAAGTCTATCCGAAATAGAAAGTATATTGTAGTTTTTATTAAACATTTAAACAAATTTGCCAAATAAAAGTTTTTAAATTTGCCAAGTGTAACAGCATTCGGGAACGTTTGGTGGGGGAGGCTCCCCCCCCCGGTTCCCCCCCTTAGCGAGGGCCCTGGTGTCTGTGCGTGATGGCTAAGGGAAATCTATTGCATGTGGAAATCTGCAAATTTGATTCCGGATAGACGAAGACCTAATGCACCTGAGACACAGATTTTTAATTTCTATTATTTTATAATGAAGCGAATTTTCCTGATTTTTCAAGTTCAACAAAGATTTTTAAGCCAGTCATAAAAGCAATTCAAATACAACATTTTATCCCAATAAAGTATAGGGTAAATGTACCAATAGTCGGCCACTTAACTGTTTTTTTGTATATAAATCTTAACGTAGAATTTTTAAAAAACGACACAACATTTTTAACAGTGATATATGTTAAAACATACGTTTCTTATTATGTTTCAGCAATTATTTTTAAAAAACACGGTAATAGTTTTTTTTAGACAAAGTTAAGTTCTAAAAGGGAAAGTTCTCCAATAGTCGGCCACTTTAACTCTAATGTTCGGCCATCACTGCACCAATAGTTGGCCACTTCAGAATTTTGTTTTACCTGAAAAACAACTCTAACAAATTTGACTAAATTTTGCATTCTACCATTTTCGGTTATAAGAAGATGATTGAGCTATCTCACATTTTCGAGAAAATTAAATTATATTGGAAAACCCTAATAAATAATCACCCAATTTAAGAAAGAAATATGTTACATCAGTGATCTCCGACCGAGAATCGTAATAGGAGATGTGTATTGCATCATCCTAAAGTGCATCGGCTGACGCAATGACTTTTTTCTTTCCCTGTAATAACCAGAGACAATTGCATCATTCAAAAACTGAACTTTCTCATCCAAAGGACTAATAAACTCACTTTTCATCTCTCTCTTGATCTGAACGGATCAGAATGTAAAAAAACTAAATAATTACGAGGAGCAAAAATGTTAATCTCCTCAATTTTTTGTATAGATCTAATACTTATTAAAGTAATTCTTTAACCAGTTAACTCAATACGAAACCATGGATTTTGTTTATAAAATCTTTACTAATTACAATTTTATCTTAAAATAATGTAGGAAATAGCAAAGAAATATTTTAGTGCATTTTCGTTATGGATACACCCAAGATTTACACTATTGGATTAAACTGCTCGATGTGCCTGACCCTGCTCTTACGCTGAAATAGGTAAGCTGAAAAACTTTCCTTACCATTTGTTTATTTTCTGAAGTATTACAGATTAGTGCACGCTACTGAGTTTCCTGATGATATTTAGTTTAATGCTTTGTATCTCGCAAATTCGCAACAATTTGATTATGTTAGACTGATATGAAATCTTTTAAAACAAAGCAGGCAGGCAATAAATAAATACATAAATAAAATAAAATAAAAACATCGAGATTTGAAAAAAAAATGGCTTCGTTTAGCAATAGCCAATTAATCGGGAAATTAAATTCTCAAAATTATTCGAATTGGCACTTTAAAATAGAGATGATGCTTATAAAAGAGGAATTGCTAGAAGTTACAACAGAAAATCCCCCAGAACAACCCAATGCTGATTGGATTAAGAAAGATAAAAAGGCCAGAGCCTTAATAAACCTCAGCATTGAAGATGATCAAATAGTGCACGTCAAGCACTTAAATAGCGCAAAAGAGACATGGACCGCGCTTAAAGAAATTCATGAGAGATCAAACCTCTCCAGCAAATTGTTCTTATTGAGGAAACTATATAGCACTAAATTAAATGAAAATGGAAACATGATAGTCCATATAACTAAAATTTTAGAACTAGTGGATAAACTATCAGCCATCGGGGAAAACATAAGTGACTCCCATATTTCAGCACTATTATTGTGCTCACTGCCCCACTCATATGACACATTAATCACCGCCCTTGAGGCAAGACCCGAACAAGAATTAACCCCCGCTTTCATTAGAAGCAAGTTGACCGATGAATATACCAGAAGAACAGAAAATTCGGAAAACACATCGAAAGCATTTAAAACTCAAAAAAGATACGGAAATGCAGATAATAAGAAAGACGCAAAGTTTTGTTCGCATTGCCGAATGAGAAACCATTCAAATTCCCAATGTTGGTTCCAAAAAGGAAAAAATACCAACACATACGCTCAAAATAACAAAAGCTATAAAAATAAAAATCATTCTACTTCACTATGCTTTGCGAAAAATGAAGAGATTAAAACAGAAAATATAGCTTTTCTAGTAGAAAATACAGAAAAACATACATGGGTCGTGGACAGTGGCAGTTCCACACACGTAACAAATTCTAAAGATATGTTAACGAATTTTAAAGAACTGACAGAAACTCAAATAACTGTAGCAAATGGAAGTAAATTAGAATCTTACGGTTCCGGTGAAGTGATTATAGAAAATGGTAAAAGTAACGCCCAAATTATATTACTGAAAGAGGTACTATATGTCCCTGAAATAGAATCAAACCTTTTATCCGTAAGTAAAGCAACCAAGAATGGTTGTAATGTTATTTTCGAGAAAAATCATTGCTACATAAATTATAAAAATAAAGCAATCCTCGAAGGCACATTAAAGAATAACTTATATGAAATTCAACTCGTGTACAACAAAACCACCAATTGCGCGAATCTTACACACACATGTAAAAACTCCAACTGCATAGAAACGTGGCATAGAAGGATGGGTCACCGAAACTATCAAACAATTAAAACAATTACGTCCAAACAATTAGTGAACGGAATTAAATTAGATAACTGTAAGCACGAAAGTATTTGTGAGGTATGCATAGAAGCAAAAACCAGCGAGACCCAATATCCAAAATCGGCCGAATACAGAGCGAAGAGAAAATTGGAATTAATACACTCCGACATTTGTGGTCCGATTCAGACGCCTACAATAGGCGGAAAAACCTATTTCGTAACATTCATAGACATTCATAAACTCAAAAAAGATACGGAAATGCAGAT
The DNA here is from genome assembly GCA_963931845.1 of Maratus michaelseni. NCBI lineage: Eukaryota > Metazoa > Arthropoda > Arachnida > Araneae > Salticidae > Maratus > Maratus michaelseni. The sequence continues at coordinate 161,829,010 of OZ007598.1, forward strand.
AATAAGAAAGACGCAAAGTTTTGTTCGCATTGCCGAATGAGAAACCATTCAAATTCCCAATGTTGGTTCCAAAAAGGAAAAAATACCAACACATACGCTCAAAATAACAAAAGCTATAAAAATAAAAATCATTCTACTTCACTATGCTTTGCGAAAAATGAAGAGATTAAAACAGAAAATATAGCTTTTCTAGTAGAAAATACAGAAAAACATACATGGGTCGTGGACAGTGGCAGTTCCACACACGTAACAAATTCTAAAGATATGTTAACGAATTTTAAAGAACTGACAGAAACTCAAATAACTGTAGCAAATGGAAGTAAATTAGAATCTTACGGTTCCGGTGAAGTGATTATAGAAAATGGTAAAAGTAACGCCCAAATTATATTACTGAAAGAGGTACTATATGTCCCTGAAATAGAATCAAACCTTTTATCCGTAAGTAAAGCAACCAAGAATGGTTGTAATGTTATTTTCGAGAAAAATCATTGCTACATAAATTATAAAAATAAAACAATCCTCGAAGGCACATTAAAGAATAACTTATATGAAATTCAACTCGTGTACAACAAAACCACCAATTGCGCGAATCTTACACACACATGTAAAAACTCCAACTGCATAGAAACGTGGCATAGAAGGATGGGTCACCGAAACTATCAAACAATTAAAACAATTACGTCCAAACAATTAGTGAACGGAATTAAATTAGATAACTGTAAGCACGAAAGTATTTGTGAGGTATGCATAGAAGCAAAAACCAGCGAGACCCAATATCCAAAATCGGCCGAATACAGAGCGAAGAGAAAATTGGAATTAATACACTCCGACATTTGTGGTCCGATTCAGACGCCTACAATAGGCGGAAAAACCTATTTCGTAACATTCATAGACGACTATTCAAGATTCTGTATCATATATTTAATGTCTAAAAAGAGCGAAGTGTTTGAAAAATTAAAAGACTATGTCGCGACCGTACACAATAAATTTGGAAGAATGCCGAACGCAATCAGATCCGATAATGGAGGTGAGTATACGAGCTCAGAAATGGAACAATATCTTAAAGATAATGGAATCGAACACCAATTAACAGTTCCACAATCACCGAGCCAGAATGGCGTTGCAGAGCGTAAGAACAGATCGTTATTAGATATGACAAGAAGCATGTTATTGGAAGCGAATTTACCTCATAAACTATGGGGAGAGGCTATAAGCACTGCTAACCATTTACAAAACCGGCTTCCAACCAGGCCAAATGATAAAACTCCATATGAACTTTGGTTCAATCGAAAACCTAACCTACACTATTTAAAAGTCTTTGGCTGTATAGCTTACGCTTACGTACACAAGACAAAACGCGGAAAGTTAGACAGCAGAGCTGAACAAGGAACTTTCGTTGGTTACGACAACCGCTCTAAAGCGTACAGACTTTATATGAAAGACAGAAGAGTATACTTTCCCGATCGGTCAAATTCGTCGAAAACAAGTTCTTAAATGCTAAAAATGATGTAAATTTAAATTCAAACGAAATTACATTAAGCAAAAATGAACAACCAAGAACCAGCGATACAAGTAACATAGAAATAAGCATTGCACCCCCTCCTTGTGAACCAACCGCGTCCCAACAACAACAACAAAAACTTGAACCCCGTAGATCACAAAGAACAAACAGAGGCGTATCACCTGATAGATTTGCATACACCGTAAAATATGAACCGATCAACGAACCTAAAAGTTGGAAAGAAATGTTAGAAATCGAAAATCCGGAAGAAAAAAAAAACTGGCTAATCGCTACACAGGACGAAATTAACTCCCTAAAAGAAAATAAAACTTGGATACTAGTAGATCCACCGCAAGGAAAAAGAGTAATTGGTTCCAAATGGACTTATAAAGCTAAATACGACGAAACGGGAAAAATAAAACGGTATAAAGCTCGATTGGTAGCAAAGGGTTTTTTACAAAAGTACGGAGGAAATTATGACGAAACCTTTGCCCCAGTTGTGACACACACTACGATCTGAGCATTCCTAACCGCAGCAGCGTATCATAAGTTAGAAGTAAAACATTTAGATATAAAGACAGCTTTTTTACACGGCGATCTAGAAGAAGAGATTTATATGGCTCAACCAGAAGGTTACGTTGTTTATAACGAACGCAATAAAGTGTGCAAATTGACAAAAGCCATCTATGGGCTTAAACAGGCAGCAAGAGCCTGGCACACAAAAATAAGAGAAACACTAAATAAGCTAAACTTTACACAAAGTACTGCAGATAATTGTTTATTCACCCGCGGAATAGAGGAAAACACAGTTTACATAATTGTGTATGTGGATGACATCCTCATAGCTGGAAAAGAGAAACAAATCGAAGAAATAATTCTAAGCCTAAAATCACAATACACATTAAATGATTTAGGACAGGTAAACAATTATTTAGGAATTAAAATCGACAAAATCGAAAACGGATTTACTCTGAACCAAAAATCTAAAATTGAAGAAATTGCGAGAAAATTTAATCTTGAAGAATCCAAACCCTATAGTACACCCATGGATACAGGGTACTTACGTCTTGAAAACGAAGACAAACAAATGCCCAACAATACACAATATAGAAAGGCCATTGGAGGATTACTTTACATAGCAACCATAACAGGACCCGACATTACCACAGCCACTAATATATTAAGCAGAAAATGTGAAAGTCCCACCGAAAGGGATTGGAAGGCTGTAAAACGAATAATAAGATACTTGAACTCAACAAAAGATTTAAACTTAATTTTAAGCACCGAATCAGATCCAATCTTCGAAGCATACTCTGATGCTGACTGGGCAGGCGACGTTAAAACGAGAAAATCAACTAGCGGCAACATTTTCCTACTAGGGAAAAATCCTATTCAGTGGAATTAAAAAAGACAGACTTGCATAGCCCAATCGTCTGCGGAAGCGGAGTATATTTCTGCCGCAAATGCTACTCAAGAAATTGTATGGATCATTAAACTTCTTGAAGACTTAAATTTACCACAAAAACTCCCTATCAAATTACATGAGGACAACACATCTTGCATCAAAATGATAGAATCCGATAATTTTGTATACAAATAGAAGCAAGCATATTGATATAAAGTATCATGTAATAAAACATCTGAAAGAATCAGGAACTATAGAACTAATCTATTGCCCAAGTAAAGAGATGATAGCCGATATCATGACCAAGCCCGCGCCTAAACCTGACTTTCTGCGGAACAGACTGAAACTAAAACTCCAGAACTTTCCACCATTGGGCGATTAAGGGGGAACATTGGAAAACCCTAATAAATAATCACCCAATTTAAGAAAGAAATATGTTACATCAGTGATCTCCAACCGAGAATCGTAGTAGGAGATGTGTATTGCATCATCCTAAAGTGCATCGGCTGACACAATGACTTTTTTTTTCCCCTGTAATAACCAGAGACAATTGCATCATTCAAAAACTGAACTTTCTCATCCAAAGGACTAATAAACTCACTTTTCATCTCTCTCTTGATCTGAACGGATCAGAATGTAAAAAAACTAAATAATTACGAGGAGCAAAAATGTTAATCTCCTCAATTTTTTGTATAGATCTAATACTTATTAAAGTAATTTTTTAACCAGTTAACAAGTTTTAAACTCAATACGAAACCATGCATTTTGTTTATAAAATCTTTACTAATTACAATTTTATCTTAAAGTAATGTAGGAAATAGCAAAGAAATATTTTAGTGCATTTTCGTTATGGATACACCCAAGATTTACACTATTGGATTAAACTGCTCGATGTGCCTGACCCTGCTCTTACGCCGAAATAGGTAAGCTGAAAAACTTTCCTTACCATTTGTTTGTTTTCTGAAGTATTACAGATTAGTGCGCGCTACTGAGTTTCCTGATGATATTTAGTTTAATGCTTTGTATCTCGCAAATTCGCAACAAATTAGTGGGTCATTTAGGGTCACTGCGGGTAAAGCTAATTTTATTTTATCTGCTAAATGGCCATAACGATTTTGACTAAGTTTTGTATCCTACATTTTTGAGATACAATAAGACCATTGGACTGGGTCGCATGTTCGAGAAAATTTCATTAGTGGGTCATATGGGGGTCACTATGGATCAAATAAATTTTATTTAAAAAACGGCTCTAACGATTTTGACTAAATTTTGTATCCTACCGCTTTGGGGTACGAAAAGACCATTGGGCTGGGTTACATGTTTGAGAAAATTCGATTAGTGGGTCATTTTAGGGTCACTACGGGTCAAACTAATTTGATCTAAATACGACTAAAACGATTTTGACTAAATTTTGTATCCTACCGATTTGGTGTACGAAAAGACTATTGGGCTGGGTCACATGTTAAGGTCCAAGGTAATTTTATCTTATCTAATAAATGTCTTTAACGATTTTGACTAAGTTTTGTGTCCTACCTTTTTGGGATACAAGAAGACCATTTGGCTGGGTCTCACATTTTCGAGAAAATTCCATTAGTGGGTCATTTGGGGGTCACTGTGGGTCAAACAAATTGCATTTAAAAGCGGTTTAAGCGATTGTGACTAAATTTTGTATGCTACAGTCGACTGCAAAAATAAATAAATAAATAAATAAAATAAAATAAATAAACCCTTGTACCCCTTATGGTTGCGCTCAAATTGAAGTTAGATTAAAGTGGGTTTTGAATCGAATTATGCATTTTGAATCCCGCAGTGGAAAAGCGAAGGGAGGGGCGGTCCCAACTGCCGCATTCCAATCTAGTTGTTTTAACACTTTTCAACAAAATTGAAAAGCAAATAATGGGGGTACCAACTGCCGCATCTAATCTAGTTTAAGAAAAAGCTTCTGTGTACGAGTATTTGCGACTTAAAAGTAACCCCGATATCGAATATCAGTTTTCTATCCCTATTAATTCTAAATAAATCATAATTTAGAATGATAAACAACAATTACTGATAATTTCAATTTTTTAAATTTCGAATTTTATAGAAACCATTTTTTGGGAGAGTTTACATCTTAAAAGAAACCCTCATGCAAAATTTGAAGTTTTAAACCGAACAGTATCACAAAAACTGCAATTTTTGAAAATTTTTAGTTCCTTTTAAATTTCGAACTTTTTAGAAACTGTTCGGGTACGATCAGATCACTTACGTATGGAAAAGTTTATCCATGTCTAATTTCAAGTTTTCTATTCTAAAATTTATAAAAGAAAACCTAATTCAGAACATTTTCCTCTCATTTCAGCATTCTAAATTTCCAAATTTTTAGAAACCTTTCTTAGCCGGTCGCTTATGTCTTAAAATTAACCACCATGCCAAATTTTAAATTTCCAGCACCAAAACTATCACAGATTTTGTAACTTTAGAAGGTTTGTTTGGTTCTATACCCTTTGAAATTTCGTTTTTTTTTTTTTAAATAAACTATTTTGTACCAGCGTTTACATATTAAAAATGACAGACTTGGCAAATTTTAATTTTCTATTCCTAGTAATTCCATATAAATCGTAATTTAGAATGTTCACAGTTTTTTTCATTTTCTAAAATTCCCCCTTTTTTAAGTGCCTTGATCTAGAATTTACGTCTTAAAAGTAACAGACATGTTAAATTTCAAGTTTATATTCCTAACAATTCTACATAAATTGTAATTTAGAACTTTTTCTACTCATTTCACACTTTAAAATTTCGAATTTTTTAGAAAACAACAACCATGCCAAATTTCAAGTTATTAGCTCCTTCAATATCACAAAAAGGGCAAATTTGGAATGTTTTTTGTTCATCCATCTACTTGCGAAAAGTGGCTCTGACGTAAAATATAGTCTATGTCGGAGTAAAGGTGAAAATAAGCACTCGCCAGTCGCCACTCGTCGATTAAACTTGAAAAACTGGCGATTAAAAATATGGAAAGACCCGGCCAAATGCAGTATTTTCCGATTTTCCCTAAAATTCACGATTTTTCCGTGTCCGATCGCCGAAATTCATAATTTTTCCGCTCCCGATCACCAAAATCCTTGATTTTTTCGCGTTCGATCGATGAACTTCGTGATTTTTCCGCGTCAGATCGACGAAATTCAAGATTTTTCCGAACTCGATCGCCAAAATTTATGATTTTTCTGCACACGATCGCTAAAATTTATCATTTTTCTGCTCCCGATCGCCGAAATTCTTGATTTTTTCGCGTCCGATTGACGAACTTTGTGATTTTTCCGCGTCTGATCGATGAAATTCATGATTTTTCTGCACCCGATCGCCGATATTCATGATTTCTCTGCACCCGATCGCCGATATTCATGATTTTTCTGCACCCGATCGCCGATATTCATGATTTTTCTGCACCCGATCGCCGAAATTCATGATTTTTCCGGACCCAATCACCGAAATTCATGATTTTTCCGCACCCGATCGCCAAAATTTATGATTTTTCCGCGCCCGATCGCCGAATTTTTTGATTTTTTCGTCTCCGATCGCCGAAATTCTTGATTTTTTCGCGTGCGATCGATGAAACTGATGACTTTTGCGTACCCGATCGCCGAAATTCATGATTTTTCCGCACCCGATCGCCGAAATTTAGGATTTTTCCGCGCCCGATCGCCGAAATTTAGGATTTTTCCGTGCCCGATCGCCGAAATTTTTTATTTTTTCGTGTCCGATCGCCGAAATTCTTGATTTTTTCGCGTCCGATTGACGAACTTTGAGATTTTTCCGCGTCCTATCGATGAAATTCATAATTTTTCCGCACCCGATCGCCGAAATTTGTGATTTTTACGCTCGCGGATGATGGAAATTCATGATTTTTACGCTCCCGAATGGTGAAAATTCATGATTTTTAAGCCCCCGAATGACGAAATTTGCATTTTTTCTGGACTAATTGACGAAATATACATTTTCTGAATTTCTGAATATGTTAGCCACTTTTGGTCCGCTGGCTAGAGGTTGTGCACGTGTAATGTATATCATGTTGTGGGTTATTTCTTAGTGTATAAACATACCTATTTTATTTTTGTCAGATCTTAATTGTAGACAAATACTTTTTTTGAAAAAGGTACTTATGTAGTTAGCTACACAAGTACCTAAGCTTAGTGAGATTTATGTAGTTAACTACATAAGCATGTTGGGTATAACTTTGCTGTTAACTTATTTTAAAACTTAAAATAGATTGGAAATTAGTATTTCAAGTTTATTCAATGCAATATAAATTAAAATATTTTTATTTATACATAAATTACGTTACTGAAAACTAATTATATATATTTTAAATTAAATATTCAGTGACATAAATGTATTTACTGGCTACTAAAGTAATTATTCTCACTCGCCACTCCCTGGCTACTAAAAAAAATCAACCTACTGGCCACTAAGCAAAATTCCTTATTTTCACCTTTATGTCGGAGCAGAGACTGCCACCTTTACTTTTGAAATTCTTTCGGTAGTTCCAGTAGTTTCCCCTACAAACAAACAAGCACGTAAAAAAAAAAAATATATATTTTTTTGCATATAATATTATTATAGATTTAGAGATAAAGTTATATCTACCAAACAATTAAAAATAAACTCAAAAAAGTATAATAAGTTATGTATTCAGTATTCAACTCCTGGTGGCCGACTATTGGACATGTAAGCAAAATTAATACCCAATGGTCGGCTACATTAAAATTAATTAAAAGCAACAAATTTATTTACTTTTTATACTCAAAAACATTAGTTTATTTACCCTGCTAATATTCTAGCCTTATAATTTTAGAAAAAAATAAATTAATACTTGCCTTTTAAAAAAATTGCCATCAGTTAACAAAAAAATAGGGAAAATGGTGATTTGACCTCTATCTTGAAAGAAATGGCTGATTGCAAATTCAATAAAAATACCCACAATTCTTTGGTGATGGTTTGTGACTTATGAAAGATGGCTGCATATAACCAAATTGTAATATTTCATTTAGAACCAAAAATAAGCTATGCGTAAGGCATTTCATCTCAATGTGGCCGACTATTGGTACATTTACCCTATTTTATCCTCGTTGAAATAAAGTTTATTCTGAATTTCTACAGTATTTTTTGAAATTTCACAATTTTTTTCTCCCCTCTTCCTCTGAAAATATGGACTTTTTTTATTAACCAATTTTCATTTTAAATATTACCAATGAAATCTTATATTTTATATCTCTGTATAAAGCAAACATTCGGTAATTGTTTAAAAAGACAAATATTAATATTCCGAGTTTTGGCGAATTTTAAAAAGATCAACGTGATGTGAAATTTTCTAACATGAAAAAAAAAAAAATCTTACTGCATATCGACCGGCTTCGAAAGAGCTTGTAATGGTAAAAAACTTTGACGAGGAATAGGAGAGGGGGGGGGGCATAGCAAAGCGGTCGTTGTAGCGACTAGTAATCGACCTATTTGAGATATTTTCAGAATAGAAAACTCTGTTTTCCAGAGTTTGAATCATTTATTCGAATACTTTCCAGGATTCGATCAAGGCAAAGTTTAGGACCTGTTTAGCCCTTCACAAAAATCTCTTTAATAATATTTTTAATATAATAATAATATAAGGTCCTTTATAATATTTCTCTTAATAAAACAGTTCCCTTCACAAAATCCCACTTCATAAAATAGACCCTTCACGAAATTCCATGCCATAAAAACATAATCTTCATTAATTATTTTTATTTTGTTAGGTGTTTTAAAATGTGTAATTTGCAAACAAAACAAGTTCACAATAAGGGAAAACTTTAGCAGAAGCAAAAGGACTTGAAGAAATCATTATTAATAAATGCTTGGTTCAAATTTGAGCAACTGGTTTTCATCTTACAAAATGTTATTTTTCACAAAAATATAATAAATTTCACAAAAATGTTTATGTTCTCTTTTTCACAATAAATTAACTATATTAAGCAGAATACGCAGTGGAATCTTTAAGCTTGGAAATGCATGGATGTGGAAGACTTTAATAAGTACAGCAGAAGTAACAACAAGATGACTTTTATTGATGATTAATTACAAATGACAAACCAACGTCAGCTTTACTTTCGCCGAACAAACTTAAAAATAAAATCAAAATAAACTTTCATCAAAAAAATAATAACAGCCGCCAGCAGCCTTCAAAACGTAGCCAAGCTACGACGTCGTAAGTATAGTTACATGGCACGAAAACTAAGTGCTGCTTTCAAGCGAGCTACGTAAGAAAAGCATGGCAAAGCAACAACAGACACGGAAGAAAAGGGGCAAAATACAAGCATCTTGATCTGCTACATATACTAGTCTGTTTTGGAAAAATTTGCATACAGCTGCTGCCATTCTGTGAAAAGAAAAACGTACGCGAAACTCCATTGGCTTCACGGACTATGACGTCAAACTACGACCAATCAGAGCAGCGATCGTCAGACGAGAGCTCTGGGTCGAAAGTAACAGCAAGTAACAGCGATCAACAGTGATCCGAAAGCACAGCGATAGATCGTGGATGAATCGCGTGTTTACCCGAAAACATCGTGAAGCAATGGAGTTCGTTTGTAATTTAATGTAGGCTTGGGGATGGTAAAAACAAATGTATGTCATGTGAAAAGGGAAATATTTAAATGAAACATATTTTACTCTTAAATTTAAATACATGACATAACAATCAGCCCCCTTTTTAACATCCCCAAGTCTTTACAACAACTTCAAGAAAAAACATTCAAAAATTTAAACATGAAAAATACACATACTTTATTCATAAAAAAAAGTCAGTCCAATCATAACCAGGTCGGGGAAAACACAACTCACCGGCCAGGCACTGATCAAAACGACCAAAAAATTCGAGATTTTTTTTTTTTTTTTTTTTTTTTCTCTTTTTTTTTTTAACAAGATACATCTCAAAATTCTAACTCTCAAAAATATTTAAACTTTTCTGAAAAAGACAGTCTGATCAATGTCATGTCAAAAAGGGCATGGCAATGAAAAGAGTGGCCAAAATTGTAATTTAAAAATTTTAAACTTCAAAAACTTGCATACAAAATTTCATTAATTGTTCTTTAACCTGAGGTTTTGTGAAAGGATCAGCTAGATTTAATTTACTTGAAATATACTTTAATTTAAACAATTTATCATAAACTAAATTTCTTAGGAATAAATATTTAATATGAATATGTTTAGTCCTTTGATTCTCAACAGGTGAATTGGAAAAAGCAATAGCTGCCTGATTATCACAAAACAATGAACATTCTTTAAGATTTAAATTTAAACTTTCATTTTCTAGAACATTTTTAATCCACATTAACTCTTTTGCAGCTTCAGTGAGAGTTACATACTCGGCTTCCATAGTTGAAAGGCTAATGCATTTCTGCTTAAAGGTTTTCCAAGAAATTGGTGACTCATCTAAAAATAGAATAAAACCTCCTATGGAAACACGATCATCTCTATTTGCTGCAAAATCAGAGTCTGAATAGCAAGAAATTTTTAACTCTTTAATTCTAGATAGTTCCAATTTAAAATGTTTAGTGTATTGCAAATAACCGAGTAATCTAATTAAACTGTGCCAGTGTTTCATACCTGGGTTAGACTGGAACTGTGATAAAAGATTTACAGCATACATTATTTCTGGCCTTGTTCTACCAGCAATAAAACTTAAACAACCAATTAAATTTCTATAAGGGAATTCAGACATCTCATTAACTTCATTCTGATTTACTGGAGAGTCCATTTTTGACAAAACTAGCCCTTTAGGTATTGGGACATTACTCAAAGGAATGTTATATTTTGAATACAAGCTACAAACTTTATCAATATAGGAATTTTGATGAATGTACAGCTTGTCATTTACTTCTTGAAATTCAATACCTAATAGCTTTCTTGTTTTCCCTAAAACTTTCAGATTGAAAAACTTGCTTAACAAACTTACACCAAGTTCCAAATCACTTTCTGTTTTACCGAAGATGACCATGTCATCTACATACAATAAAAGAACAAGTTTATTTTCATAAGTATAAACACAGTTGCACCAGTTAAGTTTAATAAAATTTAGTTTTAAAAGTACATCATCTATTTCAAAAAACCATTGGCGACCACTTTGATGGAGGCCATATAAAGCTTTATTTAGTTTACAAACTTTACCTGTTTCACTAATGAAACCCTCCGGCTGCTGCATATATATGATCTTATCCAGATCTGCATATAGATAAGCATTATTTACATCTACTTGAACATTTAACCATTTAAAAAGACATACAAAAATAGTGAAAAACAATCTTATAATTGAAAAACTTACTACTGGACTGAAAACCTCATCATAACTTAAACCTTTTATTTGACTAAACCCCTGAGCTACAAGACGTGCTTTAAATCTCACAATTTCATTATTTTCATTTTTCTTAACCGTGTAAACCCATCTGTTACCTAAAATTTGTGCATCTTTAGGTGGTTCAACAAGATCCCAAACTTTGCGGTCATACATGACCTGCATTTCCTGGTTCATTGCTTTTTCCCACTCTGATGCTTCGGGTGTTTTAACAGCTTCCTTGTAACTTCTAGGGATTTTTAATTCAATTAAATTAGCTTCATTTGAAAAATTTGAGACTTTACCAGATTGATTATTTTTCCCCCTGAAATCAAAAAAATCATAATCGTATTTTATGTTATTTTCTGCACAGTACTTTATTGTATCATTTAAAGATCTCAATTTAACTTTAGTTCCCTCAATGCCATAATAAATATCTGTCCTGGGCTCATTTTTCCTAGGGACAGCACTACATACCCAATTAATGGATGCACAAGGAATTAAATCTGGGCTGTCTTTTGAATTTTGATTAATTGAACTTCTAGTTTTTACAGGGCTAAGTGTAGTTTCCTTTACTTTGGCTGGGATATCACTTCTACTTTCTGACTCGATTAAATCATCTATCATAGGAAAGATATCACCATCCTCTGGGAAGTTCAAATAGGAAAAAGAACGAAAATTATGTTTTGGACTCTTTATGACATCCACCCCCCTTTTACTCTCATCAAACCTAACATTTATAGTTTCAAAAATTCTTTGCTCATCTATTATCCAAATGCGATACCCTTTAGTCGTTTGTGCATAACCACACATAATGCCAAGTTTGGCTCTCATATCGAGCTTCTTTCTTTTTTGTTTGGGTATACCAACATAAGCTAAGCAACCGAATTTTTTGAGATGAGAAACAGAAGGCTTTCTCCCCGAATACAATTCAAAAGGGGTTTTATTGAAATTTTTATGACAAACTCTGTTCCACACATACGTGAAACATAGAAGAGCTTCAGCCCAAAATTTCTGAGACAAGCCACTAGAATTTAAGAGGGTTTTTACACCATCAAGGGCAGTTAAATTGAAGCGTTCCGCGCAACCATTCATCTCGGGCGAATACGGGTTCGTTTTCTCATGGGCAATGCCCTGACTTTCCAGAAAGTTATCAAATTCATCATTACAGAATTCAAGTCCCCCATCTGTTCTAACAGAGACTACTTTCTTATCTAAAAACCTTTCGGCTCTCTTTTGATACTTAAGAAATGTCTCGAAAACATCAGATTTATTCTTAAGGGCATATACAGTAACTTTTCTAGAAAAATCATCTATTATAGATAAAAAATACCTGCTACCCCCCATGAGACGAAACTGGCAGTGGCCCACACAAATCCATATGCAGCAGCTGGAGAGGAACTTTAGAACGAATTTGACCAACAGACTTAAAAGAGACCCTTTTAGATTTAGCCAATTTACAAGAAATACAATCTTCAGTCAATTTTGATAGCATAGGAAGACCATTAACATTTTCTTGTTTACTGGTGTTAATTACATATTCACTGTTAATATGGCAAAAACGTTCATGCCACAACTCATTAACATTTACTTTATCCACTTGATTTGCTGACAAATTGACTGGATTGTCATTTCCCTTACATTTGGTAATATACTTTGATGGCTTCAGAAAATACAGGTCATTTTTCCTTAAAGCATAAAAAAGTTCATTTCCATGTTTGTCATAAACAAAAACTTTACCATTTTTACCCACAAAATTTATCCCCAGTTTTTCAAGCTTTACCCCAGAGAGCAAATTTCTTCTTAAGTTAGGATTATATAAAAAACATCCTTTAAGATAATACGATTGAATTTTCCATTTTTACAACGTACCAAAAACTGAATTGTACCCTTACCCTCAACTGGACATTCTTTCTCCCCAACTGCAAGAGACATGTGCAAGTCAGATACTGGCTCAAAAGTGAAAAATAAATTTCTATTGCTACAAAAATGCGCTGTGGCGGCAGTGTCAAAAACCCAATGGGAATTTCCATAGCCCAGATCTGATGAATTAGCCTCGCACAATTCAGGAGAAAGCTCAATTAAGCTACATTCAAGTTCAGAGAAGGTACAATTCAAAAGAGATTTACATTCTACATTACTAGTTTCCAAAGGTCTTGAAAAATTTTTACTTTGAAAATTACTTTTATTTAGGAAATTACTTTTAGTTTTGACATTAGATTTAAAATTTCCAGAACCATATTTATGAAAATTACTTTTACGATTAACATCTGAATTACTTTTATCATTACAAGCTTCATTACTAGATTTACTTAATTTAAGTTTACAATTAGAAATTAAATGACCATACATTTTACAATAAAAACAAGGACCAATTTTACTTTTGTTTTTATAAAAATCTCTAGATTTACCTGGTTTAACAGACGATTCACTGGCAAAAGCTACATTATAAAAGTCCTTTTGAGACAACTTTAAGCGATTCTCCTCCAGCAACAGCTCAGCTTCTATTCTTTCAGGCAGGAACTCAGCATCAGTCCACCTATAAATAGCTTGAAACTCATCTGGAAGGCTCCGAATCATCTGATAACCCAAGTAAAGTGGCTGCAGTTGATGACCAATGTCACGAAGACGTTCAGCAGCTTGCTTCACTCGACACAGAAAAAGACCTAAGTTTTCACCAGGAACATACTTTGTATTAAAGAAAACATCAAGAAGCTGAATTATTCTTGCTCGTGTGGTCGGCTCGAAATGGTCATGAAGAATTTTCCAGGCCTCTGCTCCATCAGTGGTGCTTGAAATCAAAGGCTTAAATTCAGAACTCAGGGACTGGTAAACAATGGTATAGGCTCTATTTTTCCTCAATTTCACCTCTTGTTTTTCTCTCCATGTCAGACCAGATTTCTTAGCATCTCCACTAGCTGTTTCCGTTTTAGCAGGTGATAAACTCTTGGATGTCTCCTCTCCATCTTTTTCAGCAATGAACTCCCACGCTCCATAATGCAGCAACAGAACTTTAACTTCATGCTTCCAAGTTTCCCAATTGGTGCCGGTCAGCAGGGTGACGTTTTGATTATTTTCCATCAGCCCCCGTCTCTTTATCACGGCAACTTGAAGCTTTCAAAAGGTCAACAGCATGCAAGAAAATTCACAAAACAAAAGTTCATCTTTCAAAAACAAACCAGAGAGAGAGTCCACAGTCAGAAAAATTATCACCGTTTCTTCACTTCCACATTTCCTTAAAATACCACTTAAATTTCTGGTTATGAGTCTGGGCCCATAACCCTGTTCTCTTTTTCACAATAAATTAACTATATTAAGCAGAATACGCAGTGGAATCTTTAAGCTTGGAAATGCATGGATGTGGAAGACTTTAATAAGTACAGCAGAAGTAACAACAAGATGACTTTTATTGATGATTAATTACAAATGACAAACCAACGTCAGCTTTACTTTCGCCGAACAAACTTAAAAATAAAATCAAAATAAACTTTCATCAAAAAAATAATAACAGCCGCCAGCAGCCTTCAAAACGTAGCCAAGCTACGACGTCGTAAGTATAGTTACATGGCACGAAAACTAAGTGCTGCTTTCAAGCGAGCTACGTAAGAAAAGCATGGCAAAGCAACAACAGACACGGAAGAAAAGGGGCAAAATACAAGCATCTTGATCTGCTACATATACTAGTCTGTTTTGGAAAAATTTGCATACAGCTGCTGCCATTCTGTGAAAAGAAAAACGTACGCGAAACTCCATTGGCTTCACGGACTATGACGTCAAACTACGACCAATCAGAGCAGCGATCGTCAGACGAGAGCTCTGGGTCGAAAGTAACAGCAAGTAACAGCGATCAACAGTGATCCGAAAGCACAGCGATAGATCGTGGATGAATCGCGTGTTTACCCGAAAACATCGTGAAGCAATGGAGTTCGTTTGTAATTTAATGTAGGCTTGGGGATGGTAAAAACAAATGTATGTCATGTGAAAAGGGAAATATTTAAATGAAACATATTTTACTCTTAAATTTAAATACATGACATAACAGTTTACTTTTTACAAAATGGGCCTAAGAAAGCATCGACCCCTGCTTTCGAGTGTAGGTAGCAGTGAGAGAACCAGGGTTCTCGCTGCCGCTCGCCATTGCGCCAAATCGCGACAAAATGCTTCATTTGGCGAGTAAACGAATGATTAAACTCGCCAAATTGCGAGTGTTCAATTTTTGTGTGTGTGTGCGTATGTGTCAGTACAGGTGATACTCTTATTCGCGTAGGAGATTCCATAGATTTCATTCGAAAAAAATGATCTGCAGCAGCTTTATCCCATAACAGGTAATGTGCTGTATTATTCTGCAATCTTGCCACTACATTCAGTGGACTGTGAAGGAGGGTGCAGTGTGATGATCGCAACAAAAACTATATTGAGAAATCGAATGAATATAAAAAATGTGAATAATGTCATTTCAGTATGTGTTAACGGGTCTAATAGGCAACAGTACAATTTTGAAACTATCTTTGAAGTATGGACTTCAATGAAAAGCCGATGAATTCTAGTAAAATAAAGTTTTTCTTTTAATGGGACACATATTTTGTTGTTTATATTTTCAATTTTCAGAATTCATTAAGTTTATCTTAAAATCCTTAGTTATCATGGGTTGGAAGTTTTATTTCATAACATTTTAATGAGTTAAATTGGGTTTGGAATTTTTTCTTGATTGCTCAAGGCATTTGTTGTACACAAGGCAAATGTACATCTGTTTAATAGTTTTTGTAGCAGATAGTTGAATTTAAATGGATAACTGATTTATAAGTAGTTACAGAAACTTGTGTTATTTTAGAACATACTGAAAAAAAAGAATGGTACATTAAGGGATTAAAGATCGATTTTTCAATGTTTCATGACGAATCTATTTTGTTAAAAAAAAAATTCATTTGGCTAACGTTTCTTATTTCTGATTAGCCAAATTGCTAACCTTGGTCAAAAGTCAGCGAGAACACTGCTATCTAGGAAACAATTTATGAAATACTTTCAGAAGAGGAAGTAGCTACCACTGTTTTAAAATCCAGATTTCACAAAAATGTGCCGATGCGAATGTATTAATAATATAGACATGTAAATAAATATATCTATGTAAAAAATTAAGATAAATTAAAATATTTTTAAATTTTGCTCAGTAATCGAAAACGACTAACTACGATTAATATTTTTATAACTTAGTTTTATTAAATAAAAATTTAATGCTAGTATTTATGATCTCCAGGGAAATCCCTAACGAAAGCAAGATACTCTTTCTTTTCAAATTAATTGCCCTCCATTTCTCACAACGGTCATCTTTCGAAAAAAGCTCTTTTGACATACGTGATATGTGTACAGGCTCTCGAATGTATTAATAATATAGACATGTAAATAAATATATCCAGAGCCTGATTAAATTCGTCTGGGGCCCAAGGCCCAGCAACTTTTTGGGGCCCCCTCAAATTAAAATAGTAGCTAGAATTTTTTTCGAGGATTATTATTAGATATTATGATGCAGTTGACAAGTTAAACAAAATCTTTTTGTTCTGTTTTTGAGAAAATAATTGCAGAAAACTTCATTTTTAAGAAACTTTTTCTAAATCATTTTACTCATTTTGGGGCCCCATCAACAGTGGGCCCAAGGCCATGGAATAGTTGGCCTGTGCGTTAATCAGGCCCTGAATATATCTATGTAAAAGATTAAGATTAAATGTAAATATTTTTAAATTTTGCTCAGTAATCGAAAACGACTAACTACGATTCATATTTTTATAACTAAGTTTTATTAAATAAAAATTTAATGCTAGTGTTTATGATCTCCAGAGACGTCCCTAACGAAAGCAAGACTCTTTTGTTTCAAATTAATTGCCCTCCATTTCTCACAACGGTCATCTTTCAAAAAAGCTCTTTTGACATACGTGATATGTGTACAGGATCTCGAATGTATTAATAATATAGACATGTAAATAAATATATCTATGTAAAAAATTAAGATAAATTTAAATATTTTTAAATTTTGCTCAGTAATCGAAAACGACTAACTACGATTAATATTTTTATAACTGAGTTTTATTAAATAAAAATTTAATGCTAGTATTTATGATCTCCAGAGAAATCCCTAACGAAAGAGAGATACTCTTTCTTTTCAAATTAATTGCCCTCCATTTCTCACAACGGTCATCTTTCGAAAAAAGCTCTTTTGACATACGTGATATGTGTACAGGCTCTCGTATGTATTAATAATATAGACACGTAAATTAATATATCTATGTAAAAGATTAAGATTAAATGTATATATTTTTTAATTTTGCTCAGTAATCGAAAACGACTAACTACGATTCATATTTTTATAACTGAGTTTTATTAAATAAAAATTTAATGCTAGTATTTATGATCTCCAGAGACGTCCCTAACGAAAGCAAGACTCTTTTGTTTCAAATTAACTGCCCTCCATTTCTCACAACGGTCATCTTTCGAAAAAAGCTCTTTTGACATTGTGTGTAAATAAATATATCTATGTAAAAAATTAAGATAAATTTAAATATTTTTAAATTTTGCTCAGTAATCGACAGGCTCTGGAATGTTCATATAATTAAAAACGTAAACTTGGTTAAACTGAAATATTCAACATTGTGAAAAAAATTAGTTTTACTACAGGAAAGTAAATATATATGTATTATATGTATTATTATATAACGAATAACCACTGAAATAATAGTTGCCGTTTATCAAAAAAATAAATAAAAAATAAAATAAATAAATAAATAAAATAAAAATAAATAAATCAGCAACATTACTGGTTTCTGGTACAGTTCATATTAGAACTTCAAAATAAAAAACAAATCACATATAGTGGTGGTCAAAAAAAAGTGTGGACATTTTTTGAAAGTTTCATGTTTTTCAAATTTGTGTGCTTGTAGAATATATTAATTTTCACTTAAATACAAACGTTTAGATATCAAATTGAAGGTACTTTAATGTAGAATTTAATAATAAAAACAGTATTACAATATCTGTATTACAAAAGAAGTTGTGCAACTAATAGTAAGATCTATCTTAGATTTGCATTTTTTTTAAAGTGATACTTACGCCATCAATACTTTTAGTAGGATAACCCTTATTCTTTAAGACAGCTTCACAGCGTCTTTTCATCGAGTGAACGAGTGTTTGGAGTTCATCTTTCGTAATCACATGGTGCCAAGAATCAATTATAGCTTCAATAAGTTGTATTTTGGATGTTTTTTTTCGTTCAAGAATTTTCAAACGTCGCCACAAATTTTCAATTGGATTGAGATCAGGGCTGTTTCCTGGCCATGGTAATATATATCTATGCCTTTATTTTGAAACCATGCTTTGCATACTTTTGCTGTGTGGCATGGAGCTGAATCCTGCTGAAAAATAAATGGGGCGTTGTTGGGGAAGAGATCCCTGATGGAAGGTATCAATTTTGATTCCAGAAAAGTTTCGATGTATTTTTTGGCATTCAGGATACCATCAATCACTTGAATTCGGCCCACACCATCTGCAGACATACATGCCCAAATCATGACATTTGTTGGGTTTTTTGTAGTTGCTTCAATGCAGTCAGTATGAAGTGCTTCTCCTACTCTACGTCTCACGTATTTTCTACCATCACTACCAAAGAGCGATATTTTACTGTCATCGCTACAGATTACTTGCTTCCATTGATTTTCTGACCATTTAATGTGTTCTTTTGCCCACTTAACTCGTTTTTAGCGTTGCTTTTGATTTAAATATGTTTTTTTCCTTGGAAGTCTAGCTTGTAGTCCAAATCCTGATAACCACCTTCTTATTGTTCCTGAACTTACTGCAATACCTGCTGCATTCTTTTCACATCTAATGGCATCTGATGAAATTTTTCTATCCTGAAGGCATAGCCGTTTAATTTTTTCTATCGGCAGTAGCACTTGTGCATTTTTTTTTTTTGCCTGATTTGGCGTTATTTTCCACTGATTTCGTTTTTTCATAACGTAAACAGAACTTTCGTACACCAGAACAAGTCACTGAACCACCAGCTTGTCTTGCAATTTCAGCATAAGAGAGGCCATTTTCCCTCAATATGACAATTCGGCTTCTTTTTTTAGATGTCCAATTAGTTCTTCTTGTTGATGAATGATGACATTGTTTAAAATTAGTTTAATTAAAAAAAAGGACTTCTAAATATTCAAAAACAGCGATACTCTATTTAATTGTACTAGTATGCATCATTCCGCAAAATATTTCCACAACAATAACTCTTTTACCATCCAAATAACCTAAACTATAGTTACAGACATTTGATTGGTCCTCAGAACAGTGTTTGTGATTGGCTAGTACGCTTTTATTACAAAACACGTCCTTATTCAAAACAATTTGTGTTTGTTTGTTCTACTAAAATGAGCATAACTTTTTTTGTAATACAGATATTGTAATACTGTTTTTATTATTAAATTCTACATTAAATTACCTTCAATTTGATATATAAACGTTTGTATTTAAGTGAAAATTAATATATTCTACAAGCACACAAAGTTGAAAAACATGAAACTTTCAAAAAAAAGTCCAAACTTTTGGCCACCACTGTATGTACACTGTGAGTATAGTGGCACATAGTGGCAGCACTGGTCCAGGGACTTTAAGTTTTCCTAGAGCCTAAAAATTTCCCGATCTTCAGTTATAAGTTATTTAAAACATCGTTGTAAAAAAAACTAAAATCTGCTTGATTCGTTATATGAAATATGTAATTGAAAACTCCCAGCCACATCATTTTTGGAGTAAATTACCAGTCATGCGGCGAAGATGGTCGAAGATTACATACATAGGCTACAGAAAATCTCGGATCGGGTATTTCTATAGTGATAGTTCTGATTATCTCCATTTGATTTCTCATCATTTCGTATCTTTATCTGTTACAAAAATTCCTCTTTGCATATTTTTATTTCGTGTTTTATTTTCAGGTCTGCTGTGTTTCTGAGACGACTTCAACTTCATAGCCAATGATGAATGTTAAAGAAATCGGCGAGGTTAGGAAAATACCATTCATACAAGAGATTGAATGGAGCATTCCTAATTTTTTTACAGTCGCTGAATATGAAAAAGAGGTTTGCCTTTCTAGTTCAACATTTCGCGTTGCAGGTGTTTTATGGCACATGAGATTGTGGCCATGTCATGAGCAGTTGTTTCTAGCGTGTGAAGGGTTTAGAGATAAGTCCTACAGAGATCAATGGTTGAGCTTTTATTTAGAAAGTGATGCTCACCCAGAACACTCAGTAAAATATTATTTTGGCTTGAAAAAAGGCGATGGTACCGTTGTGCACTTATTCAATGGAATTGTGAAGAAAAATGAAGCAAGGAATACAGATAAATATAATTTTATTAAAAAAACACAATTACTGCAGCGAAAGTCTGAATTGATGCCTGGCAATGGCCTTACTATCGTCTGCACAATGAAGTGGGTGACTAAAGCTTTTCAAAGCAGCACTCAACCAGAAACTGAATTGGAGAATGCAAAAATATTGAAGTTGATGAGTAAGTTACGAAAGAATATTTAAATTTTATTTACAGTCTCAAAAAGGTTGAAACGCGTTTTAATTTTTTACTTCCTGGAGGTAAGTAGTCAATGTAAATTGCAAAACTATTCAAAATTTTGTAAGAAACAAGATTAAGTTAATGGAATAGTATAAAAAAGTTCTTTCTAAATTTTTATATGACCTTCCTAGACAAAATGGGTTAATTAGAATTTTTTTCCATGTGCTCTAAAATCTCTGAAATTAATTTAATAAAGGAAAAATGCTGAATTATACCATTTAAAATGCTATTTTAGACCATTTAAAATGCTATATTATTAGCATCTAAAATACTATATTACAATCTAAAATGATATTTTAGAGACCATTTGCAAAATTCTTTACAACAAAAATATGTTATCAAGTGTGAAAAAAATGCATAATAAACAATAATAATAAGTATTATACAGGCATAGATGTTGTAAAGGAACAAATGTACTTTTAATTCCTAGAAAATAACTACATAATTAAGATCTAATAATTCTGTAAATATTTTGTAGTTCTTCACCACGAATAATGTTACAAGCTAAAGATGAGTTCGAGGCTTTTTTTTTTTTTTTTTTTTTTTTTATCGGAGCCTGAGCTCAATGATTTCACATTAGAGCCCGAGAAATTTTATGCCATCAGTGCTCGAGCTTGATACCGAAATTACGCAATAGAAAAATTGTGAATAACATTTTAAAATTGTTTCAAAAATTTCATTTAAAGACCTCTTCTTACATAAAAATAAGTATTAATCTTAAATAGTCCCTCATGACTGTTTAAAACTGTTCAAAATCTGTTTAAAATAGCAAATTTGTTATTTATACCCAACCACTGGCAGAAATTTGTAAAAGTCTCAATTCTTATTCTTTTAAATTATCACTATTCGACTATGGCAGAAATACATGAGTAATTTTTTCAAGTAATTGTAGAAAAGGACTTCAAACAGAAAGAGTGGGTAGACAAGAGATATCCCACGGCTTTTTTATGTTACTGGCTGTGCTATGGCTTCATAATGAGATAGAACATTTCTCCTTATATATCCCATCAATAACAATTCAGTTTCCTTTCAAACTAATTTTTACTTCCTGTTGTCTGAACAACTTATTTGGATGTACAAGACAGGGAATCAAATTTAAAAAAAAAAGTCTGTAAAATTGCTTATCACTAGAGCCCAGATTCTTATGGCATATGCATTCTTTGTTCTTCTACGAGGGTAAGTCATTAAATAAGTCACAAAAGATAATTAAATAATAACTCACAATGATATTCACTTTAAAACTACTATTATTTCTCAACATAGTCTTCACCAATATTTATGCACTTATATTACCGTTTTATCAGCGCCCCAACACCAGCTCCATAACATTCTTTGGGTTACTGTCTCAGCCACATTAGGAGTTCAAGTTGAACCTTTTCATCATCTGTGAACATCATCTTGCAACTTCTTCAACATCCAACATACAGCTTTGACTTAGCCAGAAGCGATTTTCATCTGTTTAGTCCACTAAAAAAAATCTTGGAAGCAAGATGATGTTCACAGAGGATGAAAAGGTTCAACTTGAACTCCTAATGTGGCTGAGACAGCAACCCAAAGAATTATATGCAGCTGGTGTTGGGGCACTAATAAAATGGCGATGTAAGTGTATAAATATTGGTGGAGAATATGTTGAGAAATAAAAATAGTTTTGAAGTGAATATCATTGTAAGTTAATAATTAATTATATTTTGTGCCATACTTAATGACATACCCTCGTAGTTTATTTGAGGGAGGTGGCGGGTTACTTTTTTACATTCCATATTCTGACATGTGCTCACTCATCTGATCTTATATATATACCTGGTATTCCCTGGTAATTTGTCATGGGTTCTGGAGGTCTGTATTAAAGGGTCAAGTACAATATATTTTTCTTTTAATTTCTTGTATTTGCGTTTCATATCCTCCATTGTTTTCCACATTTTTAAGCCCTTGTGGACGAGCGACACGTATACGTGACGCATAAGATGCTCAGAATCCTCGATTATTCCCACCAGTTACTTTTTATTGCAAGCTTTGCCTTATTTAATGATAGCATTTCTGCGATTCAATTAGGCGAACATTTTTGTTTTGAAAAACCGGTGGTAAAAGATTAAAAATTCTGTAAAGGACGCTCGTCGCGAAGGGGTTAGAATTCTTCATGTGCTAAATTCCAGAGTAAATTCCATATAGGAAGTCTTAAAAGTATCGTGTGGCCTAAAAGTGCAATCATACCAGCATTAATAAATATAATTTTATAGCCTATGAAAATATTTTAAGATTATTTTCTGGTATTTATTAGTATGCATTTTTTTAAAGCCTTTCCATATGCTTTATTTTTAGGAAATGTTTTATTCATTTTATTTTTAAATCTTCTGGACCT